>VZTI01003033.1:1866272-1904383 GCA_013397865.1 Struthidea cinerea | reverse complement strand
GTTTTTTTTTTTCCCTTTGAGGCCTTTCCTCCCTGAACTTGTAACTATTTCATCTTTAATACCCTAGTCCCTATTTGTGTGCCAGGAACATAGAGTGTTTACCTACATGAAGAGCTAGGGAATCCTTCGGTTTGATTTCTCTGTCCATCTGAGGGTATAGAAAAAATACATACAAAGTTACAGTGTGATCTGCTTAATTAGATTTTACATTTATCATTTACATGAATATACTTTAATTTCTGCTGCCATATCTATTACTTACATTTTTAACAAATATTGTCAGTTATTAGGGGTTTTCATTTGTTTCATTTCTTGCTGGTTTTTAAGTAGCACTTTCAAAGAAGTATATTAAAAGTTTATTCCCTCAGCTTTGTAACTCATAATATTATTAGACTGAATTTTTTTTCTGTGGTATAGTTATCTTAGGTGATACATGTACCTGATAGGGAACATGCCCATTTAAAATTTAATTTAGAATTTAAAATTTTAAGGAAATGCTGCAGCAGTGGTTGCTTTAAATATTTATTAATTTTTCTAGCTTGGATTTTTACTTTAAACAACTGCAGAAAATGGAGTATATTTTACTGTGTGAAAAAAATGCATAGAAATACAGGATTTTTTAAATCCATCAGTTATAAAGTTTTCTGTGATTCATATAAAAATAGAATTTTTGTTAAAAAAGTTAGAATTACAGCTGGGAGACTTTAAGGCTTCTGGAATGGAAAAAGGTGCATCAGAATATGTTGCCTTGTCTGATTTCTACGCCAGAAAGGATAAAGTTCTGCTAAGATATGGGGCTGAAATAGGAAACAGTTCTCCAAAATTGGTATGCATACACAGAAGGAGCTTTACATTAGTATTCAGTTCAAATAATATTTCTTGTGATACTTTATTTAATTTATTTTCTTTTGTTTTAGCCATGGATGCAGATGTGAAGAAAGGAAACCTTTCATCTGTGCAGAAGCTTGGTGTTGAAATGACAGTCAGGTACATGGTATTAAAATATTTCCCTAGAGTATTTCTAGGATTTGTTTGATTTCCATGGAATGACTTTAATGATACTTAATCCCTCAACTCATTGCTTTATACCATTTAAATCTAAGATAAACTTTAAGAAAATGAATTCTAATTGGAATTGAAAAAGGTATTAGTACATAATTAAATTATCTTTACAGTTTATGTATGTTATTATCCTCTATTTTTGTAAAGACTATTTCTAACGTGCTAGTAAGATTTACCATAAAATGGCATTATCCTGAATTATGTGTCTTTTTTTTCCTCACATTACTTCTCTAAATGGTTCTGTTTAGCTAAGTTTAGTTATATACCATTTAAATATTTTATTTGGCTGGTAATTTGCAGAGCTGTGATGAAGAAAAGGCTAAGATGTCTGTACTTCCACAGATTGCTATCTTTAGCATTAATGTTTGAATTCTGATTATAAAAATTACACGTACAATATACTTATGTCGCATTCTAAATATTGTACGTGAAGAAACTGAGCCGTGTGTGTTAGAGTATTTACTCCTCCCCACCACAGTCTCTAAATCTGAACTAAAGGGAACTTGGGTGAGGATTTGTAACAATGAGCAGCAGATGTTTGCTGTGTATCCTTTCTAGGTAGAGCATAGAAGGTTTTATTTAATCATTTATGGGTATACCTACAGCATAGTTTTAGTGACAAAGAACGTTATGACAGCTTAACTTCTACGGGCTTATTAAACATGAGTTCTTCCTTTTTAGCAATTAAAAAAATATTTAATCTTTAAACAGTTTTGGTTTTTAACTTTTTGAAATAGATACGGAAAATATTTAAACTTGCTAAAAGAAGATGCTGAAAATGGGCTGTGTTTTGTGTTAATGAATTGTGAGGAGTTTCTGAAACAACAGCAAAGAACTGTGGTATCTTCACTTTGTATCCTTTCCTGATCTTATAAATTATATAGCCTAAAAATTTCAGTGGAATTTGAACTCTTGGTTTTCACTTTTAATAGAGGTGTAACTGCGTAATATTTACTGGAAAAAAAATTTTAAAAGCAGCACTTTTACGTTTTTTTAAGTTAGAAGAAAGAAGTAAGAAGTTAGAAGAAAGAAGTAATACTTCTTTAAGTAAGAAATTTTATTAAGTTAAATGCATACTCCATGCACTCAAGAAAATTTTCACCCTTTTGTTCCTATACTTTGTTAGAAGTGCAAATCTCATTCACTTTTTTCATCAACTGTTTCGGAGTGGGATCACATCTTTGAATGTGAGAAAGAGCCTGCAGCAATGCACCTTTGAACATTAATGAGTATTTGTGGTACTCTCACAACACTCCTAATGATACTGCCCATGTAGTGATACGAGTGATAAGTGGATGTAGACTGATCAACAGGAGTGCTTAGACTTTTGACTCTTTTAGATCTACTGTGGAACTTCTTGTAAAAAAAAAAAAATTAAAAAAGCAGATAATAGCTTTCCAACAGGCTTTACTACGTTCTTTTCTGTTAGATTTGCATACAACTTCAGGTCTACTAATCAGAATGTGCTTAATCTCATTTTTAAGGCTTTTACTTTTTTTTTTTACTAATTTCTTTTACTTTGGTTTTTTTTCCCATAATTTTAACAACTGTTTTCTTCCTCCACAATTCTCCTTTCTTGCACTTTATAAGCACACTTGTTTTGGTGCAGGTTTTTTTTGCATTTACTTGTTGTTTGTTTTCTTTTATTGGTTTAGCTTGAGTACTTATGGACTGAAAAAAATTAGTATATGGGGAAAACAGCTTAAATTGTTTCTCTTAATTCAGTTTGAGAGACAACTGTTCCTTGATGCTGCCTTCTGTGCAGCTCTGGTCCCCTAGGCCATCCATGTCTAACAACCCAGCTCCTGGCTCTGTGTGCATGGGCCTGGGAAGGAGGAAAGTTGCAGTTGCTGCACGAGAGTGAGGAGGAGATCTCTGCCCAAGTTCCTTAACCTTCCCATTCAGGCTGCTTGCAGGAGCACTATGCTGGCTATGACTGGTTTGCGTCTTCCATCTTCCTTATAATGTCAGGGGACAGGGAGAAGACACTGACGTTTCTTCAACAATTTTCACGTCTTCTTGTTTCAGCATTTCTCTGGCTACCAAGACTGCATTTATCTGTAAGATTTAAAACCTGATTCTTTCTGAAAGGCTACTTTGAAAGTTTACAAATGAGACTTTATTAATTTCCTTAGTTTGGTTTTTTCTTGTGTTTTTTTTTTTTTTTTTTTTCTAATGCATTGAATTTTCCTTAAGGGCCCCTAACTAAATACATGGCTCTGAAAAATTCACTTGGAAAAATGTAGATCTGAGGTTTGCTCAAATTTTTGTTTAAAAGGAGAGAAGTAGCAGATGGACTGATAGTGAAGATAATGAATTTTAAAGCTGGCAGGAAAACAAGATTTGTTAGTGGCATTAAATTCTGTGTGAAGGCTGTGATACTGCTGAATGACATTTTTTTTAATTATTAGAGTCCAGTAGAGAGCAAGTCCATCCATTTGATTTTTTTTTTTTAGTAAAAAGCTTTGAAATTTACTTAATACATTAGAGTATATTTAGTAAATTTTAAAAATATTACTGCACAAATACTTTATGATTGACAATTTTAAATTGTCAGTATTCTGGATCGAGGTTGTAATATAGGAAACATCATTTCTATCTTTCATTGTGGGTGTTTAAAATAAAACCCTTTGTACATTGTCATGTTGTCTTGAATGTTTTGAACATAAACCCTAGACTGTAGTCTCTGCCAGAGGACTCTGGGGTATAGGAAGCTCAGATTAGATTCTGTACTTCTTCTGCATGCAGGCTTCTGTAGCAATACCAAGTGATGGTGGTATCGGTCCACTCAGCACTGAGTCTGGCCTGAGGTTGTTACAGCATAGTGAAATTTGTGCTGAAATTTGCTCCGTTGTGCGAGTGCTGAAAACTACTGGTGCCAAGGATTCATTAACTGGGCGTTGATATCCAGAGCCTTCCACAGTGATAAAACCTCTGCTCCTTTTGCTGCACAAAATAGAATTTCACTCATGCGTTCCACACATACTACAAAGATACCTGCACACAGAAAACAGCTTCAAATATCATGGAAGTTCCACTCCACCACTAAATGGGAAAAAAAAAATCCAACAGAAATCAGTCTTTTTTTTCCCTTCTGTTCTCTTGTTTAATATATAGGAACAGTTTCTCTATCCCTGCTCTGACAATTAAATCCTATATGCAATAAGGACCTAGACTGCTAATGCACAGAAACAATCAGGATATATTTATTAACACTTTTCTTTAGTTACCTACATGTTTTTCTTCATGGAAGTACAACCTATTTTGTTTATCTTGTTTCCTGTCTCTAAAATAATCAGAATGACTTCTCTTACATGTAAAAGTGTATATTTTTATATCTTCTCAGCAAGGCATTACTAAATAACACATTTCTGTAGTCTGTAATCCTGTTCCTCAATTTCGTTGATGATGATGATGTTGTTGTTAACCAGATGCACCTGCCTGTTACAACACTGGAATACGGCATCCATCCAGTCTATTTTTGCAGTGCCCATCACGTTGAAATGTTGCTGAAAGCTGAGTTGCCCCTTGTCTGTTCGGCTTTCCACATGTCTGGTTTCACTCCATCCCAGGTAACTAATCAAAGTGTATTAAAGTATCATCAACCTGTTGACTTAAATCTACAAAATCAAGAACACTGCGGAACTACTGGGCACTTTTTCTAAACAGCACTTGTGTGGTGGTTTTAAAACTGAGGGTAAGAGATATGAACACATAGTGACTTAGAGCATCTGAAAATAGAAAGCAACTGACTCATAGAGTAACACCAGTGTACTGGAGCTGATGACCTTTTATTACATGTTCATGCAGAAAACTTGCTAAAAATAATATATACTAAATCCTCAGATTTAGCATTAAAACTAAACAGAATATCTTATTCCCTGGAATAATTATCTGGGAAATAGGAGGGAAATGAGTAATTTGCAGTAGTTATATAATAGGAAGCAGTTCCTGTGATATTAGAGCAAAATTAATTTTATATGAGCTACTATAGCTGTTACAATCAGGTAACGCACTATTCTTTCATATTAAAGAGGTTTTACTACAGAAGAATAGTTATCTATAATTCCAGCTTTCATTTTGCCTACTTACAACAATTCTTTGGTAGTACAGAAAGCTGTGGATGAAGCATTGTTTGTAAAGACTGCAGTCATGAAGAAGGGTAAAGAGCTTCATGCAGTGAGTTAGATTGCCAGTGCAAAGGCCATCTCGCCAGAGTGAGAAAGCATATTGCTGGGCCAAGGCAAGAAAAATATTTTTCATCTTTTGCCTTCAAAATTCCTTTTTGCTGTGAGACTTGCAGCTGAAGTAACTTCTTAGTGGGGGCAGATGTCAGTGTGGTATTGCTCAAAGTAGTCAGCTTCGGGTTTGGTCTTTGAGTCTTGTGTTTTGGGAGATGAAAGTATAAGTACCTTATTCCTATCTTAGCATAGGAATAAGGTACTTATAGTAAGATTCCTGTTTGGGAATGGAGAAAACACATGGGGAAAGTCACTCCTTCAGCTGTTCTTGTACAGATTACACTATATGCTTTTTTAAATTGTGTGCACTCAGTAATAGACTAGATACTGTTCTAAACTGCTAACAAGGATTTTTTCATTTATTTAACAAGTTACTGAAATGCCATTTGTGGGTGCCACTGTATCTTCTGTGAGGTTTCGCAGTTCTACTGCAGCACCAAAAACAAACTGTGAGCTGTGGAAACAGTTCTGATGTATTTAAGTGATTGTGTGCATCAATAAATACCTCAAAACAGATTTACTGCCAGACTATGGTTGTTGTCATCTAATTAGAATCTTGGTAATTCTGCTGCATATTTTTGAACACTTCAAGGACTGATTAGCAGAAGATATGTGGTCTAGAACTAAATGAAATGTGCATTATGCATTTTAATACATTGTAATTTAGAGGAAGGAGTCACTGTGTTCATACTCACTTCATTAAATGAAAACATGTCTTAGGGAAGGGCCTGAGATTCATTTATAATGCAGAGAGCAACTTTAATTAAAAGGAAAGCCCACATTGAACATGCCTTCATCACTGTCATTACCCTTTAGGCCACATTTAAAACAAAATCCTGAAAAAAATCACCTTTGCTTTCATTGAACTTTGAGTCTCAACCTCAGGAGGTGCTGGAATATACTCATATAAGTGAGATGCATGGATACAGGGTGTTATGTTTAGTCAAACTCACTAGGAGTCTATTCAAAGGCTGTGCTTTTAAAAATGGTGTGCTTTATACCTTTTATTTTCACAGCTAGGGTAATGTTACAGGGAAAAGGTTCTGTAGTATTAGAAAAGAGATAAAGCTGATCAATTATGATGGAATGTATAGAATTTAATTATATATAATTTCATTCTCATCTAGATCTGTCTGCAATGGATAACTCAGTGTTTCTGGAACTACATGGATTGGAGTGAGATCTGTCACTACATTGCCATATGTATTTTCCTTGGTCCCGATTACCAAATATATATGTGTATTTCTGTGTTCAGACACCTACAGCAAGACATCCTGAAGCACACAGAAGCCCGAGACCTTCAGGTTTTTCTTAAAGTAAGGGTTGCTTTCTTATTTTTTCAACTGCTGGGGAGAAGCAAAACTCTGAATACTGAGGATATATACATTACTTAATCTGAAACTCTGACTGAATTTCACTTACTGATTTTAAGTGAGTGAAATAATACTTTAATTTTATTTGCTTCCTGGCAGGAAATTGTGTATTTTCCAGATAATAGCTTTCCTGCATTTCGTACTGAACAGTTCCCTTCATGAGCAAAGAAAATAACTAAATTAAGTCATGAGAGCATTAGATTCAGTTCTCTGTACGTGGGCTCAATCTCATTGAATGAGGTGCTTTCTAGAAAGGTGGGTTTGCACAGTGGTCTCTTGCTGAAGCTTGTAGAGATGTGGCATGAAGCTGAGAGAGCTGGTATTTTGAAGAGATGCCAATTACTATACAACCAGCCTTGCAGTTTCATATTCTTTCCCTATTATAAATTATGTTTGGGTTTGGGGTTTTTTGCAGGGAGTGCTTAGCTATAGCTGCATTCATAAATAGATACAGTATCTTACTCTTCTTCAAAGAGATATTTTTGTCTTTTTCTCCAATCTTTTTTCACCTGTCAAAATTCTTTTGAGAACTAGATATCTGCCTCTTAGTCTGTCCTAAGAATAATAGTTTTCTGACTGGTTTGCATCCAACTTTACATATTCTTAAATATGAAAAATATCTCAGCCCAATCAGTTTCTTTGAAAATGTTTGGTACACAGTCTAATGAATGTATTGTTTTGTTTTCCCTGGTTTTGGACAATGTGGCTTAAAAACTGCATCTTGATGGCATTATTGGATAGTGTATGTAAATTACAGAAGCGAAAATTTTGTTGTTGCCACATGCAGTATAAACAGACTAAAGTTTTGGCATGGTACTGTTAAATTAATGAGAAAAAAATGTAAATTAATGCAGTGCTGGAATATCTGCACTTTATTGAGTGACCACTGCAGAAGAAAAAGGAGCATACTTAACTTGTACTGCTGCTTTTGATAAATATTAATTAATTGAAATGAAAAAAAAAATTGTATTTTAGAATGGTTTGGGTTGGAAGGAACCTTAAACATCATCTAGTTCCAAATCCATCTTCCACTGCCCCAGGTTGCTTGCTCATAGTCCCATCGAATCTGGCCTTGAACGCTTCCATGGATGGGGCATCCACAACTTCTTTTCAGTGCCTCACCATCCTCACAGTAAAGTTCTTCCTCATACCTAACCTAAACCTACCCTCTTTGAGTTTGAGGCTGTTCCCCCTTGTCCTGTCACTACATGCCATTCAATTCCAGATAGATTTATTATATTCCACCATAGTCAGCCTTCTCACAGTGCATGAGGAGCAACCTGGAAGGTAAAATCTTACTTTTGCTTTGCTTCTATAAGGAGAAGAAAGATAAAGACTATTTTGAATTACTGTTCAGATGCCAAAGTGCAGTTTTCCAAGCCTGAGCAGACATTCTCAGGAGAATTGTTTTTAGCAGAGATTCATAGTTAATACTCCAGAGGTACAACTTGTGTCCACAGAGACTGGCTCCAGAGAGTTTTTTGCAGCACACGCTGCCAACAGTGGTAATACTGATTAGTAGATGATGAGTACACAACAGCAAAAACTTAACCCTTTTTACCTAACTGTTCTTCAGGATCCCGTGTTCTGTGGTGCATCCTCCTTATCCCTCTAATATAGTAGCCATGAGAAGGAACGTTATCTGTTCGTTTCTTTTTCCTGAGGGCACTTTCTTTTACTCTGTGTTTTGGAATTAGTAAGAATTATTTGCTTGTAGTGGTGCAGAACAGTTTATTCTGTTTTTATTTAAGCCCTTCATAAAGATCTTCCTTTATCATTGATTTTAAAAATACACATCTGCTATTTTCCTTTAGAATCTAGCTGGAAATAAAAGCTACACTAATAAACTTATGCCATGTGCTGGTGTAGAAATCTTCTTTCAAAAGAATATTTTAGCACCTGGCTTTCCCTTCTCAAAAATTACTATATTTTTCTTAAAAATCTTCAATGAAATATTCTCCAAAAATGAGGTAAACAATGTCCCCATGAAATAAAATTCTCTGATACCAAGTGTGTAATTAGAAAAAAAAAAACTGTCTGGAAGCAGATATTGCCAAATCTGTATTTCTAAGTAAAACATAATAAAATCTATTTTAAACAGCCAGGCAGTGACAATAAGAACAAAATGAGCTATCTTTAGAAGCTTGGAATTCATTACATTTGAGTTGTACCTTTTTTTTTCTAGCTAATAAGTGCTTTCTATGTGTATTTGTGCAGGAGGAAGCACTCCATGGATTTCGAGTGAGTGATTATTTAGACTACATGGAAAGCTTGGAGGAGATCTACAGACCAATGCTGCTGAAAGACATGAGGACCATAAGAGCACAGAATACTTAGATGAAGCAAACAAGCACTTTATTTTACAGTTTTGGTTACATCCTGTAAAAGGATGCTGATTGATTGATTGATCAATCTCACCTAAAATCAGCCAGACTGTTGAAATGTACATACTGTAAAACAAATAAGAAGGGTTTGCAGAATATAGTTTTTCAAAAAGACATAACCTAATTTTGATAACCAAATTTTCCCAGACAGGTTATGTGCACAGCCTCATTTTCGGTTAGCACAAGGCAGCTTCAGAAGCCACCTGTAGGATGCTGAAATGTCTTCCTAATAAAGCCTTGAACCTGTTCTCAACTCATTATCTCTTTGTTATCTCCTTGTACCACCATCCTAAAGCCTTCCTATTTTGCTTGGGTCTGACAAAGGGATTTTTTTTTTTATATTTAGAAACAACTGCTAGTGTGTATTCATGTGCAAGAAAAGTCAACAAATGAAAACCAAATTCTCTGTTCCAACTTTGTGGATAATGTTGAGAAAACAGGATGTTTGAATACATGCAATGAAAAAAGACTTGATATTCCTGTCGTTTTTTAAACAAGATAAATCATTTTAGGTAATAAAGCATTGTTAGCTTTCACGTCTGAATGAAATTAGAATCTTTAAAAATTATTATTTAGTTAAAGAAGAAGGGAAAATATTATGTTTTGTCAACACCTGCAATAACATTTTCTTTACAGAATGTCTGAAATCTCAAATATTTTGATTAGAAATTCATGATATAATAAGTGTTTTGGAAGTCCAACAGAAATCATGAATATTGAATTTAGATTTATCCAATATTGTTACCACATTCTTGGGTGACAAACTAAACACTACTGCAAAGTTCTTGAAAAAACAACTTTGCTAGAGAAAATGAATATATATACATGAATTCAGCACATATTCAAATTATAAAACGCATTAGAACCTGCAGTGAAATTTCTGAAATGATATGCAACTTAAGAGTGAACACTGACAAAGGTTTTGCCACTAATTTCTACTTTTCTGACTGTGCATTTCATAAGTTCACAAGTTTAGCTTTTTCTCTGTCTAGCAAAGATATGTTTTAAATATTTTTGCACTTTAGTGAACTGTGTTAGCTCACGTACATTGATAAAAGAGGCTGGCAAGTATGAGGAAGGAATTATGACAAGAACTGATAGAACCAAGTGTTTGCCTGACACTGAGACCAATGAGTATTATGACTCCCATAATATCTGTTCTTTTAACCTTAATAGCAGTCTTTCATTTTTAAGTAACCTTATTTTGGCATATATTTGTTGTTTCTTGGTTTGAGATAACAAACATCCAGGTGGTGAATAACACTAGAACGCTAATCTATACGTGTTTCTAGACAGATCATGGTTGATTAAATATCCATTATGAAGTAAGTCATCAGTTCCTTTAGCAGCAGCAGACGTTTTTCAGAAAATAGGCTCTTGTGATAGGCATGAGTTACCCAAGGACTCTTGCCATATAAATAGCTGTCATCTTGTATTCCTTGTCCCCCAGCAAAGAGAGAAGTATTGCAGAGCTGACCCTTAATATTAACAACTTTCATCACTATTGCATCAAATTAATCCAAAGAGGTACAGTACCCAGTAACCAGAAAGAAAACTCAAATACATATAGTAGAAAGCAAACAGCCTGACTACCAAGCATTGCTACTGATAAAAGCAATTTTTGCATTGCTTCCAGCAATTCAATCAACTGCAGTTTCCCCATCTGCAAAACAGCTACATTTTCATACAGTCCGTATATGCTGAGATGATTAATTAGAGAACATCCGTAAAACATTTAGTGCATGAAAATTTTATGTAAATGCTAAATCTTAATACCTGGTAATAATTTAAAATTCTGTTGTGCCCTATGACAGAAACAGGACATTGACACATATTACAAGTAGACTGAAATAAAGCTTGAAGTGATGGGGAAACCAATGGCATCTTTAGATCAGTGACAGTCTGAAAGCAAATTACCATTTTAGCAACAGATACCTGAAGACATGCTCACATGCTGTATTACCTCCAGTCTGAAGACTCCCTTATCCATCTTTGCTGGTTTATATATAAATTTCTCCATTCAGCTCCCTATTTTCTTTCAGGGAGCTATTCTACTGAGATGCAGACAGTTTCTGTCTCTAAATCTATTTGTATTTTTCTGGTTGCCTTTTCCAGCTGCTTCTTCCTTGCTTTCCATCATGATTGTATTTACCTCTCTCAGACTTTTTCTCTCTGTTATTTTCAGCTGTCTCATTGTTCCCAATCCCCAGTGACAGCACAAGCAGTAAAGGATAAGAAGTATTTCCTTGCTCGTACCTAACGTGTAACTAAACTTGGTTTAAAATAAACATCATAGTGCAAAACCCCCAAAACAAGACACTAAATAAATCCCCAACTTGGAAAAACTGAGAAGCTGGTAGGAAGACATGACCCTCCCAAATATGCTGTCAGCAGTCCTGACCCAGGTTCCTACTGGAGGCAATTGAGTACTGCAGCCTCTGCCTCTGACTATCAGCTGGGATATCATGCTGGATAGAAACATCTGTGTTATTTCTAAAAGATATGCAGTTTCCGAACTACCTCCTTCATCTAGTCTCTGCAGCATGAGTCAGCCTTTTGGGATAAAAATCAGTAATATCCAAAAATATTTTTCACCTCTTCATGTCTGCCCAATTTCCTTTTGCCAAATTATTTTATTTCTGGAAACTTTGAGTACTTTTCTAAAAAAAATACAATAATTCTTACTTTTTTTTGTACAAAATTACAGTTCTGCAGGTGGAAACACTTTCTTCACTACTATATATAGTGTTCATGCAACAAGAGAAATACTGGCTGTGGAAGCAACTAGAAACTTTAAAACAAAATATTTTAGACGTGGTAGGGAAAAAAAATAGATCAATGGTAAACAGGTGCACTCTAAATTCTGGGTTTGCCTGTTGTAATATTTCCAGCTCAATCACTAGGACAACAGATAAAAAGTCTCAGCTTTTCTAAACCATTTTGTGTTGTCTTAAAATACTTTTTAGCTAATCCATAGCAATTGTCCATAGATTCAAGAACAGATGGTAATGACACCATGCATTTTCCCTTTAAAATTATAATATCTACCTATATATCACATTGGACTAGAACTGAAGATACATTTCAAACAAGTTTTGAATTTTTATCTGCTCTAACTAGCTAAAATTGTAACTGTATTTGTGCCAGGAGAAGTAACTATCATTTATTTCCCATGAGGAAGTCATTTGGAGAGCTGCAGTGTTTGCACTGTTTCTGCACAACAGTGGACTATATTTGTGACACTTCTTCTGGCATTTTGTTTATTAACTGATCATACATAAGTAGACAAAGACACAACTCTTCCAAGCTAGATTACTCAAGCTAGTTTCCAATAATTTAAATGACATTTCCATATACACAGATCCTGTCCTTTCAGAGTTCATTTTTGTCCAACATCTAAGCTAAAGGAGAACAATTCTTTACATTTCAGATTGTGAATAAGGTACCAGTTACATTACTTCACCTAGCAAGAACTGATTCAAAAAGTTTTGTATACTCAGCAGTATATCAGGGAAAAAAACATCTTCCCTGTTCCTCTAATACCAAAACACCAGTAAATTAAAAAATCCCCACAGCTCCAGAGCATAATGTTGTTTATGTTTCATCACAAAAAACAAAAGGTCTTAAAGCATAATATACAGAGCAGTGGTGCATAGGGAGATATCAACATGGTTTGAAAAATTTGTTTAGATGTTGTTAAATCAGGAACTGACACCTGACTAATATTTCATAAGATCAGTTTCCTGTTCAGAAATAGAACAAGACAAAGACAATACATGAAATTCACTTAAAATGATGAATGAGGAAAGCAGGCTTTTTTGGAGTAGGTTTTTAAGGAAACAAACACCACAGGAATAAAGACACCAAGGGAAATTAAGCTTTTTAAAGAAATCAGTGTTTACTCTCTCAAAAGATTTCATCTGCTCCTGGTATTTGTTCTGCTCTAACTCAAAGCCTGTCATGGCATCAGATTCATCGATGTTGTGGAAATTAACTCATTTAAAATTTGACTCAGCTTTTAAAATGCTGCTTTAGTTTTAATACAGACATTCACAAGCACGACAATCCATCTGAACTTCCCTCTCCTCAAAATTTTTGATGTTTTAGATACGGTTAATCTTTTGGAGCTATCCGGGCTACCTACTGCCACACAATTTTCACTTAGAAGGCAAATTACAAGTGGTTTTTTTCTGATCAACCTTTTCTTGATTTGTAAAACCCACTGTTGTGAACAATGCCATGATGTGTATACTGTCACAATTTCTGTCATGGATTTTCTAGGTAAAGATTTCTGCTCCAAAAGAACTTATTCCCCATGTTGATTCAAGATGGTGTTTGCTTATAATGCCCTTTTTCCTCTAGCTCTAAATCAACAGAGAAAAGCCTCCTGTTAGAAAATAGGAAACCAAAGTTTGGAACAAATACAATTTTGGCAAGGAATTCCTTCTGAGGGAAATTATAGACCCATGAAGCCAGTTAGACCATCTGTCTAAATCACTTTGGAGTCATTCAGATATTTGTAGGAAATTAATTTTGTACAGAACCTGGAAGTGAGAGGAAACCATGGTCTCTAGATATCCCAACCCTTTCAGACTCCCATGAAAATTAAATTTGATGAATTCGCAGCCAAGCCACTTGCAGCTTTCTCCCTTAGAGAAACTAATTTTATATCCTGAATAATTGCCTTGACCTTCAACATGCAATAGACTTGAAGCTTCCAAAACATCCTGAAATGAAGGAGTGGGAGAATCCCAATGTAGAGTTTAACAACCATTGTTCTGTTTTTAGCCTGCAACACTGCTGCAGCTACCACTCTGGCTATTCTTAGTGCCAGCTGTTTCACGCAGCTATGGACAACGTCACACAATACTAACATGCTGTGCTGAGGAAAACAATAATATCTTCCACCCCGAATCAGCTAGCTCATCCTCTGTGGTGAATAATAATGGGACTGTGTGCCTCAACAAAATCTTGACAACAGATTTCATCAAATATTTTCCAAAAGCACAGTGATTCTTTTCAGAATGGCAAATCCTTTTAAATCTCTCACATAAAAAATAGTCCCCTCCTCTACATCAGCACTGCTCCCAAAAAATTACAAGGAATTATTTAAAATATGATACTCATTACAGAAGGAGGGTAATAAAGAACTCCTGGAACATGATCTTTTGGGCAGCTAAAACAACAAGCTGCTACCTTCTGTAATCCCTGCCTCTGTGATAAATACTCACACTGCTTGCACCACTCTGATTCTTACCAGATCCTTCTCCTAGCTGGTTTATATAATTTAAAAGCAGAAGAACATAATCTTATTTTGTGAGGGTTGTTTTCTAGATGCTCAGGTGGAGTGTGGGAGCCCCATCAGGGTTGCTAGGTAAACCTGTAACATGACTGATAGTGTACACATGGAAAAATGTCTCCTCCACTTGTGTCACAAGCATTTAAACTGCCATTTGTTACAGTAGAGAAGATGAAAGTGTCAAAATCCCAAAGTAAGAATAGTTTGTTTCCCCCAAAATGAACTTATTTCTACTATAAATTTCAGCCACTGAAGAAGTTTGAAAGATTTAAAGAAATGCATTAACATTCTTTATGGTATAACATGGTCTGGATTGTTAGCAGCCAGTTTGACTTGACTTCCAAGAGCAGAGGAGGTAAATGTCAGAACTGGTCTTTCAAATGACCCTTACAGAAGATAGAAATGGGCAATAAACTAGAAAAAAAAACCCAAATGTTACCTCTGATTCTAACTAAGAAAACAAGCTCAGGACCTACAAGAAAACAAAAGTTTTCCTTTGGGAAAATCTCAGCTGAGACACCTAGCAAATTTTCTTTGGTGCATATGTTTTATTTCAGTTTGCTGATTGAACTGTCCTTTTCCTCCACTGTCTACCACAACTGCCAGTGTCTGCCCCCAAGGTCCTTGTACACCCAAGTCACTGACACCTTTTTAAAAAACAACAGCAAAATTACACAGCAATTGCAATAGTAGAAGATCACAAACTCATCTTAAAGTTTGTTATCTTCAAGCAGAAGGGTGCACTCAAACCAGTAACTCTAAAGGGGTACTTGAACCATTACCTGCAAATTCCAGGTTGATTGCAATACAGTCAACTCAGGTTGATTTTGGAGTCTCACCACGTGGTTTTGGATCAGCCAGGTTTATCTTTTCTCTAGCCTTTCTGACACTAGCCACAGGCTCTTTGCACAAGTGTTTGTTCAGCCTGCTACTCTTTAACTTAAAAGTATGAGCAGTATGGAGAACTCCACATATACGTCTTCAAATGTCTTTTGCCAGGAAAGAGTTGTGCTTAGTTCCTCATTCCACATCCCTCCTCATGGGCAATGGCACGCAAATCAAGTACTCCGTGTTGCAGATCCACAACAGTACAACATGGAGAAGAATGTTTGGTCCCTCTCCACCTTAGCTCATGCAAGATCTTCAGGAAACAGCCTTCTCCTTAGTATTTGTACCAGCAGTTTCTGTTGCCCCTTCAAAAAATTTCAGGACGTGGGACAGAATGTATGAAGAATTCCTTGAAATACAGTGGCAATCTCACAGTTTGTGTTTATGAAAAAGTCAGTCACAAAAAGAATGTGCTGCTTACAAAGACCAAGTGACTTATCTGCACTTATCACTTTAGCAAAACATTCAACTCTGCCATGCAGTAAAGGCCAATGTTGGCATATTTTTATTTAATCCTGATTGTTTTCACTAAGATTACATTATTTGCAAATTTTACCTCAAAAGTTTCACCTGTGAATAGAGAAAGAAACTTACTAAATCTTTTTCACAAAAAAAAGGTAAATTGAGGAATTTAGGCTAGATGTGATGGATAAGTTAGTATGTAGCTTTAGAGTTATTTAATCTGTCTGAAGAAATTAAAGCTTTGTGTGTTCTGCTTGCAGAGAAAATTTTAGCATTACAAGCTCAGTGCACAAGGCAAGGCACTCAATTTAAAACTATAGCTTGGAAAAGTACATGCTTTTCTCTGTTTGCCTCAAATTAACATCATATTAAGACACATCATTACCTATACAAAGAACAGGCTTGGGAGTTTTTTTAGAAATATCTTGCTTTTATTAATTCCAGAGCAACTGACCTAATAAGATCCCAGTTTTTCTTCTGATAGAGCCGAATGTTAGGTAAAGTTTCGAGCTGGGTGTCAATATGGAGAGTGAGAGCTCATAAAATTCAGCAGAACTTTGAGCAAACATACTTTGATCATTTGTGACTGTGCAGTTTGATAGATTGCAATTATTATCAGATACAAGTTCAATTCTTTCCACAAAGTAATCAGCCAACAAAGATTAGCTCATTATGCAAATACAGGCTGTGAACACTGTGTGCACAGTGGTGTAGCAAAGATGCTGCACTGGTAGCGAGCTACTTAAGGTACAGAGAGAAACCAGAACTTAAAACAGTAAATGTAATAATAAAAAACAATTAGAAGGAGTGTAAAGATTAGGTCTGAGACTAAGAAATTAGAAAAGAAATAACTATCAAATTAGTATGCCAGCATGGAGCTGGAAAGCAAGGCCCTTCATAAAATAATCAGAGCACAACAGAGACCATCTGAATTTAAAATTGCAGTTTCAATGGATATGAAAGCATCATCTGCCTGCAACAACAATCAGCCCCTAGGGGTACATGAGCTCCCACCTTACTGTTGAATGATGTTTTCTGTGCAATGTCTTGCTATGTTTACACAGCCAAAAATTTCTTGACCACAACCCTTTTTTTTAAAGTAGCAGTGTATTGACCTGAGGCAATCTTTTGAAACATCTTACAGTGAAGACTTCTCTATAAACACATGGTCGGTATTTTGAAAACCCTACTTGCCTTTCCCGAGATCAAGCTCTTTCCTCCCTCCCAGTCTGCCTATTCTGAAAGTGGTGGTAACTATACCAAGAGCAATCTTTCAGGGAAGAGTGATCAACTTTGAACTAGCACGTCTTTTCCCATCTCCATGCCAGCCTAGCCAGTTTAAATCTTACGGAAAAACTGCAAACTCTGAACACCTTCTTATAAAATGGAAGTGCTCAAATACTTCCAGATTTTTCAATCAGAGAAAAAAAAAAATATACTGGAAGTCCCAACTCTACACATTGGCTTAGATATATTTATTCCAATAGCACTACAACAGATAGTAATTCTTGGAAACTAGCTCAAAAAACATACTTGTTTCAAAGTTTGGCTCACCACTCAACACCTGGCATCCAATTCCTTGTGTAGGCATTCAAATTTCCGTATGTACTCAGATCCTTCTGAAGGTATTGTTCATATCTTTAGAAGGATCAAAGCCTTTAAATATGTTGGTTTGGGTGTTTCACTGCTAACCACGGGTATGTGCCATAAGAATTTGCTCAGTTTCTTTACAACATTTTGCTCATTCAGTCAGTTCAGACATACATCACTGATACATTCCATTCAATATCTAGCTGCAAATCGTTCACTGCTTTACAATGTGATCTTCTTCAGGCTTTATCCACAAGCCACCAATAATCCACATCTCAACTGCTTTTTGCAAAGAAGGAAGCAATAATGGATTTTAATTAGCTACATACAGTAGGCAAGCATTCATTCAGGAGACTGCTTTCTTTCTCACTCTCTTCAAACTGTGACTAACCCCATCTCATTCTGCAAGAGCTATTTATTTCTTTGTGAAGAGAGAATGCACTTAAAGAAAATCTGTTCAGAAATGCAGCAATGCAGCACTCCACCTGGTCTAGAGATGAAAGGTACAAAAGCTCTTAAGGAGCAAAGGCTGTTCATCAAAGAGGAGGAGTTCAGACTGGAAAAAAATTAACACCCTTCACTAACAAAAATGTAGGGATTAAACACATGCACAGTTTGATAGAAAACATATTCCTTGCTGTATGTTAGACTGAAAGTGAAACACAAGTCTTAGAACCTGACAGAGATGAGAAGTTTGCAAAAGAGAAATTATAGAGGAATTAATTACAAAATATTTTGGTTTCTCAAATTTCCAAGTAAACACCAAAACTTAATTGGAGAAGGAAGNTAATGGCTATCAGTAAATCATGCATCAGCTGAGTCTGGACAATACGATTTCCATTATTCTTTCTGTGGGGGGGAAAAAAAAAAAAAAAAAAAAAACCTCAAACCACCACAAATAAATAAAAATGAGGATAGACAGTGATCTTTTGCTGATTGTCTTCTAATACAACTTAAAATTTCAGTTCCACACATCTGTCTAATGCCAATAGGAGAAATCTATTTATAATTTATGATATTGATGAAATTATAATACAGGCCACTTCCCATAACACCAAAGAATTGAGACCCAACTACTTAAGAATATTTTGACTAATCTACCTTTGATATTGTAAGATCCACTGCTGTTCTCTGATCTAACTCTGTAGACATTTCAGCCTGTGAAACTTCAGGCAGGGAGATCTCCAAACCAAACCCAAACTCTAAAATTTACACCTGGCTCTTCTATAATTCGTAGAGCTATACCATGTAACACCTAAATCTTGGGTATAATCTCAGCCTGCCTGCCTGTGCACAAAAGAGGTCAGTAAAAGAAATTTATACCAGCTACTACTGCTACATATATAACGTTTCCAAAGAAACTGTCAGAATCTGTTATTTCACAACCTAAGGCCTCTGTGTTTACTAGGAACACTTTTTCAACTTCACCTCTTTTTCTGTGCTGTTTGTGGACATGGCAGTGATCCTTACTAGTACTGCTTCAGTTCCCCTCGAGTCCAGTTTCCCCATGACACCAGAGCCACAGCAGGCTCCTAAATACCTGTGGATTAAAGCAGTAGAGATTAATGAATTACAGGCCAAAGTTCTCCAACACAAGCTTTGTAAGTAATGACCCACCCCAAATTATATTAGCACTTAGACAAACACTTATTTGAGTAGCATTTCTCCTCATTCTCTTTCTGCTTTATCTCCAGGAGTCAGGCAGAAACATGCAGAGCCACAGGCTGTGGGAGGCCGTTTGTCCAGGGCTCCATGATGACATATACTACTTCCAACATGAGTTCCCAGCAGATCATTTGAAACACAGAACTCTTCAGTTTTTTTGATATAATGTCTTTCTGAACCTTCGCCAAAAAGGGATCTTGGTGTTTTGCATTCAAAGCTAATATTTTAAAAAACAAAAGAGCAGCAAAGCAGGTGCTCCAGGAGCCTAGTGTGGGAACCACACCAAGAACAAAGCACTTAGAATATTTTGGCCATCCTTTCTAGGTGTCTGAATAAATGAACACTACAGTTTCTATCTGCCTGCCTCTTTACTCCCCTCTTGTACAGCATATGCTAAAAATTCTTATTTCTTATTTCTTTCCCTTTTTTTGCGTTCCTCCCAACATCCCTTTTGTGCCAGAGTAAAACAGTGGCAACTTGATAGTCTGGCAGCTGGCCAATGTCAACCCAACGCAATCTGGTTTCTTCTGATATTGCTAATCACCTGTTTCCTGTTCTTTAAGAGGAAATCAAATACATTGTCTCTAATTCTTACAGCTTCTTTGCTTTTCTTACACACAGAAAATGAACAACTATTTCTGGTATTTTCCACATTTTTTTCACAGGAGTAAATAATGTAACTCTTTGGGTTTTGTGGCCTTTTTTTGAAACAGATAGCATTTACCTCATTCCCATCCTTTCAGGTGTTAATTTCCCAGTATACTGATGAATGGTGTCATGCAACTTTCACCATTTTCACAGCATCATCAATGTCCAAGTTGAGCTTAAGGCAATTTAAGAATTCAGCTGTGGAAAATCTCATTTATTCTAACCCACTTGAAAGGATAAACCAAATTGTAATGCATGATCAGCTGAACAGATAGCAGGATTTGCTACAGTGGTTGTATTAAGAGGGCATTATTTCCAAAGGTAGAGAGATAAATACGTCTATGACAGGGAATACAGACTGAAATTTTGAAGCTCTTCCCAAAGTCCTGTTGCATTCATGCTGGATCCCCAGTTTTCAAAGGCATATAACCAAAGTAATTAAACAAAACATAATCAACCAAACCTTAACCGAATACCTGGGTAGAATTTTCTTTACTGATGATACTTGTGTGTATATCAGTACAGCACAGAATATCACACTGAACAATTCTACATGTCCATTTCTGAAGTGTAGAAACAGTGAATCAGCGATTTGTCTTACAGACTTGCAAAAACAATCCAAAGACACCTGTGTAATGAGTTATAGTCAATTTTCACAGGCTGATGCACAATTCTATTTATGATTAAGCTACCTGAACCCTGCATACAGTACTTGGCAAAAGAATTAACAGACATTTGCTGATTTTCCTAACCATTTTTTACAATATACAGACTCTTATAGCAGGAGATGCCTGTTTTCAACACTCTTCAGGATACACACCTTGGTTCCACTACTGCCTCTTCAGTCAGCACAGGTAAGCCAAACAACATCTTTTATTTATCTTCCTAAAACAAGTTTCTCTCCAGATTGCATCCAGACTGATCAGTAAATACTCATTTGTGCTTATGGTCTTAGGGCCCCTCATGGTCCTGTGCCTATACTTTCAAGGCTTTTGTTACCATCCCAGGATTGTCATTTGACTTCCTTAATGGTTCTAAATTACCTTTGCCCTGAGGTGCAAACTCAGCAGACCTTATTTCTGACTGGTACGCACGTTTATGACAGGGCAGCTGAAAATTCTTTATAGCCATGATACACTAATAGAATCTGTCAGTACAAAGCATGCATTTATTATCATTTATTTTGTCACGGACAACTGTAGATTCCCAAAGATAAAAACTTTCCCAGCCCATGAGCAGCTAATGACTTTCAGCAACATTTGATATCCCTGACCAAAAAAGTACATGGAAAGGAGATGTGCCATTGGTATTTCTGTTTCACAAAACACCCAGCAAAACATCCTGTCCTTTTATTGACCCAAAAGGTTTTCATTATATTTCCTCCCACCTGTCCAGCTGAGGGGAGGAGTTTTAAAGAAGTTTTGGTGGTCACTTGGTATCCAGATGGGGTCAACCCAACCACACTGGTGTGGAAAAAAGAGAAGTATCTTACAAATGTCGTCTCATTGGACACCAATTGTTCTGTTTTAAAGGTATTTTACTGGTGCAAACTCTTCTGTCTTAAGCAAAGCCATACTGGGTACACCACGGCAGACCTGAATGCTGTCTACAAACAGCCCCAGGGGAGCCATTACCACCACCTGTTGCCATAGGGCAGTGATTGCAGTTCAGGAGGATTCTTTCCCAGTTGATGCATCATGTCAGCTATTGAAATAAGACTGAGTTTAAGCAAACTGAGCTATATGCCAGCACAGTGGGAATTTTAATGAGAAGCTCCTTTTGCATTAGCAATATTCCCAGCAAATTTTCTCTTTTTCCATGGATATCAGAGCAGTAGATGAACTTCCCCAGTAATATTCTTTAATAGAAACAGACAGGCTCTTCTTTTAGACCTCATAAGGAGTCTACATCATCCATTAAGCACTGCATTTCTTCTTCCCCCTTAGAAAAAGAAAATTCAGAAGGTTTAGATTGCTCCCTTTTTAATTCTGCTTTCCCCACTGTTCCCATACAAATAGCAAATCAGTGGGATATACATCCTCTGGAGCAGCCCCCACCCAAGGTTATCACCCTTCCATCACCACTACCTGAGCCCTGAGTGCAAGTTACAGGCAAGTGAATGGGCACTGGTGAGAGGCTGAGGTATATCAACCAGCCAGCCATGCTTTCAGTACCTACTGCCAGAACTGAACTTTCAGCCACTTACAGTTCATTCTAAGTTCACACTGGCCTCTGATGAATTCAGGGTAATTTTCTCATCTACTTCAACAGCATTGATAACATACTTCTTGTTCTTCCACCTCTATATTTATGTAAAAGGGAAGATTTGGTGGCATATCTTTCACATGCTCAGCAGTACTTGCTATGGGGAAAGCACTGAGAAAATGACAAGAAAGAATCATCTTACTGTTATCTCCTTGCTGTTTTAGCAGCATGCTAAGAGGTACACAAGTAAAAAGATTACAGAGTGCACAGCAAAGCTCTAACATTTAATTTTGCCTCAGAATATCCAAGCAACCTTTACTAACTGCATTGATGGTTACAAAAATGATATCCCTAAATTAACAGTGGATTATTACCAACATTTTTTCACCTTTCCAAGAAAAGCAAAGCAGTTGTTCCAAAAGATTTAATTAAAGGTGCATTAAGCTGGAAGCATCACAAAGAAATACTTATGCTATTAACATTCCAATTCCACTTTAATGGTACTGGCTTTAGCAGCAGGTCAGTAACAAACTCAAATTTTTCATTACAAGGTAATAATAAAGAAACTCAGCCAGTCATCCATTCCTTCCTTACTTAGCACAATTCTCTTTTACTCTATTTGTATGTCACTTTTTGTTCTCTCTATACTGCAATGCTGTCTGCAATGATTAGCTCTAATTCAGTCCTAAGCTCTGAACCAGATATTAACATGCCACACCTGTACCTGGGACAAGGTCAGCTCTGCCAGCAGTTGGATTTCTGAAGGCCCCAGACGATTAACTCATTCCAGGCTTTTTAAGGTCATCCTACCTAAGTTTTCTAACATGCCACGATATGGCATAAAATGGTCCGTTTTTTTCTGTGAGGATGCCTGGTAATCTAATAGCAGCTGTGAGAAAGAAGGGAGACTTTGTGAGCAGGTGTCAATTTTGTGTGTGCAGTGTGTCAGGGAAAACTGACATTTGATTCTTGTCGATCAAGAATTGATTGCTCTTCAACTCATGGAGAGTGACTTGGTGTCTGAGCCTCTTTGAGATATCTAGGATCATCCTCTGGGCTCTCAGGAATATCAGAAACATAATCCATTTTAAGAAAGTAGCAGCCACCATCAGAAGTTCATACTTTGAGAAAGGAAGGAAATAGAATATGTCCATTTTGCCTGGCACTGTGGTCTTGAGCAATAGCTTTCTTTGATAGGCAGTGAGACACTTCTTACAGAATGCCATTGCTGATGAATTGATGCAAAACTAACACAGACAGCTAAAAAGGCAGATGAGGAAAACAAGGAACTGTCCATATTTCTTTCCCTGTCCCTGTAAGAACTGATATCATGCTTCAGTGACCATTCATTTACAAGTTGTCCCTTATTTGCTGACACTCATTTGCTCAACCCTCCTTATCCTCACTCAGAATAAAATTGGTCTTTATCAAATATGTAGAAAGATTACATTTCTTTGAATAGAAGTAACGATTCGTGATCAGTGCATGCAGAAACATGCATTACAATACATGGATAAAGTTATCAAAAATTAAAAAAAATTTCCACCCTCCTCAATTCTAACAGAAGTTGCAAGGGAGAGTTTCTATATGTTTTTTGTATTTCAGGTAGAATGAGAAATCATACATTTTTCTACTATTGTTAAGTTGTGATTTATTTTTTAATAACAATGAAGCTTAATTATGGCTTCATGTTTATCTCATTACAGGAGCTGATTCTATGCAAAACTACAAAAGACTCCCAGACACTTAAAAAAATTTATGAATGACCATTTAAGGATCCATGTTGTAAGCTTCTTAGGGCAGGCAGCCATTCTGTCCTCCCATAGTCCATTCCGGACGGCCCCGCACCCTTGCTCCTTTAGCTGTCAGCCCCACAACACAGTGATAGCGAAGGAGGTAGAGAAGGGACTCCCATGGCATCCCCTCATGGTTTTATGGATGCATCTTGTCCAGCCAGTTCCCAGGGGCCGAGAGAGCACATGGGGCGAGTGCAGGGGGTTTTGTCAGGTTTTAGGGGTGGTACAAGGGCAGAGTTGGTATACGGGAACCAACAGGGAGAGCCCGAGGGAGTGGCCAGGACTGGGGGAGGGGAAAAGGGGGGGGAACAATGTGAACCGAACCTCACAGATCCAAATTTCATAGCTGAGACATTTCCCAACTGTTCAGCAATGCTCACAGCAGCTTATGCAAAAGCGATATCCTACAGTAACACAGCATTAAGAGGTGACTGTGGATTTCAAATGTTAGGTTGTCGTACTCTTAGAAACTAACCAGAGGTATAAATGGACCTAATGAAAAAAGGTCCCAGCCAATGCTTCTTCCAAGAAACAGTGCAGATTTCTACATACTTTGTGTGATTCTGTAACTTTTGTGATCCTCTAACTAAAGTATATGAAACTGTTTCTCTTCCACATTTTGTTATTTATTTATTTCTGCATGCATCCCAGCTGACAGAGTTGATCCCCTCACTATCCATTCAGCAGAGACTAGAGAGTGAGACATATATAAGGTCCTCTCGAAGACCTCTACTGGGAAAATATTTCCTTTAAATTTTTACTTTCCTTTCTTTAGCTTCAGTAAAATCAAGAGAAACCCTCAAAACAGAGCCTACTGGGTATCCTGGAGTCCATTTAAAAGCCTTCCCTGAGGCTGTTTAAGTTGTTGCTTCCTGCTGTAGGCATTAGAGTATAAGGACACGTTCAAGAGCTCCTTTAAGCAAATATTACTATACTAAAACTTCTACTTCCTCAGATAAGTACAAAAAAATAAAAAAGAAAGAAAAGAAACTTTTGGTTCATCGATCTCCAAGTATCACAACTTTTCATGAAGCACAAAGTTCTATTTCAACAGAGCCTTTTGGGACAATGTAATTTCTATTCTACAGCAGCACACAAGGAATGATGTGTCTATGCTGTCTCCTGGCAGTGCTGATTATACTACATCTTTTAAACCTGTTATCAGCTCAGACTGAATACTGATGCCTTTCTGTACAGGTTGGCATGATTTGATGAGAAAATCACTGTTTCCTGACTTTAATTTAACTCACTGGCATTTTCCAATGCATTGAGCTCTCACTATCCCCTCAGGGGCACATTCGTGGGCAGAATTTAGGTGGCAAATAGGTCTAAGTGCAACTCCTGCCCACAGTTTCCTCACCCATGGCAGTACCTGCAGGCTGGACATGTACAAACCCTTATAGATGCCACCTTTGTGTGAGAAACATCTTTCCTGAGTGAAGCAATATATGAGACTTCACTGCAAAGAATTCCCATTTTGTCTGCCTGTTATGGCCAAATATCTTACCTCTTATACCCTTATACCATTGTCTCCACATCTCCTTCTCCCTCCAAAATCAATCCTACAATGATTTACAGTTTCAGAGGATATTGTCTCTTTCCTATAACTCCATTTTTCCTTCAAGAAGAGATGAGAAAACTCCCAGCAGGATGAATGGAATATTAAACCATTCAGCAGAGACAATGCTCTCTTGACAAAGTGGTCAGTGCTTCATCAAAATATCTGGCAACTAAAAAAATTAACCCATATTAGGCTCTGCTACTAAGACTGCAAAATGAGGATTAAATTTGAACAGTGGATTTAGCAATAAGAAATGTGAAGATACACAAACAAGTAAATGCCATGGTACTCTAACAAAAAATGTGAGACCTTAGGTAAAAAAAAAAAAAAAAAAAAAAAAACAAAAAAAAAAAAAAAAAAAAAAAAAAAAAAAAAAAAAAAAAAAAAAAAAAAAAAAAAAAAAAAAAAAAACCAAAAAACTAAGCAAAACAGATATTTCATCTGCCTTTCCTTGAAACACAGAGAGTCTCTGGCTATCACAATGCAGGAGTGGAGTAAAAGCAGAAGTGCTAGATAAAAGTTGGAATAGGCTGCAACTTGAAAAACACCCAAAACAGGTATTTTAAAAGCCCATTAAGAAGAACAGACTATTCAAAAAATCCTGAAGTGCTGTTCTGCACCTTTGTAAAAGTTCAGACTTCACATTTCAGTCCCAGAAATGAGTAGCAAAAAGAGCAAAGGGCTTATCTTTTGTGTTCTTAGCCTCACTACAAGCTTTGTTAGTAGAAGCCTAGTCTCCATTCTAACATCACAAAGTGAATTCAGCTGAAAAGATGTAATGCATTTGGCCTCTAGTTCCCTTGCACTCACTAAACAGACACTTTATGTGCTATGAAAGTTGTTTTAGGCCACATCTAGAAAGCACAGCCCACACCACAAATGATATTTCATTATAAAAGCAAGTGATTTTCTCCAGTTTTCAGAGGAAGCTAAAATGTCATGACTTCAGACTTATGTGGCATTTCTGATTTAGCTAACAAGGGCACTATGAACCCAAATGTTGCTAGCATTGCAAGGGTGAAGCTGATTTACTCATTGTTTCTGGTTTCCTTTGGAACTGATATTCCACCTCAGGATGTGTAACGTACAGATCTGCAAGAAATCAATCTTACTAGGGTGAGTAAATATGGCACAGACTGTTTTGTTCTCACCACTTCAAAAATCATTCTCCCCTGCTGGGTTTTCTGTCAGAAACAAAGTGAGCAACTTTCTTCTACACTTTCTTTAAGTGTAGTTAAAAGATTTTCACCTTGGAATGAAAATTAGCCAAATCTTCTCATTTGAAAGCTAAATTAAATGATGATAGAGACCATGCTAGATGAAATTAAATGATGATAGACTTTTGACTGTCACTAAATCTGTGACCTACCAGCTCCACAATGACTCCATCAATGGCCAGACACATACCAACTGTGTACAAAAATGTGGCAATGTCCTTGCTAAGTTGAAACCCTCCATACCGGGTACAAAACAAACCCACTTCCACAGAAGACTTTGTCTACACCTTTTTTATTGTTGTAGTTCAGTAATAAATACATCAATCAAAGAATATGGTTTTTGTCCTGTTTAGTCACTGGCGAACAGACCGTATCATCCATAAGGACAAAATGTGGCACATGAGGACAAATCTCCTGTGTTAGCATTCCTTGTCAGTCCGTATTCTCTGCATAGTGATTACCCATGGGTCACCATCCACAAAGCTGCCATTCTATTCCATGTTTCTAGCAAAGAGATGAACTATGACTCATGGCCAACAAGCATGCATAGTAAGAAAAGATCTACCTTAGATCCAAATAGCAGATATGACATCAAACACCTTGACAGCAAGCATTTTCTCAGGGAAAATGTGCTGGTTCTGGACATCCAGGAAACTCTTTACTTGTCTCCTTACCATTCTGTGAGGGCTGTTCCTTGTTTCTGCCCCAAAACCCAAACCACCCCATAGTCAAAGAGCCATGCAACTTGATCCCAAACCCATCCCAACTCCATCTAGCAATACACAGAATACAGTCTTACCTTCAAAACTGTCAATGAGGTGGGATGGATGATTTTGAGGGAATTAGAATGTAAGTGTTCAGGCATTCCTAAACGGACAACATAAATTCTCTGAACAAACCTAGCTGTAGGTGGATTGAGCGTTAAGGGACATTTGGCAGTACGGACTGAAGCACCAGTAAGAAAACGGCTTTTACAGAAAAGCCGCAAGTCTTCAGGCTAAACGAGTGATTTGTGATCGAGTACTTGACCATAACACAAGCCACACACCTCACTCAGCTATCCAACCTTGCTCCATTTGATCTATACATCCTAACATAAGGCTCAAGCATTAAAGGGTTGTCAAGCTTCTTGATGGCCATATTTAATTGCCTGCCTTAAGAAAACTGAAAAGCAGCAGTGTATTCCTGGTTATGGAAATACATCTGCTTGGGCTCTGCCTTTCTTTAGTAGTTTACATTTTTCTGCTACTTTAATAAGCTACTTACTTTCAGAAATCCCAATTGCTAAGTACCTCTGTATAGCAATTGATTTACCTCTTAAGTTGCTTCAAATTAAAATAAACACTAAGTTGACTGGGTTTCTTAGTTCTCTCACTAAAGTGGAAAAACTTTAGGAATTTTTTTTCTTATTGCTGAGTTTTTCTTTTTTTTTTTCCCCTCTTTGTCTAAGAGCTAAATTTCTCTGATTTCTTTTTTAAACCAAGTTTTCAGTGTGATCCATTGTGGGCATTTAACTTCTTCATTGATAGATCCCTGCTCTTGCACCCACAGACCATGTCTGTTCTAGCACAGGAGGGAACCAGTAGTTCACAGTGGACTGATAACCTATCATGACTCATTCTCATCTCCAGATGCATTTTGCAGAAGTAACCTGTTTTGGTTTTTTTTAAATTTTTTTTAGAAACACACAAGCTTATGAGAGTTTCAACATGACATTGTTAAGCATAATAGCATAAAATGGAAATCACTGTCCAAACTGAAATCCTTTTTTTCTCCCAAACACTAACAGAATTCTCCTTAAAAAGAGCACTCATTTTATACACATCTTATTCCTACTCATGCATCAGAAAGGTTGGAATATGCTCCTAGGTTTGTTCTTTTTCTTTTCGCTTTTCAAAATTTTCTTTCTTTCCTGAAAAGAAAACTTTTACATGAATAATCACTGGTTTTAATTAGTCATAGGATTCCTGATATGCCAAACATCTTGTTTGGTTGTTCTAAAGGATAAAAATATCATCTTCTTCCTTTCCACCTTCACAGTGAAGCAAATTGCCCCACTGATACATATTTTTCAAAATTTCGTCTGCCACTTATGAGATGACAAACCTTCCCACCGATACCCCTGTCTCTGTGATCCTTGAGGACAGTATGGTCTGTATGTGAGAACAGGCACAACAGATGAAAAGAAAAGAATATATTCATCAATCTTGCATCATGGTGACACTGCAGTGACTCAATTTATAGAAGTTACTTACACTTAATGGCTACACTGGGGCCCGCTTCTCCTGTCCGTGACAGAAGGCTAACACTTCTGCCTTGTAAGAGTGTTCTGATACTACAGTAATGTAAACACCTTTCAGATAAGTGAAAAGGTATAATTTGCAGGGGGAAAACAACACCAAAAAAATAAAAAACAGAGGTGTTTGAAAGTTTTGAGGGGAAAAAAAAACCAAACCATACTTGTTATGTGACACGGCAGATGACAGTATATATTTGTTTTTGTAAAAAATAATATTTCCCAACGTCTTACCAGAAAGAGGCATTTTATGTAGTGCAGTTAAAGGACTTTTCTTTTGACAAAACCTTCTGCAATGAACATTCCTCCCTAAGATTTTGGTCTGTTAAAATACATATTGAAATTCTCCCTAGAACATTTCTTGCACCAAAGAAGAGTAATAGCTAATATTTTACTTCTCTGAGTAAAAAAGAGCTGAGACTCTCCCCCAAATTTGCAAGAGGTGGAAAACAGATGAACAGCTAGTTGGATTGAAGAAATAAAACATGAGCAGATGAGTATTTTCTAATATTTGCTTACTACAGGCTTGGTTTTTCTGTACAGTAGTTCTGAAGTTATATTCCACTTTAAGAGGTAAGTCTAAGGCTTTAGCACAAAACGTACTACCTACATTCAAATGAAATGTAAACGACTGTGTTCTGATTCATTCTGCATTCTTGCACAGTTATAGAGAAAGGCCTGAAAGAGAAGATAAAAGGAAAGTCACAACCTTTCTTTTGTATTCAAATGGCATCCCATTTATACCCATAGATTACAGGTACTCTCCTTTTAATGTTCATGACTTTCCAACCTGCAACACTGAATTAGATCAGAGATTCTTTGAAGGCACATCAAGGTTTCTGCAGGACCCATCATTAATATTATATAATAACATAATTATTTCCCATCACTATGATATGAACTCTGTCATGTTTTCTAAGTAGTATTTTAATTAATTCCCATTTCTTTCATCCTTAAGATCCCTAATAAAAACTTCTTGCTAAAACTTAATACTCCTGAACTTCAGGACATAGGAATCATTTATACAGCACCTGCCTTATTTTAAAGGCTGTCTCATGTCATGTAGATGAACACATTGTGTACTAAAAGAGTTTTTGCATTTCCAACCCAAGAAGGCCCACAACATGCATGTTCAGCCATTTTTTGCGAGTGCAAGAAGAGTTTTAAAGTTCTACATCATTTTTACTGGTTTAACTAAAATATGTAGCGGGGGGAAAAAAAACAAAAGCCTCTTCAGCAAAAACCCAAACAAACTAACAACAAAAAACCACAGAAGAGGTCAACAATATTTCACCTATAATATTAATACCTTCTGAAAAACAAGCACATCATCCATACCTAAACTTAAAAACCTGAGAGATTTAAGAAGGTAGATTTTTTTTTCCCAGTGGGATTTGTTCTCAGTTGCTGCAGCGGGGAGCTCTAGTGTGGTGCGCATGGGTGTTTCCTGATCTAGGGGAACCTTGGGGAAGCAGAGACACCTGCCAGGAGCCCACAGCTTGTGCCACAGTGGCAAATGAGACCTGAGGGAGGCCAGAAGCCATGTCAACCAAGCACCCCAATCCTATAAAAGAAGTCCCTGGGGAGTGCCCGTAGGCATGGTGTGGTGTGTCAGCAAGGGCATGGAATGACAGCTTGAGCAGAAAGGGGCACAGGAAGGGCACTGAAGCCTAGACAGCTCAATCAGTGAGCAATATCATCCACTCAGCACAAATACACTGCCTCTCCAAGCTGTGCACCCATCATGACTGATCCAGCTGTCCAGACAGAGCTCCAGTGGGAACACTGAGGTTTAGATTGGATATTAAGAAAAATTTATACACCAAAAGGGTTATCAAGCTACCCAGGGAAGTGGTGGAGTCACCATCCCTCGATGTATTTAAAAAATGTGTAGATGTGGCACTTAGGGACATGGTTTAGTGGTAGACTTGGGAGTGCTGGGTTAACAGATGGACCCGATCTTAAAGGTCTTTTCCAACCTAAATGATTCTATTCTTTGTAACTATTGAAGTGCATGGTTTCTTAGCAGCTAATCTTTTTTTTTTTTTTTCATATCATCCTATGCCCTCAGATTTTGCTGGTTAGGGTGTAAATCTTTAGGGATGAGGATAGAGTAGTTCCATATATCAGTTCAAATCTGCATAGCCTACACTGAAATGACATCTCTTCCATGGACCTGTAAAAATGCAGTTCATTGTAGCATCCAAGAATTTTTCACAGTCTCTGAATTTATAAACCATTGGCTGCATAAACAGTGTCCAATCTTTCACTCACTTTCCAGAGGAATGGCTACAGAATGTTTTATTTCAGTGGGGCCCAGATTTGGGTTTTCCTTAGTGAGTGGTGCATGAACTTTAAGCCCTGCTCATGACCAGTTCAGAATATTCCTGCATGGCACTGGGCCAGAGCCAGTGAGCTCTCTCTTTCTCCTCTATTCTCCCATAGAAACCCCTGTTTTACCTGAGCCAACTTTTGGGACAAGGTTTTCACCTTGAAACTCCCGGTATCAAGGAATGGCTATGAAAACACAGTCTGGACAGTGCTGAATCCCCAGCTTTGTCTTGACATTCTGTGTGAAGCCAATAAACACATAAAAAAGCTGGTCTGATGTGCACTTTGAGGGCTAACTCCTTCACAAACATAAAAGCTATTATCTCAGCTGGTATTCCTCTGGATGGGAAGAGGTGGGGGCTGCTTGCAAAAGACTCAAGACAGAAGACATTAAACGCTATTTTACAACATCTGCAAAGCCACAAATGTGTCTGCTACCAGATTCAATTACAGTAATCATCCTGAAACATCCCATACTGGAAAAAACAAAACACACCATCTCTCCTGTTTGAATGAGGCAGGGAGGAGATATATGCTGCTGTCACTGTGCCTGTTGTCTATCCAGCCTTTTCATAAGTAATTTATCAAGAGCATTTTATGTGTCCTAGGATAAGAGCCAAGCACTATGAACGTCAGTGTCCACTGACAAGGTAGATAATGCAATACCTTTTATTGGGCCAACAAATAAAATATTATGCTTTAGCTTTCAGGTCACAAAAGCTCTGTCTTTTGGATGTCAGTATTTCCAGAGTATGGCATTTAAATGAGGCAGATGATTTAAGGCATTTCAGCTATCCAACATCAATCACATCTTAGGGCTACATCAAAAAGAAAAGCCTTCTAGGAGAAAAAGACAAGCAAGATGTCTGTAAGCCCTATTTCCTGTTTTAGAGAACCTGTCCTGGTATTTCTAGCCTAAAATTATTCTATGCTTTTATTCAAAGGTATTACACAGCCCATGTAAAAATTGTCAAAATAAGAATCAGGTATTGAGATACACAAGGAGAAATTACACTGCCTAATTAATTTGAAAGTGGCTCAGGAAACCTGAAAAAGAAGGAGAAGATTATTTGAACATCTTCTGATGAAACTGATGAACATTGAGAGAAACAAAGTAGAGACAGAAAGAAGCATTAGAGCACCATTTAATTTAATAGAAACTAAGCTAGCAAGAGGAAAACTAAAAAATTTCAGCAGGAAAAACAAAAACAAAAAAACACAGACAAAAATTCCTTCAGGCCAACTGCCCTGATCTAAGCAATTAGTTATCTGAGTAACAGGACGAATTTCTTATGCATAATTAGCTTTTTAGGTGAAGGAATGTTAAAGACCAAGTCACATTTTCAGTAAAGATTCAAGGATGGGAAATACAAGAGTAAAATTTTAAAATTTCCAAAATGGTACTAAAACTATCTTGCTTGCTGCCTTTGATTGAAACCTTGAAAACTATAATCATCAAAAGTGTAGATGAAGTTCTTACCTGTCTTATTCAGAAGAGTAATATAAAACATTAAATTACCTCCTGAAATGACATCTAAGAACTGCAAAACCCTGAGAATAGAGACCTTCTCAGCTCTAAGCCTCTGTCAAGGAGCAGAACTGGATAAAGAAGTCTAGACAACATGCTGACAAGGGCCCCTCTGTAACCTCTCAACAAAGCTGTAGCTGGTCAGGGAAACTAGTGCAAGGACATAGATTCCTCCTTTGTCTGAAATCCCTCAGCTAGTGAATGAACAGATTTCCTTAGGAAAGGATTGCTCTTAGGCCTTCAGCTAGTAAAATGTCTTAGGCTGTTTTTTTAAGATAATTTCTTTCACTGATGCATCTTTGGGGAGATAAGACACCATTTCATTATTAATAACTCCTGATGCTACATGTGAAAATAACAGATTATCCTCATCCTACTTTACAGTGACCAGTAATTCTCATATATAACTTCCACTGTTGATTGCTTTATGATCCATTTAATGCTCTTACATGTCTTCCAAAGTTGTCCCCAAATCCCTTTCTCTTCTCACAAGACTCAATTTAACTGCAAACCCCAAGATGGTGACAAATCACTGTAGTTTTTAATCTTTTTTTTCCAATGGCAAATTAGTATTCTCTGTGCTAAAAGATAGCAGGAAGCATTCTTTAAAGAAGCTTCTTTAGTTCCCAGTGTAATGGAAGGATTACAGCTAGCAATAGGCAGTAGCTTTAAAACAATCATGTAACGACACTGGCTCACCAGTACCTTGGTTTAAATGATTTATGGAACACTCAAAACCAGGAAACTGCTTAACCTATGCTATACAAATGGCAATTTTATACCTTGAATGCATGAGAACATTCTGTTTCTTTACAATGAAAACAGGAGATGTAGTTGTCTAACATCTTAGACTCAAAAACGTGTCACTAAATCAGAACAAATTAAGAAATGTAAGGAATCTGACCAATAGTCAGTACCTCGGTTTTTGTAATTTTTAGATTAAATTTTTCTATTATTTGAAATAAGTTACAAAGTCCTTTCCAACTACTGAACTAGCAGACATTTTTTCTTGTTTTCTTATAATAGTCCCTTTGGTATTACCTAAATATTTTCTAATATATTACTCATGTTGTCAAAGTGCTGATAACAATCAGCAAAGCAGCACTGTAAACAGTATCGAGTTATTTGGTTTGGTGTTTGGTTGTTTTTTTACCCAGAGGTTCTCAATCATTTAAAAGATATGATAGGAAAAAAATCATAATCTGATAAAAATGGAACTCTCAAAAGAAGAAAATACCCAACATCTTCAGGCTAGACACTCAGCCAGATTTTCAAATCAAACAGCTAACTCTCTGGGAGATCAAACAGTCCCAATAATTTTGGTAAGGTTGCCCTTGATCTAACTGAGAATTTGGCCCACTTTTTTAGCACTGGGTAAAACATCAGGACATGCAATATCCTGTTATAACTAGAGGCAAAAGATTTCTTAGTCCCCCTGAAAAAGGTTTATCTACATTAAAAGAAAAAGCATTTCCAATGTGGTCTCTTCTAAAGACGGCATAAAAACATTTCTAAACTTCCTCATAAAATGACATGATTATGTACTTGCACAGGAGTTCAGTGCCAGAATTTAGGATCAAGCTTTTATGCTCTGTAAAGATACTCTAAACCCATGCAGACCCAGCTCTCAAAATTTCCCATCCTCCTCAAAATATCCAACTCTCTTTTTTCTAGGGATGACTTTTAGAAAGATCATCCTTTATTTCCTCAGCACTTTGAGCATTCAGTGTTGATATAGTCTTGAAGAACATACCAAAGTATTCCAATTTAAAAGTAAGCATCTTTTAAATCAGACATTGGTAGGACTTGAAACAAGCTAACCAAATATGGGGCAAATTCTGATTTCTTAACATTTTCACATCAACATTTTATGCCTTCTTGATCAGACATACCTATCAAATACTGATTATGGAGTTCAGTGAATTTCTGTCAGTCAGTGACCTGTGAAATACGAATGAACAGATGGAATCCTGTCATCTGATGTCACACACCATGAATCTCATTATCAATTATGTTTCTAGTCCTTGTTTAGATGTCTACAACAGTGGGTTTAAGGCTTAACTTCAGGATCTGTGTTTGAACCTTTTTCTGTATACATGAAAATATCAACTTTATTCAGTTGCCCTTCCTGAAAGTCTGATGTTTTTTCATTGTTAACAGTGAAGCACTGAAGTTTTGAAAAGAGCAAAGCCAGTGTGAAAGTCCTCAAGGAACAATAGAGTTTTGCACCAAATGCTGTACTTGCTTAAATTCAAGCCCATTATACTTTGGAAAATAAAGTTTTTCCTATTGAGTGGTTTAGATTAAGATTATACCAGTCTGTAAATTTCAATAAATGTTACTATTTCCTGGTAAGTTATTTTTAAAACAGTTTCAGTCTGCTCCAGCTATTAAGATAAAGTGGCAAAAGTTTGCATTTCGTAAAGTAAATTTTACAAATATTCAGCTTCACTGAAAGCTTTATCTGTCATAAAAGCAACACAGTTTCCTACAAGATATTTGATTGTAGGTGCTAAAAAGCTAGAAGCAGAGAAATTCTTCAGCCTTTTCTCAATATTCTGTGAGAAGACTGTCTTTCCTACGTAAACTATTTTAAACAAGGTCACAGTTTCATAAACTTCTTGCGCCCGCAAGCTGTTTTGCAAGATTGTTATGGCTTTGACTTTGAAAATATTTTGGAATAGGTCTCTTAAAACTTGGCCAATCCTCTCAAGGAGTGGATGACCGAGGAACCAATTTCCTATTGCCACTCAACACACTTTTTGCGATCTATCCTATGTAGTAGTCAGAAAATTATTAAAGAAAAAGCTTCGGCTTCCACTTGTTTATAAGCCTGGACTCTGTGTCGTTTTCTTTATGCGCCTCGGACGTAACAGCGACATTTGACAGCTTATTAAAATTACTGAAACTCCCCTTGAAGATATTTTTACTTTTAAATGACTGTTCAGTCCTTGCTAGTAAAACACTTGAGAAAGGAAAACAAAATAATAGATGTTCCTGTCTGCTGAAGGGCTTCAGATTTGGCTGATGACCTGATCTCAGACTTACTAGCACTGTCTTCTTCTGAACAGTCCTTTCCTGGTTTATGATGAAGTTGTATGCTTCCACACACACATTCAAAAGGTCATCCAAAATTACTTTTGCCTGTACAGTACTCCGAATCCTCTATCTGTCCCATGTGCCTGCCACTCACACTTCTAAACTTTACTTAACTTAGCACCTGGTGAACATAAAAATCTGTTTGATGAAAGTAGAGACACAGCTCTTGACCTTCATGAATGTGTGACAGCAGCTTTCAAGAGAATGCAACACAGCTCACTTGACAGACTTCAGAGTTTTAGTACTCACATTAAAAAGTGATTTAGTTTCCATGTCTTCAAAGAGCAAACATATGCTTCCAGTCTGAACAAAATTAAGCTTACATTAAGATAAACATTTAACAAGAGTGAAGATTCCAGTGTTTGTCCAGTTCCTCTTGTGACAGTGCAGGGATGCTGAAAAGGGAGAGGAGAGGGGGAAATACTCTGCCCTGTAGTATCAGCTGTGCCACTTGGTTCTTCCTGAGACAAGGAAGTCTTTTCAATGTTTTAGAGATTGTGCAACTAAGTATCCTACCTAAGAGGAGTCTGGAGATCACTCATCCATGCAGGGTTCACAAAAACAACTGGGGGTGCCATGTGTTTCAGGACTCCATTTGTCAATACTGAGAATAATAATTTAAAAAAACCCAAAAAACATAGTAGCTGTGGAAAATATGTATCTGCTTAGCTAATAAGCTGCATCTCTACAGAGAGGATTTCTGGTTGTCTAAACCAATAGACTAATGTAACCACGTTTTTTACTGTGTAGAGACTGTAAGTAATGGGACGTGCATACCAAGTCCACTTCACAGCTTAAGTTAAGGCTATTTTAAAAGTCTGACTATGCTCACATTGCAGAAGTGTTCTTCAAAACAGTGTTGTAGTCAACTCTCAGAACACACTAACTCTTCTTAAAGTAACACTCTTCTACAACATGTTAAAAATCATTAATATTAACAAATAGTATATACAAATGTAATATTTACTAATATTTGTCTTATGTACAAATAAGCTATGTTATGTCTTATCTATGTTAGGTGCATTTCTGTATTCTCTCATAAATTTTGTTGAGTTCACATTCTCCATGTTAAGTAGCACTCAATGCAAAAAGTGCATTAAGTAGAGCAATGCAAAGGCAATAAGATGAATGAAGAGGCAATACAAGGAAAAAGAGCATTCCTGGAAGTTTTCTGCCTGCTTCAGACACAGTTGTTTGCTGTTAAATGTGCTCAGCAGCAGTGTGGGTGTCTTTCAGCTGTGACATAAAAGCAAAATCTTGTTTACTTTGTTCTACCGGTAACAAATGCAGCGTGCAATAATTACTAAATTTAACTGAAATTTTCTACTGCTTGACTACCCAGTGAGCAGCTCAACAAATTAAATATGTTTGGAAAAATATTGCAATGCCATAAACACCCAGAACTACATTTTTTAACTGTTGCATGCCTATGTAAACAGACTTACTGCTGGATAACTTTTCTGTTTCTGTAATTTAAATGGTTTCTGGTTTAGTTTGTTTTTTGGGTTTTTTAACCTCAATATTTTTTGAGATTAAAAGCTTTACACATATTTAGTATTCTGTTAAGAGCTTTTGGAAAAGAGAAAAGTTGGCTGCAGGTATCAAATTTCTTCAAAGATGCAACTATTAATCAATTTGAACACAGGCTGAGAATATACAGAGGCTTGTGAACTATTATGCAGAGGCTCAAAAGAATTATATATGTGGAGGTGATACTCAATAGTACTGTACAGAAATAAAAATAAAAAGCTACATATATGTTTCAACTGCAAAATTGATTTTTTTTTAATATGGTATGGAAAATGGAACTTTCTTTGTATCTACTATGTTAGACACCACGAGAAATTTTGGCACTTAATTGAAAGAAATGTCTTCCCTTAATTACAACATGCAGAAATTTAAAATTGATTAGATTGTTTGTCTTGTTTTCACACTAAAAATAAAGAGTACACATCTATGTATAGCACAAGCACTTTTAAACTATCTTTAAAGCAGATGAATAATATTAATTTTCACTTATGGAGCCAGCAGTAAACCTGTCACTTAGAGAACCACGACCCAAGAAACATAAAAGCACAGATCCATTCTAGCCAAAGAAGAGACCACGGCAATTCCCTGTTCTGCATTTTTTAAAGGGAAAAACACCATTTAAACTTCTTGTGGCTGAGAAGTAAATTTTTCAGTCAAAAAATAAAATCCGAAGAGTTGATTCTGTAGCATGATTAATTATTACCATGTTTAACATGCAAACATCCTTTATATGAAAGTATTTACACATTTACACATATAAAGTGGTTACAAAACACATGACAAAATAATAATTTACTTATTTTAAATTAGGACAATCACACTGGAATTTGAACTTGTCTTGGGGTGACTTTATGATGTGCATCCCCTATTGCTACTCTATGCCCACCAACCTTTTCTGTGTCTTTAAACTGAGCCTGAGAGGGACAGAAAAAAAAA
>VZTI01003033.1:1756609-1866177 GCA_013397865.1 Struthidea cinerea | reverse complement strand
GCTCCTCTGTTTCTGCGGTACCCTTGGGTTTTTTTTCCCCTCAGTCAACTTTGGGGTTTTCTTTGGCTCTTCTTTTTCCGGCGAGAGATGGAGAGTTGAACTTTGTTTTCCTAGGATTTTGGGTTTTTTTGTTCTCCTCTTCTGGACTGTTCCAACAACATCTGAACACATCAGGAGAATTTTTTCTGGAAGCCCAGGGGGGTGGGCCCTTGCTGACCCAGCTCCGAGGAGTAGGTCCCATACCTACATAAGAACTCTGACATCTTCCCAGGTTTTCTCTCCACAGAGAGAGATATCTCATTATTTAGCATTATTATTCCCCTCCTGTGTGTTTGTTAAAAAAATAGCTTTTATCTCTTTCACTTTCCTTCGAGGAAATTTTTTTTTCCTGAACCTGGGGGGAGGGGTGGTTGCAACCTGACTTCTATCAGAAGATATTTTCCTCCAATTTTTCCAAACTAGGACAGAACTATACAAAAATGTAGTGTTTATAAACATATAATAGTGTTACATTAGCCAGCTGAGTACTTTTTTATTAGTTAATAGTTATGGGAGCTCACAGATATCAGATTACCTCTAGGGAAATAAATTCTTTTTCCCTGACTTCAATAGAAATGGATTAAGAATTGCAAAGGAATACTAATAAAGATGCTGAATATCAATGCTTACACATTTTAAAGCCATACTTTCACTAGTTTTTTCCCTTAACCAGATTTTTAGATGTCCCAGAGGTTTATGAGACACCTTGTACTTCTCACAAATAGAGGAAATGAAGGTTAAGAAGTCAGCTTTATAAAAACATTCTGCATAAAAGAGATTAACTAGGTTTATGTAAAAAGAAAAGTTAAGATTTCATCTACCTGTTAATATTGTCAGGATAGTACTGCAGCCTTCCTTACACATAACCTGATAACAATTACCTTGAGGGTAAATACCAAAATTCACATTGACTTAAGGACAAGTTGAAAAATAAGAAATCATTTTTCAATTTGGCTTAGAATTGTCATCAAGACATTGAACATATGCATGGAAATGAAAGAGGGTTAAAAAATGCTTTGAGTTAGAGGACAATGAAAGGTGGCAGCAGCTAACTCAAACCAAAAATCACAGTCTCTTAAAAGTCTACTAATAATGGAGGAAAACAGATGAAAGTGAGACTTTGATTCATCTGGAAAGTAAAAGAAAATAGGCACCTTTTCCAATCTGTGCCCAGGAATTCACAGGGTATTCTTAAGTGGCAGTGCTAACAGTGCTGAATACTTAAAATACGACAGGGATACTTTTTGTGTTTTCTTATACTGCTATTAGTTTCTGATACTGAAAGACATCTTTTAAAATATCCAAGTAGAATATTAATGAGCACAGGAGACTCTTATTTCAAAATAAACACTTAGAATTGGTGAGTCCACAACTGGAGTGGTATGATAGTCACCAGCTCTGTTGTAGCTCCTTCCTTCTCTGTTAAGCCTTCTGATAAGGGAGAAAACAAGCTATTAAAATTCACTACCACATCAGAACATCATTACCACCAAAAGGAAAAACAGTCATCACCTAAATTAAAATCTTTGTCTTCCAGCAAGTGCGGAAAGAAAATACAGTTCCTATTCTTTAATCACACACAGTCCTAAATCTTAAAATCACAGTCTATATTTTTGCCTGACAGTGGCATCCAAGTCAAAATCTCTTCCTATCTCTCTCCTTCCAGAGTCTGGACTATCTCCTGCTCAAGCATTTCACTCTCATGATCTAAATTTCCAATCTCACTCGTATCTATCTCTGACAGAAGTTTGTGAGAAACACAAAATTTCATATCCCATCCATCTTGAAGTTTTAAAATCTCAACGTTCCATCTGAGCACTGTCATCAGAGATTGCATCAGCAAATGAGGTTTAAGAGAATTTAAAACTTCATCATTGTTTGAAATTACTTCCTTCTTCAACACTAACGAGCATATTTAAATCCATGGATAGGATTGCTTTTCTTCCCTCAGTTTTGAAATTCATATTAAAAAGATAAATTATTTCTTTCACGCAATGATGCCTGAATGTAAATGAAGGCCTTTTGTATGTAACTGCTTTTATCTTCCAAATCATACTTGCCTTCTGCAAAGCAACAGAATACACTGATTCCTTTTCAAAGAAAACTTTGGGACAAAATGGCTCATACACCTGCTAGAGTAATAAAGGATGTTTTCTGTTAAACAAAAACAGAACCCCCCACCCAAGTATTATCACTGTTAATTGCTGTATTGTTTCAAGAAACAAAAATTCACAGAGAAAATAACTGCATATACAGCACTGTGTATCTACAAATTGTTGGAAGCTAATTGCAAGGAGCTTCAGCTGGTTGTTCCAGCACTTGTATTTCACTGTGCAGAGGCTTCAGGAAAACTGATTCTTTCATCTTTCTGGCTTTTAAATCCTTGATTTTCTTATCAGTTTACTTCACATGCAGTCACTGTTGATTTTAAGTAACTACTGCAGAACAAACTGTTATTTGAATTAGAAGAGTCACTGATTCAGGCAGGAACAAATTTCTTGGAGAAAGCAGAGTTTCAACAGCATCCCCACCCCTGTGGCTTCACCCCAGGTGCACTGTCAGGCACCAGGTGTAGTAGTTTCCTTCCTATCCCTTCCTTCAGACCATAACCCTTCTTCCTTGTGATTTTTATAAGCAACTGAAATAAGCTTCTGCTCAGTTATAATTAAATCCATCGGGGAAAGGTGGGACATGACAAAATAGGGGACAGGAAAAAGTCATGTGACCACAGCAAAAAAAACCAAAAAGAAGCCCTTAAGTTAACGTTCTGAGAGACCACACTCATTAGCAGGAAGGCAGAGGGTTAGCATCTTCTTTATCTGCAAAAAATATGATTGCTGCAAATTAGGAATAATCCCTATAAAAATTGGAATATCACTGTAGTTTTATGACCTGCTTAATTTAAAATCCTTTGTTTTCAAATAAAAAAAAAATAGAACTGAACTGTGAAATAAAAATAACTCCTTAAAGTCGAAGACATCTCTAGTTTCTCAATGTAACAGAAAACAGGATTTTATGGGATTTTAGTAGAAAAGACTAATCATCAATGCTGTCCCACCAACCTGAACTAGGAATCATTGCCAAGAATCATGCAACCCTAACATGAAGACCTCACAGAAGCACTACCTGTTCCACAAGAAATCCTTCCTATGAAAATATCTGTGGTAAAGTCCCCTCATTCACAGATCCATTCTCAAACAGTACCCTAAATATGTCTCCCAAATTCAGAATGTAGCTTTGACCTCAACTGCTACAAATTTGTTACACAAATCTTCCTGGATCAAGCCTACAGCAATGAGGTTGAGTGGAATTTTTTTTTTTTTAATATTATTTTAAAAAGCAAACAACAGCTGTTAAATGGCTGTGGATATATATGTTTGACTAAATATCAGTATCTGAATCATTCAACACAAGCAACCTTTTGAGTCAGAAGTGAGCAAGTCAGAGTTAATTCCATCTCAAAGCAAATGTTCAGCAACATTAAAATCAGCTGAATTGAAAGTTCTCCTAAGGCATCCAATTCTCTCCATTTGATAAAGAACAGAAAACTTACACCAAGTTTCACGAGCTAGAATTTTACCTTAGGAATTCTTAGCCCATATTTAAAGGAAAGCAATGTCCCTAAAGCTGCATTGCAAAACCAGGTTCCATCTTAATTTTTTAAAGACCATATCAAATTTAATGAGCTTTCTTAAAACGTAAAAATCAAGTGATTATACTTTCACTGTCCCTTCAATGGGTTTATATCATTCACGTTTGAAAGCAGACAAATTTTTAAGGATATTAAATTATTCCTCCACCCCATTAGAAATTTACTTCTAGGGAGAAGAAAGACACTATTTATCCCTTTAGTAATGGAAAATCAGAAAGAGCTCAGTCCAAATCTTTTCCAAGAGACAGGAGGTAACATACAGGAAGAAAAATAGAAATACTTTATCCTTTAAGCAGTTGCACAGCTCCAGACAAGCTACCGTCCTGCTGTGGTGGTTTCATGACAAAATATACAAGTGTGGGCTGGTGTGCAAGGACTGGTGACAATAGGAAAGCAAGTTTCATTAGTTCTGCTACTAATGGAACAGTTTGTTTTAGCTTATAAATGTTCCAGAAAAATTTAACAGCTATTAGAACCTTTGAAGATTACATTTGATCATTAAAGTGTGAAATAGAGAAATTTATGTCTGTTTTAATTGAAAAGCTTAATGCAACCTTTATGGCAGAGTTACCTCCTGATATATCTGCAAATTTCTGCAGAAGTTTCTTCTGCTGTGCATATTTTACGTATGCCAGGAGATTCTAACCAGCAGAATTAGATGGTGAGGACATAGAAAAATTAATGGAGATTCAATTAAGATGTTCATAATTAACACTTGAGAGTGATCACTTTGTCCTTTCTACCTTTTCTAGTTGTATAAAACAAGGGAAAAAAAATTGGTGCAATCCTAAAGAGGTCATTTTAGTACTTCTCATGGGAATATCTCTCCATGTAATGTATACTCAAAGTGTAGCCTCAATGGTGTGTAGGTCAACTCCTCAGAACTTCATCTACAGCACTCCAAACAGAGTTCTTCTATTGCAACTAGTCAAGTTTGTACTTATGTGAGATAAAACAAAGATAACGAAGCTGCAAATCCTCAGGCATCAGAAAGACAGTCCTGCTCTTTGATGCAACTGAGGCTGTATAAACCTTGTGCACAAACCACCTTGTCCCCTGGAGACTGCCAGTTATAGGGTAAACACGAGAGCTTAAAACTGTTGTGCCTTGTCCTGTCACTCCAGGCTTTGGCAAAATCTCTCCCTCTTTCTTATAAGCTCCCTCTAAATATTGAAAGGCCACAATCAGGTCTCCTCAGAGCCTTCTCTTCTCCAGGCTGAACAGCCCCAACTTTCTCAGCCTGTTCCCAAAGAAATACTCCAGTCCTCTGAGCAACTTCATGGACATCCTCTGGACTTGCTCCAGCAGGTCCACATCCTTCTTACGTTGACGACCCCAGAGCTGGACACACAACACCAGGTGGGGTCTCACCAGAGTGAAGAAGAGGGGCAGAATCCCCTCCCTTGCCCTGCTGGCCACGCTGTTTTGGATGCAGCCCAGGACACCATTGGCTTTCTGGGCTACCAGTGCACTTTACTGTGTCATGTCCAGCCTCTCACCCACGAGTAACCTTAAGTCCTTCTCCTCAGGGCTGCTCCCAAACCCTTCAATCCCGAGCCTGTCTTTGTGCTTGGAATTACTCTGACCCAGGTGCAGGACCTAGCAACGTTAGTTTATATATAGTCACAACTGTGTGTCTGACCATCATCACACTGAGACCCTGTACAACTCACTGGGAGCATAATGTGAGTCAGAATCACCATTTGCATGGGAGAATTTTTATTCCTTTCTCCTCAGATTCAATGTGTAGTCAGGAGCAGCTCATCAGGTTTCAGTAAAAGCTCTTGCCTTGAGTTTGATGGCACAAGTTGATCAGAAAACCATCAATTACTGGCTTTATTTAGATAAAAAATGTTTGTCAGAAATAACACAGGAAACCTCTCTTCCCTACAAAATATGTGTTTGCACCATGTAATGGATAATTGCTAGCTACATTACTGAAGTGAGCTCTTTGCTCCATTTGGAATACTTTGAATACTCTGTCAGAACAGATGTGGTGCATCCAACTTACTAGTTGAGGTCAAAACAAATGCAGCAGAAAAATCACCCTTCAGTGTCTGATAGCTTTTCCACAGCTTATGTAAAACAAGTTGAGGGAGGTGATTGCTAAATGGGACCTTAGACAGATGATTTGATAGATAAAAGAGAAATAGCTGTTGGCTGGCACATAGTCATAACTTCATTTAAACTGCAGTTTGAGACTAGGAAATACAATTTGCATCCTTACTGTACATTATGGAAAAATGTCATGGCAGCCAGTATACAATAAGATACTAGAGGAAAAGCAAATTCTGAAGAAAGAACTTCAATAATTAATAAAAAACCCTATGACTCAGGCAGTCTGTGCATGGGAGAGAAAAACGCCATCTTTTAGAAGTTCATAGAAAATAATATCCCTGTAATTTTCTACAGAGGATTCAGAACTCTAACATTTCTATAAGATGCTCAATTTTGCAAATACTAGATACTACTTGTGACCATTGATTAACGTGACAGTGGGACAACAAGTTTTCTATCATGCTTAAGAGCTTCACTATAAACTCCATTATATCTTTGGGTTTTTTGGTTTTAAAGGCAGTTTTTTGAAATTAAATTAAGAGCAGGACAACCTAGCAGTTCTGTGATTTCCACCTTATTCAGACAGCGGGAAGCAAAGCACTGTGGGACTAATAAGACTGCAAAGAAAACCTCTCCCCAGTGACACAGTATCTCTGTTTTATCTTTATAACTTCAAACATCAGTTTGAAGTTTTGTTCTTGGATTACCTGTCTTCCACAACTTTTCCTTACATCATAATATTTCTTCTTACCTCGGTTATCTGGGGATTCTCTTGCACATATTTCAAAACTTAACATTTTTATACAGAGTTAATTTATTCATCCACAAGATAAAAGAATGAAATAGTATTATCAAGACTCAAGAATATTATTAGAACTGGGAAATACTTTGAATTTTTTTGATGGAAAATTAAATTTATGAAATTTAAATTGCAGTCAAATTTGCTGTGAAACCATTTACTATTTTATAATTTTCATAACACACTTAAACTGAAAAGTGGATTGAAAATTAAAAGCAGACATTTTGTCTCTTCTGGCATTCTCAGAATAGCTTGGTCTTACAATAAAAACAGTCTCCCTCCTCATACATTATGATTTTAAAAATAAAATTTATTTCAGAAATGTATTGGGATAAAATGGGATAATTTCCCATCAGAAACATGTTGAATACTTAATGCATTTTCATTTATCATGCATTTTTTGTATGCAAGATTTTTGTAGGATTTTTGTGCATTTTTGGATAGCTTTTCCACTCTGTTCATAATTTACACCAATTCAGTTCTTCTTTTTGAAGTCAGTTATTAAAGATTCTACATAGCAAAGCAGTGACTCCCAGTGTATGAAACCCAGACCAGCACTTTTCCAGACTTTTGATTCTGAGAATAGAACTATGCATCTTTACTTAGTGATTTTTTTAAATGGTTTTAGTGACATTTAAGGTCTTAAAGGTGATCTAGATACCCCTGCAAAGGTCAGACCTGCTAGGTAACATTCAAATAATTATTGAAAGAACCTTTTTCTCAAAGAGCCTGAAACCTAGCACAAACTGGCTCTAGATGGTCAGACTTCACTCCTTTTTGAGCACTGTTTAATTGATTCCTGAACATTTTATGCCTTTGAGGTTTCTGTCAGGGCATTCTGTAGAAAGCCAAATGCAGGGTTAAATGTCTAACACAGAGAGATCTCATAGAAGTCAGAAATTTAAGCAAATGACAAAATCAGGGTCTTTCCTGTCAGTAAGATACAATCTAGACAGCAGTGCAGATCATATGTAGGTCAAACCACCCTCTTGAGATGCCTGATCTGTTGAGGGCATCCAGTAGGCATACCCTGAGGAATAACTCTGGGATTCCCTTAGTAGTGTTTGCATCAAAAAGTCACAGAAGTATGTTGAAGGGGGAGAGCTACTCTAGAAGCACATTGTTGGAGTGAAAGCTTCTCTGGACTCAGGCCCAGATGAAAGCCAAAGCACAGGAGTTGAATTAAAACCTTTGGACAAGCTGAGATACATTAAGTCATATCAAAGCAAAATAGAAATATAGTTTTTAACTTTTAGTAGAAATACATGCTAAGTGCCTTAAACATTAAAAAGCTGCAGCAGAGACTTTAAACACAGTTCTTACTGCAGCAGTGTTGCCTTTTCACAGAATTCTTTATTTTAGAATAAATATAGATAGAACTATATTGTTCACATTTTTAGATATATTATTTTAGACAAAATATAGATAGAACGATATTGTTCACATTTTTTAGATAGAATGTTCACATAAACAATAAGAGCTGATAGAAACTGTATACGCAAATCTGTGTGATACCTGTGTAGTTAGAATTAAACCAGGATAAGTTAAGAAAAGAAAAACTAGATTCGTGTGTTAATTTCATTGGTTAATTAAGAAATATAATCCACACTTCTGTGAAAAATAATTAGAAGAAATTAGAAGAAGATGCTGTATGCTGCCTGCTGTTTTGCTGCTGCTGCTGCTTGGCTTTATCATGTAACCCCCTTCGAACTCTGCCTTCAAGAAACTATGAGACTATGAAATAAAGAACTTTGTAGAACAGCAGCCTCCTCTGCTCTCTTCTACCCTGGTCCGGAAAGGAAGGGTATCCCACCAAAAAATCAACATATATGAGTAAATGAAGAGTATCTTAGGTAGGTGCCCTAACGAATAGACTGGAGTCAGGCATCCAGCTGTTGCTGCTTCTCTCACTTCCAGGATGCTCTACATTTTTGGTCTATAACTTATCCAAATGCTCTGGAAACCAGATTGTAATACTGATGCTTCTCAGCCAAGCATTTTCAAGTCCATATAGTCACACAAAAGTTTCCTGTTGAATCTAGGCTAATTATATTATAGGACACCAGGTGATCATATGCAGCACTTCTTCTTTCCAAACCCAGAATATATACATAAGAGAAAAGCAAGTTAGATTATTTTAAATATGGGCATGTAGATGGTAGTTTACAGGTGTGTGTATCTGCATTCAGGCTCAAGCCGTTATTCATAAACCTATCATTAACTAAACCAATACTAATACTTAGGAGACAAAAAAATAATACATTCTTCCACAGGAAATTATGTCTTTGAAGGCAAATTTTTCCTATGTTATTCTTTTCTCTCTGACCAAATGCTACCTTTGAGTCATTAAGATGAAGAATTTTACCTTTTAAATCAATGAAGGTTTCAATTCTGATTTCAGTTTGACAGTGGTGACAGCTGGTGAATTAGTAGTTCCTGTACACTTGTCTGACTCAGATTTATCAACAAGGTCAGACATGGCTGTGCAGGAATAGCATTGTAAATACAAAGGTGTTCTGCCAGCTAGGCGTAAATTGTCCCAGCAGTGCATAGTGAAGCCTTTATTTTATGTGTAAATTAATTGCAGTAACCATCAAACTACAGCTCGTAAGGAAGCCAGCTGGGCATAAATGGGAATTCCAGACTGTCAGAGTCTTCCTGCTGGAAAAACAGCATCTTCACAACATGAGTCTTCAGCTGTTTGAGGCGACAAACCAGAAAGGGAAAACACCACCTCAAGCACCTGACTTGAAAGTGAGCATCTGAACAGCTGATACTCTAAATAAAGCCAAAAGCAGAACACAAAAAATCCTTCAAGGCTGGTTATATGGTACAGCACAAGAGCAAATGTTTGAGGTTTAGTGATTTTTTGTAAATTAGACTTGAACTACATTGCCTCTAAATAGAACTGCTAGTTTCTATAGCTTTTATACTTGGTTATAACCAAGTTCAACCACTTCCTTCTGCTTTTGCATATGGGGATGAACACCAATTAAAAGAAAACAATTATACAACAGGGTGGTAGCCCCATGATGCAAGGTACTGTTCAACAACAGTAACAGGAATTTTGGCTTGTTCCCCTTCATACATACTCTTGCACTTCAGTGACACAACCATCCTTTCAACCGGCTCACTTAACATGTATGAGTGAAAATAAATCCTGAGAACAAAAGTTATTATAGTCAAAATATGAAGCTGAGGTAAGGACCTCGAGCAAACATCCTTCTTTTCCAGAAAGCTTGTAAAATGTAATTCTACTACAGTATCAAAAATATATTTAAATTTTATGGTCTTATTGAATTTCAAAATTAAGTGTTTTTACTGCAGTCATTGACTGAACACTTAGTCAGTGTTCAGAAAGAAACCAAAAAGGCCAGTTATAGAAATGATGAATAATGATAAAAAAATGTCTCTTCAGTTTCAAGGAAAAAAGAAATTAAAAAAAAAAAAATCAGAATCCTAAGTTTAATTTACTTCTACACAATAACACAAACAATGGACCTACTTCTTTTATTGTGTTTTAGGAAGTTCCTCATTCCAGCGACAGGGAGGTATAAACCTCTAAATGTGTGCATGGACCACAGTTGTGGATGGATTCAGAGCTTAAGCCGAGGTGAAACATAGAGCAGAAACCAATAAGTTCATCTATGTCCTGTGAAGGTGTGCTTGCAAAGAAGGGGGCTGTTCCTGGTTGAAAACAATGATGAGAACATCTGTGCTGGACACTTGTCTCCCTTTCCCTTTTCTTTTAAAGCCTGAAAGTTCATTTGTACAGGCTCTGGTTGTAGAGAAAGCTGATTTGGAAAAGAATTTTCTAGGCTATGCGAGTCATCCAAGGTATAAATAACAAATTGAGAATACCCTTTCCTGGAATAAAGATTTCATCAATCAAAACAAGGATGAAACACATCCACTCATTTACAAACACAGAGCACATACTCTATTTTTGCTTCTTTGCACCTGCTCACTTGACAATCTGTCATCAAACAGGGAAGAATGCAGTTGTGATTAGGAACTAAGAGTACAGATCTCATACTGTTGAAAATCCCCAATGGGCTTGTCCAGCTCTAAAATATTGCATTAATTAAAAAAATTGATGTCCATATGTCTGACACAAGATTGTGCTTGTCTGTGTCAGCTGTTCATACAGCAAGCCCAGTGATCACTAATTTAAGTTTTCAGGACCATATTTATACATGCCCACAAGCCTAGCTGTAATTACAGAATGACAACAAAAACAGCCTCTAGAATTTCTACTAGGAACATATTTTCAAGATAAAATCCCTACCCTCAGAAAAAAATTTGGCCTTTAGAAATACCAGCACTTGAAAATAACTAAGAAGGTGATCTCTTCAAATAACTTATGAAAGGAAAGAAAGAAGAAAGGGAAAAGAAAAGAAAGGAGCCAACGCCAGGAGAGACTGGTGAAGGATTAGAGGCCTTGGAGCCTGGAAAGGGCAGCCTATGGATTCAAATTGCTGGTAATTCACAACTTTAGTTTCCTAAGGCTTTCTATTTTGTGTTATTTTAGATAGATGACCAGAAGTAATTTTTTATGCCCGAATTAAAAATGTTTCCAAAATATCTGCCCTTTTTTCTTAATACTGAATATGCATTTTGACCATAGAAAAAGAGCATATTCTTTAGGAAAGCTCAATGACAAACATAACAAAACAAATAAACAATCAAATGAAAACAAACCCCTAAGTAAAATAAAAATGTTTATCCAGAATAGAGTCCGTGATTCATATGCCCCTCTAAGCTCAAGCAGATCTCTCAAGATGCATTCCTCAGTTACATGATAAAATGTAGTGGAATATATCCTTGGGATATTTTCATCACTTAGGTTCTTCCATGGACAGAAGACAACAGGCATGCAATTGTTCATTTTATCAAAATATCACTTTTCCATTACGATTGGTTTTGACAAAAAGTGATTGGTTATCCAAAATTAGAAAGAAGTGCAAAGTCATTTGTGCACTGAAACATCACAAAACAACAACTTGGCAATCCTTCCTGATATATAAATCCTTGAGTTAAAAATATAAACAAGGTTCAAATATGTTCCCAACAAAAGTGTCACTTTAGCTACTGTTGTCTATCTCCCCACTCACATTTGCATCCTCCCCTACTTTACCTAGTAGAAAGTATTTCATAAAGCATTCATCTGAAACAAGTTTTCTTGGATTTTGCCTTCTTTTAAAAAAAACACACTTAGCTATTCTTAAACAACTACTCATGTTCTGATACCAAAACTAAACCTCTTCAAGACCTCTTAGATGAAAGACTAATGATTGGTCAAATTAATCATATTGCCAGACATTTTATCCAACATTGTGGAGGAGTAGGCAGCCATTTTAAAGAGGAAACAGACCTGAAGTTAACTAGCAGATGGCCTTGCTCCCTCTAATCAAAGGGCTGAGGATGGTTTGAACAAACTTTTGTCCTACAGAGAGGAGTCCCAAAGAGGGCTACAGGCTCTGTGTTCAACTTTGTAAAAAAGTTGCTTGGAAGAGCTGTAAGACAACGAGCTGATGACAGTGACATCTGTAGACTGATACTCTGGCATGTGTTCTTTTTCAATCCAATAACACTTGACAATCTAATTTCATTTTTTGAGATTGTCTCAGGATTAAGATTGATTAAATCAACTTTGTTCATTCCAAATGAAGTAGGAGTGACATTTATTGTCATGGGAAGGGATAGAGTGGTGTCTTTGAAAATCTTTTGGTAGATGACACAATTTCTTGCTAAATTACTTCAGAGACAATGCAGGCCTTTGGGTTTTGAAAAAAAAGGGTTTGGATTCTGAAAGAACAGCACAGACTTGAACCACTTATTTCTTATGGCTGATCTGAGAGAAAAAGTAATGAGCTTTCTACGTTGTATTTGACCAGATCACGTGAGCTTGCAAGAATTGTCCTACCCCACAGTGGACAACACTGAGCTAGTGAGCACAGTCTTTCCAACTATAAGCAGATTTATTAATACAAACTTCTGATAGGCATTTGGGTTCAAATGTACTGAACAAGACCTTTCCACAGGCAACATTTTGTCTTACTACCTGGTTTACAGCAATATAATATCCCTAGGAAACAGCTGTGTTCTGTGTTAATATTTACAGGTATAGTAAGTCACCTGGGAATTGAAAATGCATGAAACAATTTTCAGAAACATGCTTTAGTAAGCCGAGTTTGCAACTGCAGACTGGTTGTTCTCTCTTTTCTTTGTCTTCTGGATATTTAGATGAAATATGACCTCTTGAGAAAACAAGACAAAAAAATTAAAGGTGATATTTAGACCTAAACAGTATGCCTTTCCTCATGCAGCAGCAGCAGTTCAGCATTTTCTATCAGTCATGCAGAGCTTTGCTTACAGAACCTGTGTGGCAACAATTTCACACAGTGCTTTGAAATGCCTAAAAGCTAACATTGAATTCTGTACATGCAAACTATTATTCTGTATTTACTTAATCCTTTTTTTTTTTTTCCCTACAGATACTGTGTTCCTCTCCATCTATCTGATTTAAAAATTATTTTGAAATGCTTGCCTCATAAAATCTCAAGAAAGAAAGAAATTTTAAAGAAACAAGCCGGCAACAGAATAAAATCTGAATGGAAGACACAGCTTTTCTCTTCCGCCATTTCAAAGAGTAAGAACCTCAGGGGAGGGGACCACATCATATAAGTCAATCCTATGAAAGGGAGATGATCCTCTTAAGATGTTATTTATTAATAAGATGACCACCTCTTCTACAGGCTATCCTGATTAATACTCAGTAGGTATTTGAAGGCATGTCTTCTAGGAACGCATTTAATTCTGCCATGTCTAGTCAGACAACTGAATGATTAAATATGTACTTGTCCCCGAACACCTTAAAAGATCATAAACCAGCTCCATAATGTATTATCATCCAGCATCCCTGAGGCAAGAAAAATGAGAAGAACAAATATTCATTGCTCATTCTATATGTTGAAAAATGGGCTGCCACATTAAGAAAACCCTCTTTTTTCCAGTAGAGACATGAGTTTTCAAGACAAACCATGAAAGATTTCATTTGGCTGCTTTTCATCAATAAAATCAAATACATTTTTTTGGTAATGATTTCTGAAAGTTAGTTCTAGATTTAGATTTAAAAAAAACCCAGCTCATTAACAAACAAAAATGAAAACCCTCTCCCTCTTCTCAAAAACTCTGAAGAATATAATTTTAGATTTCAGATTAAGGGATGAATCTTAATGAAGAACTGTAGGGACAGGTCGCCTTCGAACAGCTACCCTGGGGAAAGTGGGACAGACTACTGAAGAGAGACCAATCTCCATGCATATGAAGCCAGCAGATTTTTAATCTCCCCATTTCCTTCTTGATAAAGCTTAAGCATTCTTGCATTAGCTACCAAGCAAAAATACCCACTCTTTTCTGCTTATTCTGACCTCATTAGCATCCTGTCAATTGTTTAAGAGGAGATTCTTTTTCATTGTAAATTCTCTTTCAAACCATACTGCCCCCCACCCCTGCTTCCCTTCAAGGGCCTTTAATTGTGCAGACTACAGACATTTGACAAGCATGACAACTACTTTGATTTAATGCCACAAGATTATTTATGTGCTGCCTTAATTTTAAAGAGCAAACCTTATTAAAACCAAAACCTTGAGTTCCAGGATTCGATAAATAAGCTGCAGAAGCAGCAGCACAGAATGGACATTTCCAGCAAAGGACCGTTTTACTTAGACATTTCAAAGAAAAATTACAATAAATCTTTGCCTATATCTATAAAAGGTATGCATGCACACTCTTCAGTCATAAAGTAAGATCTTCTCAAAGTCTGGAGCCCTGAAATGCACGTGTTCAATATAGTCAAGAGAAAGGAAATCATTTTAGTTAAAAGAAACCTTCTGTCTGCTCTACACCTGTGCCTAATTTCTACTGCAGTGATTATGCAGGTAAGGCAATTAAATTTCAAACTGAAATCACAGTATTTTGCTGTTGACTGTAATTATATGCCTATCAGAACACAATCTCAAAAAAGAGAAATTCTTGGGGTAATTTAAGAGAGGTTATTTTACAGCAGTGAGCATGAAAAAAGCCTATTGCAAGGAGTTAGGGAAAGAAGGTTTCCTTCAGTGCTAATGACTGTAGTCTTGTTTTATTTCCATAATGCTCTTTTTGAAGACTACAAGCACTTGACTTGAAGCCTGTGACCATGAAGTCCCTCATCTTCCTTACTGAGTTTAAACACAAAATAGTAGTTAACTCTTTTCTTAAGTAGTCAGTTCTGAACATCTGAAGAAGAGGCAATGTAGAGGTGAGTTTTACAGTACTTTTAGGGCTCCAAAATGTTTTATGAGTACATGCAAATTATTACAGTACCACAGAGCCACACAGACACATCTTAGAGGAAGAAAAGCAATTAGTTAATACCACACTGCACCTCAGTACATTTGCTTAGGTCATGAAAAATAGTTGAATTAAAATTTAAAAAATAGGAAATTGTGAAAAGATGGATAATAATTTTAACTGAAAACTGCTCGAGAAACTTGTTAACCTTGCTAATCCTTTAGGTAGTGAATCAGCACCTGACCAGCAGCCCTGTTAGGATGGGTGTAAAAAGCTGGTTTCTCCAGTCATGAAAGAGCAGAGCAGCCCAGAGCTGTGAGGGAGGGTGTGGGGAGAGATAGGATAGAATTGGGTTGCAGGCTGTGGGACATGCCTGCAGAGGCACATGGCGGCACAAAGGAGCACATGGCAGCACAGAGAGTCTTGTCTCCACCAGACCCTGGGGAGAGGAGGAATCACATGGCAGACCCCTACAGAGAGGAGCCTGCCAGAAGCTGACAGATGGGTGAGCAGCGAGTGACCACCCCACAGAAGGACATTTAGAAAGCGTGTTGCTGATGTGGCAACGTGAGATAGGTCACGCAGTGAGAATTACCATGTAAGGAAATACTGTGCCTTGGAAAAGTGTATGAAACCAGCTCGTTTCTTTTGAATAAATTATTCAGTTCCCCTGCTGGTCTGGGTCCGTGCCTCAATCGTTACAGGAGGGAACCCTGATCACCCAGTCAGGGACATAGGTCCCTGCCCTGGGTGCCTTAGGACATCCCACGAGGGTTTCAGCCACAAGGACTAGGAGTGACATCCATCTCTGAGCCATCAGGATACCCTGTCTGAGATCGCCTACAGGGTCACTGCTGGGGGATATGTATTTATTTCCCAATAATGAGCTTTTATCCTGGTCAGCCAAGGAGGGGAATAGGATGAGGCCATCAGTGCTGTTTGTGTGAGTGTTGGGCGTCTCTGTCTGCACTGATCTGTGTGTCTGGCTATTTGTATATGTAAATACATGTGTGTGTATGTGTGCATCTACTGGAGGCACATGTTCAGCCTCCCTGCTGGCTGGACCTGGGACATGGAGATAGAGCAGCATTGCAGCATTGGCTCTATGTACTACTGGATACAGCAAGCCCTCCAGGGCCACAACCCCAGCCAGCACTGAGGAGTACTCTTCACATTCACCAAGATTTATTTATAGAAATCTCCAAATTATTTTTGGCCAGACAGAAAGTAAACCGTACTCCCCAGTGTGCAGGAAACACAAAATCAGCTTCCTTTTCCTTATTCTTGAAGCAGTTCTTAATCTGTGTCCCGATTCTCATGTACTCCGCTTGCCTAGGAGGTGACAAAATTAAAATGTGGTGAAACCTAGAACACAAACGTCCTAAAAATGGAAATAAACTCTCCCTCCAAATCAGTCTGTAACAGGGCATGATTTCTGTAAATGCACACACAAACAAAATATGTATACACATACATACACTCTCAAATTTGCATGCGCATATAAGTACACATACACTATATATTTCTATATAAAGAAATTAAGAAAAAAAGACAATGCTGGCTGCATGTCTTCATGACAGACAAGTTTTCAGGTTTTGGATCAAGGACAATTGGTTATAAGAAAGTGAGCCCACCACTGAGAGCAAAACAAAGAAAATTAGCATAAGCTATATTCTATTTTTAGTTGCTGAGTACATTTCTATTTTTCAGTCTGAAAAGGGTTTCAGTGTGTCAGGCCAGATCATCTCCCAGCATGATGTGACCTTCCTTCAGGCTGGTCACTCAAGTGAAGTCACAAAGTTTCTAGGGCACTTCACTTTAACTGCAATAGTTTGAAGCTATTTTAGACTCATATTAGCAACTTTCTCTGATATGGGTTGCATAAGCATTTCCCATCGTGTCGTTCTCTTGAGTTAACTGTAAGTAAAAGTTCCACGTATATATGTAAGGACAATAGAATGTGCTCATCTGTGAATCAGAGCAAATCAGTAAAACAGAAAAAAGCAAATGTAAACGACTTGTATGTGAGCCCCCAGGTATTAATTCAATGAAATAAAGTCCTTGTTTTCTTTCTTCCCCAGCTAGATATAGTTTGTTCACCTTCACTTCTCTGTTCAAATGACAGCTGCATGGAAATAGTTGAAGCCCCACCTAGAACTCAACAGGATTTGAATCAGTTACTGAAGTCAAGGTGGAAACTTGCTTGGATTCCCACTGAACTAGGGAGGTAAGAGAGATCCTGATCTTTCAGTCAGGATCAATGGCCATCACTGGAAATCGTGGCCCACCGAAACATGTAGCAGAGTCAATGTGCACCTGGCCAGGTAAATCTGGTATGTCTATTCATCCATGCTCTGCACCAGCCCAGTTCTAGATCTTCATCTGAGGAAAGGTTCTTCTTGGAAACTTCATTGTCAGAGGAGCACTAACACAAACAAATCATGTAAATCTTTTCCATGTATGCATTTGCTCAGCTACAAGTGGAGTTTATTTTAGATATTTAATGTCTGTAATTTGTGAGAGGGACAGGGACTTCTCAAAAACTGAGCACATATCCATGCATTATTTTCTGCCTCTGAGAATTAGTTTTTTATCCTCCAAGTCTAACCACGATGACAAATGCTGAGATTTAAAACAAGCAGTAAGTAAAACTAGCTAATACCAATTAAATTAATGACCCCCATCATTTTTTAAGGCAGCCTTGTTTTCGTCAATCAGAAGGAATTAAAATAAACTGAGCACTATTTAAAAGGCAAACAAAGGAGTTATGTCTAAACTAGAGCACAGGGAAGAAATGAGGCATGTCATTCCCATTAAGTTATGTTCAGCATACACAAACAAGGAGAGTACTTGCTACATTTTTTAGCAAATGCTCTCAATTGCCTTCACTGGTATATGTTGTACAGACTTACCTATATTTACATTTACTTCCTCTCTTCTCCTTGCATGAAATCTTCCAAGTTACCTTAACCTTGTCTTTTACATAAGAACAGGTCTGAAAAATAGGAATCGTGAATGCCCTATAAATTTATATGATTAATAATCATATAAAAGATAATAATCACCTAATAGGTAAAAATCCCACCTGCAATACAACTCCTTTTTTTCAACACAACTTGCACTTGTCTAAAAGGCCTATTGTGGTGGTTTTTTAAAAAATCTCTTCATCTCCCTACTATCCTACCTTCCCAAATACCTATAGATACACCATAACACAGTCTGTATGGGTAGCCACTCAAATTATCAAGAACATAGTGAGCAATTTTTTACCTTTACAAAACAAGCACTTTTGCTTTCAGGTAGAATCTTTAATTAAAATTAGCACTTAATTAGGACAACTTGGTATGTCCGATCACTCCACTTTTCAATACTAAAGTGTATCCTTAAAATGCCCATGAAAAGTTTCTGAACTTCAATGTGAAATTCTTTGAGTAATTTCTTTAACAATGATGAAAAAATGAATCTGTTTGATTTAGAAAAGGTAAATCTATCCTGTGCAAAGTTTCAACAAGTTTATAAACTACCACTACTCTTAGATAAAATCTGGTTAAAGTATCAGAAGAAAAGTGTTTTATGAGAGGCCCTAATAGACATCAGGAACTGAGCTCTCAATTCACAACTACTGAACTTGCCAATAAAAATGGGCAATTCTATCTCTACAATTAAATTTCTTTATCAATAAGCAAATGATAATTCATTTCATATAGTACCCAGAGAACAATGGTGAAAGGTGCTAAATTATACAGTTAGTGAAGTAACATTAAACAGCAGATTTGCCACCAAGGTTAATTTTCATTCACAGAAAAACTTAAATCCTCTATTTCAGAGAAAGCCTTCTTCACAAAGCCCTCAGTTCAAAGCAAAGGCATGAGAATCACAGAGTATTCAGAGGCAGCAGCGACCCACAAGGATCGAGTCCAGCCCTTGAGTAAATGGCCTGTACAGGGACCAAAGCCATGACCTTGGTGTTTTTAGCACCATGCTCTGCCCAACTGCACTAATCAAAGTCCAACAGCCTTGGGCACCTGCACAGTTCAGTCTTCATCCTGAAAACAAGCTAGCAAGCACTGATGATGATTCTCCATTATAGCAAAAATACTTTCTCTCCCCTACTCTTCTCACTCACAAGAGCTAGGTAACCCTTTCTAGAGGAAAACTTTAGGCAAATTTCACCCTTTTCTCCACCTAGCCATTGCTCAGGCACAAAGTTCTCAATTCTAAGTGCTCTCTGCCAGCCATACTTTCACAGCTCCACCTTAGATGGAGAACTTGGCTTTCTCTTTCTCCCAACCCTAGTATTTCTGTCCTGACTTTTCTCAATATAATTAAACCGAATAGTATTTTATGATGCTAGCTTTAAATTTTGGAGACTAGAGGTGAGCAGTAACCAGTAGGCAAATTAAGAGGAAGATATTTCCTAAACCACAATGCATTTGAACAGACAGCAAAGCCAAAATTCTTTTACAAATCTATCTTATGTACTATGGTGTCTCAGTTTTGGAGACAAAACTTCAGGAGGAAAAGGGCCTCCCCTTCTCCTCTACCAATAAGACAAGTAGGTCACAAGAAGTGAAAGTGGAAAAAAACCAAACTGTTTATTAATACCAAACAAAACAGGGTAGAACAGAAAAAAATCCTCAAAATACAACGATTTCCCAGAAGGGGAACAAACGCACGGGCTCAGACCAGCCGGGGCCACCCACAGGCTCCTCAGACTGGAGAGGAGGGAAAGGGAGGCAGTGAGGCACGGGGAAGGGAAAAGGAACAAGGGAAAAAAAAACCAACAGAACCTTTTCCCAGCTAGCAGGATCACAAACGAAACCAAAAAAAGCAGCACAGCACTCCCGGCGCACTCCCTCCCGAGTCCCGCTGAGCCCCCCAGCTGTTGGCCCGGCCCTTGAACCACCCCGCACCCAGGTCCTGTTGCCCCATCCCTGGGTCCTTCTTAAAGACACGGCGTCCTTGGGCATTGAGCGGACGGCTAAGGAATAAAGCGGCTTCATAACATCACCCCAGGACACCTGGTGAGGGCTTAAGAGAGCGCTTTTGGACTTCCAAATGGAATAGCTAATTTTCCAAATCTTTCCCTGTTCCACAATATACAGAAAGTCTTGTCCAGTTTAGCTCACTATCAAAAAGCAATTAAAATAGCGTCCCTGGCAATAATATGTTTTTAACTAGTTCCAAGTCCTAGCCCATTAAGCACCAAATTATTCTGAGGTGTTTTAGTGCGTCTGCTCATGAAATTTTTAATTTGTGCAAAACAAGGAGAAATGGGTGCATATGTTTTATACATACGGATACACACGGAAAAATGAAACATTGACTGCTGTTTTCTCCTCTAAGCCCACTGTTTATTTAGACCTCCAGCTGGTCTTCCATCTCAATTTCATCTTATTTTTATTAGCGTTAGTAAGTATTAATTATCAAACATATGAATAATTAAATAATATTAATGAAAATCACAAAGCCCCACATATATAAAAATATAATATAAACACAAACATATATATACATATTTTAAAAAAGATGTTTAAGCTCTTAGTGAATACCCGATCTGGTTGATATTTTAAGTCTCCACTTAAAATTGTAAGAGTGAGAAAATTTTTTTGCAAGAATGAAAACCCAAAACTACTACATACTACTGAAATAGAGGAATACATAGGTAGCACAAACAGGTCTAGACAAACTCAGACAGTGATAGGCTTAAAAAAAAAAAAATTTAAAAAAGTGAATCTCCTCAAGCTGACATGTGACCTGGCAATGAGGCATGTGATACAAGATGTTTTCTAAGCAGCCTTGTAGTGGAGTTCCAACAAGACTGACATGCGAAGACTTTTGGCCTTTAAAATAAGTTGTTACAGAAAATCACTTGCTGTTAATTGGTAAAACTGTGTCAGGAGGAAGACAATCAAGAAAAGGACAAGTTCAAGAAGTAGTCCTTGATGTACTAGGGAGAAAGAACCTTCACCTGTTTGTACATATCTGCCAGAGGAACAGTAGCTGCTTCCTAATGACTGCAAGTCTTTGGCCTTGCAGAGGAAAGGCTATGTAATTTCCATAAGCAAAGTATTTCCGTTGACAGCACAAATTAAAAACAACTTGGACAGCTTCTCAGGATCCAGGTTGAATAGATAAGACTGGCAGCTAAAAGGCATGTATAAAGACAAAAATGCAAACCCGCTATATTTCATTACAGTTCTGAATCTGATTTGACAATTCTTTAGAAGGAATAAATATGGGAGTTCATAGGACCATTTGTACAGCAACATTTTCAAAGCTAGAAATACACACAAAAGATTTGGCAGACAACGAGTGCTGAATCCACCTTCTGAATGACTGAACACTGCTCAGAAGTGATTCTTCCCTTTATTTCAGACTAACTGCCTGGCACACCTGAGCATCTTCTTTTCAGACCGCCACCATAAAAGAGGCCAAAGAGTCAGGAAAGGAAGGGAACAGTTTTTGTTGTACACTCACAGCAGAAGCAGATTTCCCTTGTATCTTTCACAGGGAGAGGGGTCCTGTGACACGACCTTATTGAATGGTGAGTTATAGTTCCACTGCTCTCAGTAACATCACCACAGCATTCACCTGCATTGGCTTTGTTTTAAATACTGTCCTGTCTCATTACAGGGAACCACAGTTCAGCAATGCAAGGAACTGCTTGTTATCTTCAGGAGGAATTGGCAAAAACTGGATGATGGAGTTGGTTGTATCATTTATAGATTTGTGCAATTACACAATGCTGATCGGACAGAATTAGACAAAACACAAAGTAGGCCTCAGCTGACCTGTCATCCCTCAGTGTTTTGTGAATAGCAGAAAGATCTCTGTTAGGGATTTCCTGAAGCTGGACCAAATGGAAAGGAAGGAAAATCTTTCTGGTTCCTAGTAGACCCCAACATAATTCAAATATGGTTTTCTGTCTCCTAACAGACTTTCCGTATGTTATTTGTTAGATCTTGGAATAATAACAGACACCAGACTCCTACAAGAACAATCAAAGTCCCCAGATGAATGAAATAATTGAAGTCTACAAACAGATATAAAGGTATTCTATTCCAAAGATTTTACTGAGATTACCATTTTGAGTATTTCTGTTCCAAAAAGCCATCAAGATACTTACCTACTTATTATTGCCTTTTTCAAAATTTTTCTCCACTGTTTTTACAGGTTTTCCTTGTCTCCATTTCCTATATTCACATTACTTGAGTTCCTTCCTTTTCCCAGGAAAACCGCTTAAAAAGAAGGTAAGCCACCTAAAACTGCAAACCAACCCTGCCTTTACACGCTGTCATTAACTATTCGTAACTTGGCTCCCAGTGTGGCGGGAACTGCCTGTTCTTTTTCCATAATTTAGGATTATGCACACTTTCTCACGGTGAGGAGGAAGGATCATTTCATTATAAAACCATATGTTTCTGGCTATATGTGTGTCTCTCTCTCTAAGGATAGGTTACTGTTTGCACTTTCAGTCATAATTCTTCAAACGTCTTGGTGAATATATCAGAACCATTTTACAATGTACAGGTATTTACAGCAGCTGGCAGCAAACGATATTAAAACACAGCTGTGAAGTAAGGTTAGTATGTTCCTCTCTGGATTTTGAGGAAAAAAATCCAGTATCCAGTGATAAGATAAACAGGAGGACTTATTGAACATAACTATTTGGTTCTTGTTTAAAGCATGGTGATGAACAGAGAGACATAGAATACAATACCATTATTTAGTCAGAAGGAAGCTGTGAAAATCACCTAGTCCAATGTAATTCTAAAATCTGTATAATCTAAACATCATCTACCCCAAAAGGAACAGTCCAAATGTATTTCCTTTACTATTAAAAAAAAATAAAGCTGGCAAAAAGGACTGTTAATTAAAAAAATGTCACTTGTTCCCACCATTAACTGGCTCCCACAAAACTGACCTCTGACTTAACTCTTTTCCTGTTGTCATGCTTTATTTTGCTTATTGTTCTCATTTTGCCTTTCATAGAAGCTGCTACAGGGCTATGTTTTGGATTTGTGATCAAAACACTTGAATATTTGGTGCTTTAGTTATTACTGAGCAGTGCATACACAAAGTGAAGGCCTTCTCTGCCTCTCATCCCACCCCATCATCTACACAACATGTATGTAGATACCAAAGTGTAGACTCTCTCTGCATCCAGCACTATCAATTCCATTTCAGATCACAGAATGGTTTGGGTTGGTAGGGAGTTTAAAGACCACCTAATTCACATCCCTTCGCCACAAGCAGGGATACCTTGCACTAGATCAGGTTGCTCAAGGCCCCATCCAACCTGGCCTTGCACACTGTCAGGGTGGGGTATCCACAATTTCTCTGAAAACCAAAAGTGGTATTAAATATCATCACAAGCCTAAAACCTGGCACACCTTCATCTTTTACAGTGTCATCTCATAATGATGTTGATGACATCCTCTGGACTTTTCTCTCCTGAGAAAAGCTCATATCTATGGGCGCACCATTCTCAGTGCTGTGGTCAATATCACTTCTACATACTGTGTTTAGAAGTGATTTGTGGCTGTGTGCTTGAAAACACAAATGGTATCTTGGACCAGTCGTTTAACCATTCTGTACCCCAGCATCCACACACAGGAGAAAGTGGTGCAATCTCAAAATCAATGGGGGCTCTGCCTCAGTCCTCCTTTGCCAAGCCCATCCTTAAAAAAAAAAGGTCTATTTCACCAAGCACAGCCCAGAAACCCTATGAATATGTGCTAGTCATATTACTTATAAATTACTGTCTCGGTTTTGGAGACAAAACTTCAGGAGGAAACACTGGAATGAGTGTCTCCCCTGAAGGGGAAAGGGCCTCCCCTTTTTCCTCCGTCAAATGAGACAAATGGGTCACAAGAAGTGAAAGTGGGAAAAAGAAACCAAACTCTTTATTAACACACAAACAAAACAGGGTAGAACAGGATAAAAAAACCCTTCAAAATACAACAGATTCCCAGAGAGGGAACAGACACGTGGGCTCGGACCATCCAGGGCCACCCTATGGGCCCGCCGGGGCCACCCGCAGGCTCCCGGAACCGGCGAGGAGGGAAGGGAGGCAGTGAGGCACGGGGAAGGAAAGGGAAAAAAAGAACAAGAAAACAAACCCAACAGAACCTTTTCCCAGCTAGCAGGAACACAAAGGAAACCAAAAACCAGCACAGCGCTGCCGCCGCACTCCCTGCCGAGCCCTGCCCAGGCCCCGGAGCCGTCGGGCTGAGCCGCCGAACCGCCCCGCGCTCGGCCCCGTGGCTCCGGCCCCGCCGCCCGGGTCCGTCTTAAAGGCACGGCATCCTTGGGCATTAAGCAGGTGGCTAAGGAATAAAGCGGCTTCCTAACATCACCCCAGGACAATTACAAAGCCAGATAAAACTTAGATGACCTCACAGCAGAGAAAAAAAAAAAAAATCTAGCAAATCACTGAAGCATAGAAAAATGCAGGGTTTTCTGCTCCTCTCATTTGTAAGTGTACCAGCAGTCAGAACACTGCTGTGTACAGGGCATCGTGTTTCCTCTCTGCTCCTGGGGCAAAACTCAGATTCTTTTTCTCAGTGAGATGTCAGGTTAGGGAAATAGTGTTACTCAAGCTGCCAGTCTCAAGGACAAGAAGTTAAACAACAGCATAAATGTCACTCTACAGGGATCCTGTATGTTTTCCAAGCTGGAATTAAAACTGAAAGACTGTAGGAAGCAGACCCCCATCAAGACCAAAGATTAAAATATAATCACTCCCATACGTGCTCTGAGTATAATATTGCAGTAATGGTCTGGCATGAACTTACCTCTAAAATGAGATTTCTCAATTAGTGAAATAGCTTTTCCTGGCAAGCTAAGCATTACTATGTGCTTTCAGAAGCTTCTCTCTTAGTATGAGCAAAATGATACATTATCAAAGTAAATTCTTTATTCATTAACTCCAAACTGAAAATTCACTCATAGTGCAGCTTTTCAGAGGACTATATGACAGATTATGCAACAGAAATCCACTGCTTCAGAACTGTGTCAGACAAGCAGCCTGTGAACAAGGTTAAGTTATTGCCAGACAAGGGACAACAGGCACAATCTGAAACACAGGAAGTTCCATCTGAATATGAGGAAAAACTTCTTTACTGTGTGGGTGACAGAACACTGGAACAGACTGCACAGAGGGGCTGTGGAGCCTCCTTCTCTGGAGACATTTAAGACCTCTCTGCCAGGACGTGAATATGTGCAGCCTACTCCAAGTGAACCTGCTTTAGCAGGGCATTGGACTAGATGGTCTCCAGAGGTCCCTTCTGACCCCAAACATTCTGTGAGCACTGAAATCCTTCACAGACTCCAGCACTTATTTCCAGCCAAAAATCAAGAAATCACATTTCTGTGGTGTAATTTCACCGATAATGAGCTTTTCCCTCATTGAAAGTAGGTTTTCCTGACCTCCTTCACCTTTAGACCTAGTCTCCAAAAACTGGCATGCTCAAGTTTCCTCGGCTACTCTAAAATTCTCCCATAAAGATCAAATCCCATTATCTGGTAATGATTTGCATCACCTTTTTGTGAAAAAGCTCTCTTTGCCCACCCTTCATTTCCATTTTCTTACTTGCTTCCTTCTAATGAAGCCTTCTCTATGCTCAGTGTCAGCCCATTTGCATCCTCTGAATTCCCCTCACACATCCCTTTCTGCTCCCTTAATTCCTCACAGCATATTTTTTTTTTTGAGACTTCTCTTCATCATGAATATTTCAGCAGACTTTTTTGTCTGTGTTACTGTGCAACACATTAGTTGAACTATTCCATTTTCATTAGTTTATTGTTTACCATACCATTCTTCTCCTACATTTTCTAGAGAAACCTTTGCCTTTTCCACCCCTCCCTGTACGTTGCACTCATAACAAGAAAAGAGCAGTGGCCAGAAAGCCTGTCACATTAATTTCTTTTGATACCATTTTCCATTTTACGAGCAAAACCCTCAGTGCAGCAGCAATACAACAAAACAATCTGATTTTACTCATGTATTATTTAAAACTCGAAGCAATATATCACAAAATAAGGCAGGATGGAAATGTGTAAGTGGGTCCTCATAGACTCCTAGGGCAAAGCTGACTAAGCTTCAGCAAATTAAATAGAAAACACTAAAGCTGTTTTGCTGCTGGCCCCTGTGGGTAGCAGCAGTTCCTCTGTGCAAATCCACTGGCTTGGTACAGGAGTTACTCTGTGCAGCACCAGCTTCAATCCAACTGCTGTGCAGGTGTTATGGTTTAGAGATGGGGACGTCTCCTTCCTCATTTCCTCAGACATTTGCTCATCTGGTTCCATGCCTGCCACTGTGCTTTCTTGCTTGATACAATTGAAATTTCCCCACTTAATTCAGGAAATCTAACAGCTGCAATTCAGAAAGCAGGCTCACCTTAAGGAAGCATCTGAACTAAGCAGAACTGTAAGCAGGTGTTCATTTCAATCTTACCATCACCCTCAGTGCACTCATCTTCTCATTTTCTTTTTCAGAAGGAAGGCGAAAGATCCCTATTTTCACAATATTTTTGTTTCTGTTACCATAATGAATCTTCCAGAAGGGTAAATATTGTACTGATGGATTTGAAAGTAGCTGATTATGATGATCTGCTTTTGCAAAAAATGGTGACATCTTTCAAATATGAATAAAAATGCATCGGTGAAGGGAAGGTAGGAAAGGAATGCTTCTGTTCTTCCAACTTTCACAAGCTAATAGGAAAAAGGATTATGTAACCTCAAAGCTATGCCTGACCCAATTGCCTCAGTCAAAATGCCCATGGTTTCTTAATTGGCATTCACATATGGTCACCCCACTGACTGCAAGGCAAAAGGTCAGGGATATTTCTATAGAGACTCAACTGTTGAGCTCAATTACTCTGATCCCAGGAGGTTCCTGAGGAACAGGATGTGTCAATAACCTAATGGAGCATGAATACCAGCATCCTGCTGTGTGTGTGCTGGACAGAGGTGCAGAGTGTAACAGCGGTCAGGGCAAGAGAAAAGTGATAACTCTGTGGGTAAAGGGCTGATTTCTTATATTTCAGTACCAGAATGAGCTCATCATCTTTCTCAACTTAGCAGCATTTCCTGCTGTGAAAGTGGCAAAGAGGCCAAACAAGTGTGCGTTCTTTATTTTGGAGCCAGTTTTCATTAGTGAAATAAGAACAAAATCAAAATATTTCTAAAATTATCAGCTGCTGACATAAAACGGAGGTATTGATGTCTTAATAAAAAGGCTTAATGGGACCTTCCTTGGCCTTTTTCTTTTTTTAGGGAAATAAGGAAATTGATGTAATTCAAAGACCAAGTGAACAGGCTTTCCTGCTATCTGTTTTGTAGGTGGGGCACTGGAACAGAGCACTGAAGTCTCTTGTCCATGGTGACACACTACTGATATCAGTAATGGAATCTGGACTCCTCAGCATTTTGTTGCCATCCTTCCACCCTCCAAGTCAACATCCAGCCTGAGGAGGAATAAATGTGCTGCCAACAGCAACCAATCCATAGAAATCCCACAATGATTTGCCACCAAAAAAGGGAGAGGATCTTCTTCACCATGCATTGTTATATTATGTAGGTTGTCCAGATGGCTTGTCAGCAGCACTTTGCTTCATCTCCTTTGCAATTAGAAATCCTGAGAGCTGATAAGGCTGACAGACCACAGATATTTCACAGAAATCAATTTATCTTAGGAAGCTCATAATTTGCTTTTGTATTCAGAGACCTCTCAGGTGAAGCTGCTATTTTTGAAAGCTTGGTAATAAACCATGAATACCATATTTCTGTTACAAGTCAGAAAGCAAAAGTCAAGAGAGTTGCTCTCCTCTAAACTCCTGACAAGTGTGACTTTTTATATTTTTATGTGTTATCTATTCCCTTGTCTTCCTCCCCTCATATAATCCCTGCTAACAAATTCCAGGTTAATTAACTGCACGTGCTTCCTTATTGATGTTTAAGAATTACCTGCCTGGGATCCCATCAGTAGAGAACAGAAAAGAAAACCTAATTCACCTCTCAGAAAACAAAGATGAGCTGGAAAAAAAAGTTTTAGGTTTTTACCCTGCCTGTAGAGCAGGATTGGTGTAATAGTGAAGCTAAACCTCTTGACAGTTTATCTTAAAACGTCCAAGGGAGCTCATATTGCTGCAGAAACATTAAACTAATAAGAGTAAGAAAAAGCCCTAATTTTGTCTTCAAAAGGCTTACAGATACATAGCCAGAGCCAACATATTTGTCACCTGAATCACAGAAATTTTAAGTTGAATGAGACCTCTGGAGATCGTCTAGTTCTAACCCTTGCTCAGAAAAACATCATCCAGAAAGTCACAGTACAATATTCAGTCAAGATTTGAATACCTTCAGTGATGGAGACTCCTTAACCTATCTTGGCAACTTTTCCTAGAGTCACATCACTGTGATTGCAGCAAAAGAAATGAATTTTTTTGTATTTCAATTTGAACCTACTGCCTCTCGTCCTTTGGCTGGGTACTGCTCAGAAGAATCTGGCTTTGTCTGGTCAACACCAGAACCCTACCTGTTCCATTCCACAAGTTGCTTTGTAGTCTAGCTGAAAAATCCTGGATCACCACAGAACTATTCATTTTCCCTATATGTCCTTTTCCTCTCCTTTGCATATCACCTGTGTTTTTGAAATATCCACTCTGAAATAAGAAGCTGATTATCTTTGTCTCACCAGCTTTTGCAGTCATGTCTCATTCCTAGTCAACCACTAAGCAGGGCCATAATATGTAACAGAGTTAATTCTTTAGGTAACCATTATCTCCAAATATTAATCATGACTCTTGTTTTTATGTATTTTTGAGAAGACTGAGAACTCATTGCCAAGTCCCCATCTTAAGAAGACTGCTCATGCACCCCTGCACACAGCAGGGTTATATTATGCGATATATAGTGCGCTTTTAGAAGCGTACACGTCTTGCCTTCTTTCCTTTCCCAGCCATGAAAACTCAGTACATATTTTTGTACAGATGTTTCCCCACAAGCAATTATATCAAGAATTTCCACATGTAATAACGTGGTACAGAATAGAAAGAAAATCCCTGGAAGCATAAAAAGTAATTACATTCTTAGCTGAAAACAAGCTTCTCCATCTTGTGTATTTTTTTCAGCTGGTGTGGAGACACCCGTGATGCTGATGTAAAGTTCAACTATTCCCTCTTTGCCACGAGAACCTTTGGGATAATTCTATTACCACCCATTCTTCATTGACCCAGTATCTCGTGGCTTCAGTTTTGGTTCCATGATATCACATGTACCTTCCAGGAAAAAACCCCCACACTTTTACTGGTCTTTGCAATTTTGGAAAAAAAAAATATATATCTATAAAATGGTCTCAGGTCCACAGAAATGTGATATGTAGCCTGGAATTTGATTAATAACACAAAAATGGTGGCTTTCTTGACAACACAACAATGTACCCCATAAATAAAGCTAGGCTATATTAGCATAGGCATTATAGTCTGAAAAAAATAGCATATTAGACACTAGTAGCAGAGATGAAAAACAAGACATCAGAAATTTCATTCTAGTGCAGGTGGCAGAATTATTTACTGTCCCTGGGTCATGTTAATCCTACATTCCTTAAATTCATATTTACCTTTCTGGCTTTAACACAGGAAAGAAAATTACTCCAAAGGAAATATGTTATAAATGGCTGCAGGGTGTGGGGTTAGGTAAACATTTTGCCCACTGCTCAAATGCAGTGCAAATAGGAGATGGTGAGACAATAATTTCACAAGACAAATTTATCTTTTACATGTTTATTTAAATATTTTCATCTGTTATTTCTTTTAAAAATGTTGAATAAATTTGACCTCCCTTCCAAGAAAACCTCATTTCCATTTAAGTCCTACAAATACTCATTTTTCCTCAACACTTAATTTGTCTCTGCGCTCAATGCAGGATGAATTTCCTTTCTTTGAGCTTATTACTAAGTTCCCCATGTTTTACATGAGATACTTGATACCAAGAATTCTGTGGCAAGTTTATGCTGCAGGAAGAAGAGGTTAGGGAATTTATGTAACCTTCAATTCTTTTAAATGGATCCCCACAGTTGTGTGGAAAAAAAACCCAAGCAGAAGTGCTTTGTAAACAATGCCTAAGCCAGGGAAATACACTTTATTACTAAGTACAAAATATACAACACAAGCATAAGCCTATAGGTTACCAACAACTTGAAATCAGCCCTTCAGAATTTAGCTTGCAAAGTAACTTTCCACACAGTAAATTAGCCTAAAAGTTTACCTTAAAAAAAATACAGAGAAGGATGGTTTTCTGGAAGAGCCAGTTGCTTCTCTGATTGTGATACGGTTGTTCTGCTAATTTATGTTGCCTGCAGTGCATATGGAAGTTGAGGTTTAGACAGATAGATGAACTTTTCAGAGTATCTTTGACATGAAAATTACTTTTGTGAGAAGTATCTCTGCACAATTACAAGGCTCACAAAAGTAGTCAAATATTTTTGATGACTATAAAAGTCTACAGAATGAACATTGAACAGTGCAAAAGGCAAGGGAGACACCAGGGAATTGATGTCAGCACTAGCTTTCCCTTCCATCCTAGCTCAGAATTGTATATTGTTGTATAAAAACCCTTTTGTTGACAGCTGAAGTAAAGATGAAGAGTCAAAGGAACAGCAAACGACATCTATCTAGTTAGTTTAAAGTACTGGACTTCTTCAGGTACAAAGGAGTAATTTATGGTGCAGGTCAGTATCCAAATTGCAGTGTTGGCAGGGAGAGGATAGAATTTGATGAAGTCTTGGCTGCTTCATGCTCAAAGCGGAATTACAGGAGGGACTAAAATAAACCTTCCCTCAGAGGTTACAGGATTTCAGTGCTGCAAATGTAATCAGCCCAAAACAGTACTTTGTTTTAATTTCTTAATTTAAATATCTTCAACTTTGAAATGGAGGATGTTTTTTATTTGATTGTTGGTTTTTTGCCTTTTTTTTTAAAGTGCAAAACCTTTTAAAGTTTGTGATATTTAACGGGCTTTAGCAAAACAGTTAATATGTTATTCATATAATATGAATTTCTGTGAGAAATTTTTCTGGTCAGCAGCTATTCCTAAGATATCTTCAAGCTGTAAACCTTTTGGGTCCTCATCTACTATTAATAAAAATACAATTATATAGCTATACATCTAAGACCTTATAAAAACATTTGTATCTCAGATTTGGGTCCTCCCTCCAAAAAGCAGCTCTCCACAGGGAATCACCAATTAGAGGGTGGCACCCACAGGAGATGCTAATAAGTCCATTAAAATTTCATATTTTAATGAGCTATCTGTAGAGAATCATAAAACCTCTAAAATTTTGTGAAGCATAAAGAGTGGTGAAACAGTAAATAGTTATGATGAAAATCCAGTCACAATATGAGATATGGTGAGTGTCATGGTACTTTGCAGGTCAGGTGGGACCACAGACCTACACACTCTGGCCCTCATTAGGCTTCTGTAATTAGTGCTTGGGATATGCTGATGCAGCTAAATTACACAGTCCAACCTCAGCTAGTACAAGCAATAGCTTGTCAATGTTATATGCATACATAACCTTTGTTTTAAATAGTTCCAATCTCTTAAAAAGGGATTTTATTGCTGACAAACTTGAAACATCCCTTAGAAAAATTATCCCCCAGCTGTACAGTCAAAGGGCTGCTGTGGAAGAGGGTGTCACACAAACATTTAAACCATTCATCATGGCAGGACTCGAGCCCAGTGCTGTGGTCAGGGGGCCCAAGAAATTTTGGGATATGTAAAGAGAAACAAAGACAGCAAGTGTAGGGTGGCAGTTGTACTGCTGTCTGCAATGTGAGTTGTATGGGGTTCACCTGTCAAGGTTTGGGTGGCACAGGGCTTCAAGGGAGACTACTCCAGGGGAATGGTGAATTCTGTGTCCTTTTGGATATGCGCATAGGCTGGGGCATTTTCTGATAAACATGCTTTAGTCATATCTACCATATGCTTCAGTCAAACCAAAGCTATCAGGCTCAATGTGAAGTAGTTTAAGGTTTTGTAATACAGAGACCAGTTTAAACAATACAATAGTCACTCCTGATTTTAAAATAAATTTTAAGAAATGCCAAAGCACAGTAGATTAATACTAGGCAGAGCAGAACTCGGAAACTTTTCATATCCCTTGGAAAGACCTTTTGCAAAATGCTTCTCATTGGCAAGGTGAAGAAAATTCACAGCATTTCTGTGATGTCCTGAAATATATAAAAGAAATTAATGCTAAATTTAGTGTGACCCTCTGCAGAATATGTATTAAAATATAAAAATTCTGGGATGGACAATTTTTTTTTATAAAAACATTAAAAATGACATTAATATTTCTCTCTCTCAAAGTTTATAAGTGAGGGAGAATACAGGAAGGAAATTAGTCTCAGTGGGAGAAAATTATTTGAATTTTACTGGGTTGAAAGGAATCAGGAGTGCTGTATGAATTAAGTATAATACAACTCTACAGCCTGAAAGAAACACCCTAATAATAAATTTACAAGTTAAAAAGGCAGTTAAGGGTTAAGAAGATCAAGACCTAAAGCTAGCAGCAGCGAGATTTGTTTGTTTCAACCTGATCAACAAGCAAACTGAAAATGATCAGCAAAGTTTCAAGGCCACTTTTGAAGAAATCAAAGGGAATTCTGTCATGCTGCTCAGCAAGATTTTTTTTTCTGAACACCTTCCCCACTATTTTTCCATGTGCAATTCAATGATTCAACTCACCACGTTCCTGAACAACATTAATATTCCTGTAACTGAGGTTGTCCATTACATAATGGAATAACCTTCATCACAAGCCTTTTGCATACTGCTCACCAAATTTCTAACCTGTAACCTTGCAATTGGTTTAGTGGTGAACAATGAATTTAACCTGCAAGCTAACCCAGGTGTATGAAAGGAAGAGCTGGCATTGACTGGCACAATCCTGGGTTGAAGTTCTGCAATGATATGCTCCAAACAAGGATTTAAACAAAGAGGGCTGTATAGCTGCAAAAAACACCATCACTAAAGCTGAACTGAGTTATTTTCCTACTATTAGTGACACATGGAGAAGGAATTCATTACAAGAAAAAAGGAGAGTCAGGAAGAGATTTTGCCTTCTGGTGTTCAATACCAACTATAACTACAGACATCCTAGGTGAAGAAGTGAAATGTGGCATTAATTCTGAAAGGGCAGCAAGAATGCGTGAAAAAGTGGAGCATCTTGGAAGTTTAAGGGAAAGTGCAACCAGGTCTCTGTTGAAACCAGCTGCTCCTCCCTCAGTATCTCCTTCAAACTTCTTTTTTTTTGAATTGGCCACAAGAGAAAACAAGCCTTGTTATCTGAAGTTCACTCCTATCCTCAATTATTAGAAGGTGTACAATAACTTTACGGCTGCACATACTCATGTTTATTTTTTAAAGTGCCAGTCAGCTGATANCTTTTTTTTGAATTGGTCACAAGAGAAAACAAGCCTTGTTATCTGAAGTTCACTCCTATCCTCAATTATTAGAAGGTGTACAATAACTTTACGGCTGCACATACTCATGTTTATTTTTTAAGTGACAGTCAGCTGATACTTTTTTTCCTATTGGGAATCTAAACTCGTTTAGAAACTGTGTTTACTGTTAATCAACCCTCTTTCTCACTGGCCACACCCTGTCCTTTACATTTGGTTCTGATAAAAACCTGCATCTCCTCAAGATATTTGATCTTTAAGAGATGTCTGGAGAGAGTACTTTCACATAGCCAAAATTCCAAAAACCCTTTACATCAGAAAATCTACAAGATGATGTTCTGGGTGTATGAAAAATGAGCCTTGGGAGACACCACAATTACCTGATGCGTAAACATTAGTTTGAAGACTTTTGCTGAAGTGCAATGCAGAAATAATTCTGTAGGAAGCAGTGCAAAAAAAGAAAAACTTTTGCTGAAGCTACCAAGAACAGGCAGAAATTGGAGGTAGGAGAGGGCAGGAGAATTGCCAGTCAGTAGACATTTATCTATTTAGCCTTTGCTCCTACAGTTGTAAAAGAGTGAGAGTCTGACAGCCATGTGGTATAGTAGAAAAGTTAGAATAGCACTGGTGAACAACTGTCTTAAGAAAAAAAAAAAGAAAATAATCAACGGCAATTGTGGTTCAAACACATGACTTTTCCACTGATTGACAGTAACGCATGGGGAGAATATACTAGATGAGAATAGAGGAGTTATGTGGCACTACCCATCTCTTTGCCTATTCATATGCACTTAAGGGAACAGAAGCACAAAACCTCCAAATTCTAATCTTTTAAAAAATTATGCTTCTGTAAAGAAGTCTCTCCCACATCAATATTACTGCTCTCTTCTCCCAAGCTCATGTCCTCTTCCTTTTTTCAACTCGGTTTTCAGTTCAGGCTCACCAGGCACGGATGCGCAAGCGTTGCCTGCTAAAGGCATCTACAAGCAGGAGGGCTGTCCCAGAATTTAGGAATTTGATCAATAGCTTTTGCTACTGGAGGATCCATCCTCAACCCTCTCTGAGTCAGATCTGTTTGGGTGCTGACAGCACCCTGAAGAAACGCATGATAATCTAAGAAATACCAACAGCTACAAAAATTGACCGGGGAAAAGACAGTACTTACCAGAAAAATAAGCTACTAGCAAAAGTAATGGTTGTTATTAAAACAAAAATTATCTTGCATGAATCACATTAGAGAAGATTGCTGCTAAACTAACAAATGTACCTAGGCTCACAAACATTGCCATCCATCTGCAGGCAAATGCCATTTCTTCCCCTAAAATCTAATTTCATATTTATTGCAAGTTTTATTTCGTAAAAGAAAGTTCACAGATGTACTTTGCTGATAACTCCATTAAAGCACACCCAAACAGAATAATTAGCAGCGTCTCTGGTCCCCCTCAACTGTATTAGCAATCATCGCTGATAAAAGATCTGTTCCCATCAAAGAGATAACAGACTGTTCCCCCAAGAGAATTCCATTAATGCCCAGCAACCGTTGATTGTATTGTGTGGAATGATGTCCTTGAAAAGTGTAAATGCACATCTGCTGTGGAAAACTTTTGATATTGTTAAAAAAAAAAAAGCTGTTCATAATCTTAAATATTCAGTAAAACAAAGATGTTGTTGTGCTTTCTCCATTTGCTTCAAAAAAGAAAGGAAGTTTTCAAGCAAGCAGTAAAACATGTCCACTATAAACCATTCTTATCCCTCTTGCCTCCTCTATCTACATAGAAGAATAGGCAAAATTAGTTATAATTCCCATCTGCAGTGTAGGTAGAAGAGAAAACACTTTTGTATATCAAAGCAAGTTAACTGTCTGTAGCCCACAACCTGGTTCCCACCAATTTTTAATAAAAATAAAAATAAATACTATTGCAATTAGTAAGAATTAAAACATCTGGTGTTAAATCATATTTTATTGGTAGCTGAAATATTTTCCTCTGAAGAAACTGTTCAAATCTACCTGATCATAGGAAATACAATGATATTTTAGGCATTTAACCTTCCTACTACTAGCCATCCCTTTGAAGGAGAAAGAAGGGGGGGTTGCTTATTAGACAACTCTGCCCACAGGTGATCTTGGAGCAAAAAAAGAGTTTGTCTTCTCAAAACAAACAAACAAAAAGTATAAACCATGTGAAGACAACCTTTGAATATAAAGAAATTCAAGCCTCTTCTCAAAAACAGAGAGCAGTTTTAGTTCATCAGTTTTCAAAGGCATGTCTGTATTTATGTCAGATGAATCAGGTCAATAACATCCTTGCACACATCAACCTATTTTTCGAACCTGACCATATAATTTAGGGTTTTTTGTCACCAGCTTTTTCTCAAGAGGACAGAAGTGCTAATGAGCAGTGACAGCTGCACAACATACACTCCTCTAGTTATTGGAGCCATGGCACAGGCAGTACAGGAAATCCATTCTGCATCCTCACAGAGGGCCACAGGGGAGTAAGTTCCTCAGCCTCTGTGCTGCCCCTATATCCGTCTCCTCAACCCCCAGGGAAAGGAGGCAGCCAAGCTACAGCTATGTCAGGCACACAGGAGACTGGCTAAACTTCCTTGCCAACAGGGTTTGGAGACTGAGGCAATGTCAAGAGAGGGCTAACAACAGTTTAATCTGCCAAACCAACCCCTTCATCACAAACACCTGGGGAACCTCTGTCAGGCTACTTGGCTGCCCAGTCTTGTAGAAATCTTATCCACTTACTCTTGGTCATGCTCTGACCACAGAGCCCAGAGCCAGCCCTCTCCTGCCAACCAAAGCTTCTGCAAGGCCTGTGCAGCACAGGCACCATGGCAAAGAAAGACTCAGCTTCCAGAAATTACTGTAGAATCACAGAGCCAAGAGATTTATGTTGAGGACTGGAAATTACATCTAAATTGGTGTATAAAATAAGAGAAATGAGCAATTTGAGGAGAAGAAAGATAATTTTCTTTGTCTACTTTATTCAGGGAGTACCAGTGTGAGTCAGTGATGGTGCTGAGCAATTGCAAAACCCAGTATTTTATCCTGTTATTGCTGTAGCAATACAAAGGACATGCCAGTTTCACAAGAGATAATAGCATTTAAATAGCATAGTAAGTGCTGTTATAAAATACTCTGAGTAAGTGCAAGGTATGTCAGTCCCTCAGAGAATACTTTCTTCATGTAGGTTTCCATGCTTCAGGAGAGTTTTAAATGCTTCAGACAAATCTACTTCCAACTCATTCTCTATAACTATTCCTGACATACACTGATAATAGCTGTGATGGGTTTGCATCTGAAGACTTAACAGCCTACCTTCTTTACTTACTGAAACTTGTGCTGAATTTATAATGATCCTAAATATCTTATACCACAGTTTCCTCTGCAACAGACGAATGTCTCAAACATGTGATGACCTAACAGAAGGACTGTGCAGAAGGAGAGGGTGGGTAAAAAATAGAAATTGCCTTTTGTTGCACAGCAGTTGTGTAGAAGCAGAGGAATGCAAAGTGACAGACAGTATTGTGGAGCTTTCCCCTTTCGTCTGCCGGACTACCATCAATTGATATCACAGGCATTCTACCAGCAGTAAACATGAGCTCCAAGGCTCCATATTCCAAGCCAGAAGGATGAGATTTCTTCCATAGAGAGCATGGCCTTGACTTCATCCTGTAGAATCAGTTCATCTCACTTTAAACCTAAACATTAAGAAACACTTCCTGCTATTGCAGACAAACTAAATACATGTCAGTGATCTGCTGGAAGTGTATCTAGCCTTCAACCAAAGAATTCTGTCTTCTCTTTAAGCGCAGAAGTCTAACAATAAGATATTATATGCACTCAGTTGTTTAAAAGGCAGAGATAAGAACAAGTGCTCTGTTAATTAAGCTTTTTTTGTCTCATTCTGAAGCATCCAAGAACATCAAAAAAGCTATTTTTAATTATCACACAATTCAACTAATCTTTTGAATTTAGCATTTTATTATCCTGCTGAAGGATTCAGCACTGCTATTGACCATACATTTCAGCTGGCTTTTCCGAAACAGCTCTTTGATGTCTTCATCTGGGCCTGCTGAAGATTAGCGCCATCACTGAAGCTACAGTGAGCCTTAACTTGGAACACAATAAATGGTTCAATAAGTGTATAGTCAGTTGAAAGCAAGCATGCATTAAAGGGATGACTTTTAGGATATTCTGCTTTAAAATTAAGACTGTTAAATACTGTGCCTCTGCCCTTTTTTTGGTAAAACAATACTGAGAACCAAGTCACTACACATACACATGAACTTTTCCCTGTGTTTTCATTTCACCTATTCTCTGCTGACCCCCACTGTAGCATGCTGCAGAAATAAAATTTATTATTTTTGCATAGCAAGTAATATGGAAAAAATCTTTTTTTTTGAGGATGCATTTATGGGGTGGCAAGAGAGAAGCAAGTTCTCATTGGGCACCATTATCATGATATATATGCTCATTAACTTAGAATTAATCAGATGCCCTGATCAAAAAAATGCCCTAATTCATTCTCCCATTTTAAAATATTTTACAACTTAAAGAAAATGTGAAAAAAAAAGTAGATTCTTGCTTTAAACACCTTAAGTGTTCAGATCATAAAAAAATGTTTAGAAAATTGTAGCTTTAATCACAAAAATATTTACAATGGCAAACCTGCAACTTGAGAACGTAATCAAAAAATGCAGAATGATATGCATAGTAAATTATGCAGAAATAATCTTAATTACTAATAAGGTGCATGGTTGGAGAATTTTAAGCTTTAACACAAAATATTTGTGCACAGCAGAAGTTCTTTAACACCATACATCAAATCAGACAATAATGTGACTGGATATAAAAACTAGCAATATACTAAAAATGGAGCAATTCAGGGGGGAATCTAGAGGCAAACAGCTTCAAAATTAAATTATTCCTCTCTTATGATTATTGCCATTCCCCATTCCATTGCTTTATACTCACAAAACAAATTTTGAGGTTTTAATTTTTGCTGGTTTTCCAGTCTCTCTGTGCTTTCCATTTTAATTCTTTTCTAAGGTGTGAACACGTGATTGCAAAAATTATTATTTTTTTCTTACTAAAAGTTCATAAAGCATCCAGAGTTTTTACTTTACTTCTAACTAAGCAATTTAAGCAGTGATGTATGTCTAAAATTAAGACCTTGTACATGTAGAGATGATGCAATAGTTCGACAATTGTCAAGAGTAACTTTATTTCACTTGAAGGGTCAGGGAGAGGAAGAGAAAAAAGTATTTTTAACATTGTTACTGTTCACAGTACTGACAAAAGAAAATAAAATAATAAAAATCAAAACAGCTGCCCTGTAACCTTGATTTATAAAGCTGTACTTGAAAAACAGAGGTACTGTTTCCACTGTATACCTAGTTACGTATTTCAGACAAATAATAAGAGTCATTTAGTCCAAAAAGGGTAAAACATTATATTCTGATGAAAGGAACAGCATTGCTTGGACACACTGTAGGATTTGAACAGCAAAAACCACTTTTCAGAGTGCCACAAGGAGACAAAGTCAAGACATAAATGCTCCCAGCCTCCACTGGAATATTTTGTAGTAAGTCTGTTTAATTAAAATATAAACTATCCCATTACTAGCAGCAAGATCACCCAAAGTAGTTAGCAAGGCCCTCAACAGAATAAGAAACATAAAGAAAAACAAAAACCAGTCGCAAGAAGTTTGGAAGCAGACACTACTCTAAATAGAGGATTACAACTGTTTGATTTAGATGTGCACACATTAAGTGTTGTGAGTTAAGAAGAAAAACAAGAAAGCTAACCCTGGAAAAGCAAGCTCACTCTTTCTTTCCCAGCTCTTAGATTTCTTACCAAAAGCAAAGGTAGTTTTCTCTACTTGAGAAGCAAAAATCACTGATCCTTTGAGTTGGGGCTGTGTGTTTTTCGTTTTGGGCTTTTTAAAGTCTGTCTGGGAACAGTATTCCACCCAGAAAACCAGGATTTAAGGGGAAATTAGTGACCATGTGAAAATAGCTGAATTTAGAGGAACTATGAAAGGCTTTTGAAGCCTTAAAACAGTCACACTGAAAGCTCCCCTCCACGTGCACATAGGTTGTTGAAAATATCGTTTGCCACTAGATGGCCGATAACAGTGTTTTGACGTGCATTTCTCCTTGGAATAAGTGTTCTCCAACAGCCAGTCAGACTTTGGTTCCTGCCCTGACCTTCAGCCATATCATTCCCAACACCCAGTCTAAGGTCAAAATTGTCATCTCAATATTTAATAGTTATGGGCCTGGTTGATCCAAGGCTAGAAACCTTAATAACATCCATGACAAGAATAATGCTTAATAGTATCATACATAAAAGGAATATTCTTCATTTCCCATATTTTTAATATACCAGACACCTTAGAATCAATAGATTTCATAGTTTTATGTGTCAGTTCTGATTTGCTAAGCCCAAGATGGATAGAATACAGTTATTTGCTAAAACAAAACCAGAATTTTTCCTGAAGCTTAACTGCAGAACATTTTGAAGTTTACTGGAGGGAACAGTATTACTGCTACCCTGTGCTTTCCCCCAACCTAACAACATAGTTCTGCCTTCTCCAGAGCTCCTAAATCATCAAAACACACGAAGTGTAGCTACTTTCATAGCCTCTGAAGACCACTGGAAGTCTCAAGAGGAAATATTTTATTCTGAGGGTTTTGAGTCAGATTTCTTGATCAAAGAGACTGGGATATAAAAGCTCAAGTGATCTCCCAAACCTTTTGAGTTTCACAGGTCGGTTTTCCTGGAAATGCACAAACATCATTCTCTGCTTCATCAACAGCACGACAAAACTCAGACTGGCCCAATGGTTTGAACCTGCATTGTCCCTTCTATATAATTATTCCTTGTCATGACGTCTGAAGAAAACAAACCAGCAGCTATGGAACTCTTCAAATTTTTCTGAGCCTTCTTCTGTTTTTGTAGAAATGTCCAACTGAACAATATGGTAAGTCACAAAAATTTATTTTAGCTGATGTAAGAAGAATCCCACTTCATTAGTGTACACTGGCTTTTATGTGGCTCTCTGTGGCCTGCTTATAACTGTCTCATTCTAGCTCACAACAGCAGGACAAGGTACATACCCAATGAAAATAAACCTATTCCATTGTTCAAGTGTGAGGCTGCCACATGTGGTATAACTGTAAAACTGATCTTGCCAAACTAATAGGCATGTGGACGTGTGAAAAAAGAAGGGAAGGGAAAAGACGAAAAATACCTTGGGGAGGAAGGTATTTTTTTCTATTTTCTCCATAACCAATGGAGAACAGTCCTTATGATGAGCTAACTTGAATGCCATTCCATGAACTGCATCCTTTGAATTACACAATTCAACATTACACAAAGGGTGACCTTTTCAGTATGCTTTATGTGAGCTTCAGTATTCTTTATGCGAGTTCCCTGGATGTTCAGACCCTTTCCCCTAAGGTCTGATTATAATCAGGAAGGAAAAAAAGACAGCAAGCTATTCTACAAAAGTTAAAGTGTTCAGCTCTATTCAGTGTCTTTTTAGTTATTCCTTAAATTTTGTTTCAGAGTAAGGCCCTGTTTCCAAGAAGTGGCAAATACTCTGGTTTTTTTGGAAAAAATGTCTGCCTAGAAGAATTCACGTCAGACTGACACGCATTTAGTTATTTGCTCTTGAGAGCAAGAACTTAAGTTGTCAACAGGTTAGGTAACCTGCTCTGGGCACAGTCTGCCACAAGCTTCTGGATAAACTACTCAAGAAGTTCTGTAATCAGCAGAACTAAAGATTCATACTGTGCATGGCTGTGTCTCATGGTATGATGGCTAGACATCTAACAAGGCACAGGTTTTCAATTCCTATTGAGGCAGCTGAGGAATTCTGTCATGACTAAGGGCTAAGCACACATTTCTTTGCAACAACAGATGAAATACTAAGGGGAAATTGAGAACAAGCAATCACAATAAGTCTTCTTTCTGAAGACCTAACAACACATTTTAGCTAGATATCATGTTTACAGATAGCTAAAACTAAAATACTATTTTTGAATTAAAATGCACACTGAAATCTCAGTTTTTGAATTGGTCTCCCAAACAGAAAAAACCCACAGTCAAAACAAAAAAAAACCTGTTTCCACAACAGTCTTTTCTTCTGTGTTTATCCACACCAAAAACTAGGCCCGATTTTTGTTTTTTTCTTTTTTGTTGAAGCTCACTCATGGTTCATTTTGATTTTCTGCATGCTCCAGTTTCCTTCATCAGGATTTATATGCTCAACAGTTGATCTTTCAGCTGTATATAATTTTAAAATTACACAAATTTACTCTTACTAGACCCTTTAGACCATCACATTTCCAAAACATGAGCAAGCCATAACAATCTGGAAAAGACACAGCAAAATGCTATAAACCTTTTAGTTCTGGGTATTTTATATACTTCTCCCTTCCTTCTAGCTTTCCCCCCTTCCCAAAAGAAATATGTATTATTCTCACAGATATTTATCAGCAACCAGAACACATCTATCAATTTAACACTTGAGAAAAATTCATATCTACCTTTCCCAACAATTCCCAGCCTACAGATCCAGGTCTTTTCCAAAGGATTGAACAGAATTGCTACATAAATACAAAAAGAATCCAAGGGGGCTCTTTTAATCAACATTTTTTTCCAAAGGTGATCTTTGCTTTCCTTCATTTCTCTGTTTTCGCAGTTGTGCTTCCAAGTGAAGAATACTTTAAATCTCTTAAAGATGTTTCATTTGCCATATGCTAAACACCCTCCCAATCAATTTCTTCTTGGACTTTAGTTGCCACAAGTCCTGCTTGGCATTCCTTATTTACCTAAGCATTATAGATAACCATCATTAATTCAGTCTCATTTTTTGCCTAATTTTTTTTTTTTTTTCCTCACAGCATAACAGGCAAAATATTCCAAATTACATTTGTTAGCTCTGAAATTGCACACAAGGCACATGGCGTGGCTCTTGGGGTTGGCCTGTGCAGGGCTGAGATTTGGGGATCCTTCTGGGTCCCTTCCAACTCAAAATATTCTGCAATTCTGTGGACTTGTAGTCTGTCTAAACTTTTACCTTTCACAGTTTCTTCTGCTTAGTAGTGTCTGGGTATAGCTTATGACACAAAACTAAATTTAAAATTTTACCACAAAACTTGCATAAATGAAAATTATTGTTTCTTCACTCACACAAGAACTGAGACTCATTCACACAAAGAGATGCAGATCTCGTTTCCAGCTGTATATTAAACATAAAATCAGTGGAGTTTAATACTATTTATGACCAGTTTATACTAACAGAAGACAGCACTCAGACCCCCACACTCACATACTTTTTCTCTCCCCCACCTCATCCCAGAACTAAATATGGATAAAAAAATTCATCTTCATTAGCTACACAAGAAACCAAATTTCACAAGAGTAATGCACATTTTAAAAACCTAGAGCAAAGCTGCACCATGAGTTGATCTCTTAAAGTAAGACAAGCAACTGCTTTATAATACATACCCTCATACAACCTTTGCTGTAGTACACCTCTGCGTCCCCCTCACAGACACTGGTTCCCTAAGGAGAGCTCTCAGATGTTCCTCATTGCTCACCTCCTCCCTTTCAGGACTATTTGCAGGGCGAGTACTTATGAATGACATTAATTGCATCATTGTCCTGAGGTCAATCAACATTTAATAGCCCCACCTGACAACACAGTCACCACAGGTGAGCATTGTTAGTATTTCAAATATCCTGTGTAAGGCTGTGAGATCTCTGTTTAAACACATACTCTGTTTTCCCATCTGGTTCTAAAATTCTTTTCAATATGACACGTTAACTGGTAGGAGGACTGAATGTAAAGATTAATGTACCAAGCAGCATCCCATCTGCCTTACTTTAGCAGCATCTCACCTGCCTTACCTATAAGACGTTAAGAGAGTAGATTCTCATGTGCTTATAAGTGCTTATGTGTTATGAAGTTCAAAACTTCTTGCTTAGGCAAATAGCAAACATTAATTATGGTCACTTTCAGTGACCACTAGATAGTCACTGCTTTGTGAATGCAGAAAAAACTTGGCCTGTTTAGTTGCAAATGGAAGGGTACTTGTAATCATAACCTGAAATAGCACACTGGTCAAAAAGGAGAGATGAGATTGCTACAGCTTCATAAAGAACAATGCTGTCCACTGACATCATCAAATCTTGGAATACTAAACAGCCTGTGTTTGCATAACAGAGATGATTTTGAGACTAATAACTAAATATTGTTTCTCTAGCCATGGTTTTTAGCTCTCTGGTGAAAATCACAACTGTAGGCAGATTAAGCAGCAAATATAAGATATTGTTGAGGTAGAAAATATTAAAAGGATTAAGAAGCAATTGATGAAATATTGAATTTAAAAGAAATAAATACTCCCACCTACGACTGTTAGACGTAATGATGCCGATAAAAACTTCAATTTCAAAAGTCTTTTCCTAAGAGGGAAGGCTAAAGTATCTCACCATATTCCCGGCTAATAGCTACTGTTTAGCAGTATATCAAGTCTGTTGCATTTCTGCTGCTTCTCAGTATTCCTCCTGGCCTCCTTCTTAGAGGCAAGTCAGTGAATTGGTTCCAAGAGAAAAATGAAGCTGCTTTCCCTCCCACAGATACTTAACACACTTTATACCAGTACAGCAAAAGACACACTCACTCAAGAGAAGTACAGGGCTGAGAAATCTGTTTATCATCCCAAGAATGTTCCGTATCTCAAGGACCAGAAGCAGCAACACAAAGTTAGACAGGTGCTAAATGAGGAGAGAAAAGCACATGCACAACAGCACGGTTTCTTTTACCTGTTTGCAATCCTGAGGATACGCTTAGACAGCAAGAAGCAACAATGAGAGACAATTAATTCCCTCTTCAGCTTCAGGAAAGAGCTGTCAATTACATTCAGCAATTAAACCTGCTTCTATATCACCTATTCTAGCATGAATGTAGAGGAAAATTAGTAGCTGTATTTGCATCATAATATACTGTGCTACCAGACTGGCAGAATACCAAACAGACATTTACTAAAATACTTTATTAGCTTTGCATCTGAAATACTTACAGTGAAAGTGGAAAGCCTGCATGGTGATAAACTACCATTTCAAACTAGTCCACTTTAGACCTAAGCTATTCAATATAGCCTGGAGGAGAACTAGGGCTGAATGACAGCAGACCTTTTGAAGGCACCTAGGTATTTATGGAAATTTAACAAAAGGGGCTTCATGCTGAATGTAAGCTCATGTCTCTTTTTTTTCTTTTTCTTTTTTTTTTTTTTAAAGCAATAAAGTGAGGAAGACTACAGGGCTTAAATCATGGAAAGTGACTGGTAAAAAGTTTTCCTCCTTTGAGATAAGGAGCACACTTCACATATTGGAGGTCATAAGCTTCAGAATAAATAATCCTGGTGGGATTTCACTTTATGAAGTTCTAAATTAGAAAAAGGGCAAGAAATAAGATTAACTGAAGCATGACAACATCACTATCACCAGCAATCATTCAGCACTTGCTTGCTACCTTGTAAGAAAGAACAGGTAACCAACAGAAAAGGGATGCTATACTACAGGCAATATTTAAGTACTTTTATAGTAGTTACTGTTTATTTACACATTTTGCTCCATCACCCAAATTGTTCATCACTGCAGCATTTCTTTGTCAGTTCTACATGTTCCTTCAAAGCCTGAGGTCATCTGGGGGGAGTGTGAGGGATGGTGGTTCATTTTGGAGGTTGGCAAGCAATTCCTAAATATGCTAAGCAATACCTCTTTCATTGTTAAGGTGACATACTAAATAGCTGGCACCTACAAATTACTTTAGAATTACACAAACATAAACATTTTGTTCATTAGAAAGCAAACAAATCTAAAATTATATTAGTTTTTATGGTTTAAGAGGAAAAAAAAAAAAACCAAACCAAAACTCCCTAATATTTATTTAGATTTACTTTACATCCTGTCCTGGGTTGCAGTATATTCTATTACCAGTCTCATGAGTTGTTTAAACCAGGTGGGGTAGTGTTTCCAGGCCTCCTCCCCCCAGTCTATCTTTCTGCTAATGGCCCATCAATGCCTTGCCACATTACTCAGAGATAACTACCCCCCCGGATTATCTTCTGTTAANTACATCCTGTAATCTGGATTTAGTCCAGAGAGTTTACATCTAGATTCCCACCTTCTCTCCTCACAGGTGAAGATTTCACAAGGCCTGCTTCCAGCTGAGGCCCAAAAAGTGTTTAGAAAGGCAGAAAGACCACAAGGTACTGGCATAGAACAAAGAGAAGGATGCTGTGGGGAGAGTGCTGGAAGCAGCACAACAGGAGATGAGTGTTAGTTCTGCAGATGTGCAGTGTCAGTTGTCAGGCTTATTTCTACATTTCACTGCATCAAAGAAAAAAAGTATTGTACCCAGCTGAGTGGCAAATAAGATGGGAAACCAGTATACAAACCATCCTGGACTTTTAAGGTGCAGTTCCGCTTTGACCAAGTGAGAATAAGAAAGGATTTTTCTTTCTCCCTCAAGATCAAAACAAAGAATTTAATTGCTGAAGTTGATTATCAAGTATTTTTGACCTTTACCACTGCCATCTAATCTGAAATAAATAGCTCGAAAGACAGCTGGTGAAAGCATGCCGAAGTTCATGAACTTTATTATATACCCACTGATTTTTCCCCCTAGCAGTTGCTGGTTCTTTAATCAAGACATAATACTAAGTGTCAGAAGTAAGCATGGTCATACCAAGAACCACACTACATGACTGTTTGGGGGTTTTGTTTGTTTTGTTTCCTTTTGTTTGTTTGTTTGTTTCAGATATAACCCACTGTTGGTGTGATTTCTCATTGAATACACAGATACTGTCCGAGTTCCAATTTTCATTCAAATCCAGTCTCATGAACAGCTACCTACAGTACCATGATGATGATGGTAAATGTCACTGTACTCAGCCTCTGGAACAGTTCTGCAGAGCAAAAGCAGATGGCAGCCATTCAGAGAACAAAGTTTTTTAAAGATTAAAATTATTGAGTCTGTTTGAAAGGATATCTGAAAGGAGAGGTAGCAGGTGCTTGGCAGGTGAAGGCAAGAAAAATCCTTCTCTACTGTAGGGCAGAACATGATCAAGAAGAAAGGGCTGAGGAGGGGATGCAAGTATTAACAAAAAAATTTAAAAGAACCAAAAAAAGTTAAAATCTAGGTAGACTAGTTTTCTTAACTACAGACATGAAAACAAAGCCAAACATCTCCACTTTCATCCATTCCAATGGGAGAAATACCAAATCTGCCTAGCTGATAGTACAGTACTTGTGTGCTGGATCACATAAAAGAGGCCCATGAGGAGACTGCAAGCGCTACTGCATGTCACAATGCTCACAGCTCCCTGAAACATGGGATTCCTTTGAGACACAGAGGCTGCAAAGAACAGCAAAGCTCAAGTCACCCCAGGTGTCTGACATATTCAGTCACTCCAAATGGCTTGCACTGATCTCCTGGTGACCTGAAGCTCCTCAGGGCAGGAACCTTAAAGCCCAGATGAAGGCAAAACCTATGTGTAGAATTGTAGATGTCTTATATTAGTTTTTTGTTATTGTTATTTTTTTTTAAATTCATTCCCTTTCTCAAGTCTTTGGGGAAGAAATTAGAGAAAATCACTTTCAGCTAAGCTATTCTGATGTTTATGTATCAGAGGATATCCCACTATGCTTGAAGGGACCAAAAGAAAATCTTTTTCTTGCAAGAAAGTAAGTAAGCAATGGAGAAAAGTCCTCTCATCTCTGCTCAGCTCCATTATGGGTACAAGCCCATTATCAGTTGTTATGATTTTGTTCATTGTTATGTGAAGAGAGACAGAACAGAAAAAATAGAAAGAGATGCAAGAACATGCATCTGTGCTGATGAACCGAGTAGAACATAACAAATGGAACAATACCTGCTCAGAGCTAGAGGCCAGTTAATACTTGCATGCTGCACAGTCTTTTGTTCACAATTGGAAAGACTCCCCAGGTAAATGGAATCTTATACAGTCTCAACTTCTTAACTGTTGTTAATGGGGTTTTATCATCCTTAAAATGTGCGAGTCCCCAGATAAATAAAAACATCTGTTTGGTCTTTGGAAGCTTTTTTCAAACACCTACACAAGTTATATTAACGTATTTCTCCAGTAAATCTCCAGGGCAAACCCAAACACCTACTGAAACTCAAGAAGGATTGCACTTTACTGATAAAATTAAAAAATAGTTCAGACACCACATTCTTGCCCTCTAAGTTTTCACTCTGACAGCTTGTAACATCAAGGAGATGAGAAGGGGATGCAGGTTTCAAGAAAGAACTGTTGGCCTGAAAGTGAACACTTCAATTCCAAACAGGACACTTGTCATAAGAGATAGGAACAACTTCAAATATTAGAAATGTCACTATACTTCAATGAAAGAAGAGCATTAAATCAATTTCTATGCTGGTTAAATTCCAGTTCTGATAATTACATTCTTAAAATTTCTGTCTCCATTGCCATTTTTACTGACTGTAATATAAGTTATGTTCATATATTTTAGTATAATCTACCTAAACACCTTCTAAATGCCTTTTAAATTTTCCTGTGAAGACACAGGTCCTCCTTGGAGGCATCAGTTTTTGCCTTGCTCACCGGAATGGGACTTAGGAGAGGAAGTCCAAGATATGGTAGTAGAGCTATTGTCCACATTTAAACAAGCTCTAGTGATCATTCTCTGATAAGAGACATTATAATTACTAGGTTAGGTTGATTTGGGACATACATGCTCCTAAGTCTCTAAATCAGTTTGTGATTAAATCTTCCACTTTCTTCATTAAGTGACAAAAGACAAAAACAACAGGAAAAGTTTTTTACCTGGTGTCAGCCTCAGTTTCACAGCCCCAACCAATAGACAGTAGAGGGCTCAGTGCCCCCACATGCAATTTCTCTTAGGGCCTATACTATGGCTAAAAGATGTCTCAAGCTTGTATTAGGTCTGCATGGCCATGTTTTGGTAGTAGGGGGGCTACCGGGGTGGTTTTTCTGTGAAGTTGCCAGAAGCTTCCTCCATGTCCAGTAGAGCCAATGCCAGACAGCTCCAAGATGGACCTGCTGCTGGCCAAGGCTGGGCCCATCAGAATGATCCCATGGTATGTTTGTTCTAAAAGAATGATGTAGGCTCAGAAGCAGCATCCCTGTGATCACACAGTGTTGCACTGGTGCTCATTTTTGTGCTTCCATATCACAGCATGTGTCATTTTCACTGTGCACTCTGAACCAAATGCTGTGGGTCATCACTAATTCAGAAATCAAGATTTGTTTTCTATAGCTAGACTGTTGGCTGCAATGGAAAAATGATTGCTTCTAGTCTCTGCATTAGGTTTTGATTAGAGTTTGATTTTGTTTTGTGTCTGCATAGAGAAACAGACTGGAAAATTGCAAATAATAAATGGCATTCAATCATTATTGTGCTATTTTCCCATTCAACACAGGTTTGAGGTCTTCAGTGGAAGATATCAAGTTACTTTCGATCCTTGGTCTCATCAGATATTCAGTAGTGTTTAAAACTCCACAGATAAATTTACTCTGCTCTGCCTAGACATTTCTTGCATTGTTAAAATGAAGTGTGTCCATCAGAAGAGCTAATGGAGTTCTGATCAAAAATGCACTGGAACCACCACACCGGGAGCAGCAGAAAAGAATAAAATTATCTGGCATAACTAGTAGAGGAGGAGAGCTTTAAAGTCCCATTCATTAGAGTTTGATTTGTGCCCTAAAGCATGATCACTGATCTTTCTTTTGAAAAGAGAGACTCTTTAAAAAATATTTTATACAGATAACAATATTCACAGCTCCATAAAACTGTATTTGTAATGATGTTACTACAGTGTGTTTTGTGGTTTAATTATGCACTGATGTAAAGTAGTTCCTTTTAAATATAATGCCTTTCAGTTTCAGTGAATGTTTCCATGTTATTTTGCTATAAAAGGATGCAAAGAATAATATGTTTTGACCCTTTCCCCCCACAAATCTTTACTTGTGGAAGAAAAGGCGACCATCTGTGGGATTTTTTAGTTTTGGGGTATTTTAAAAATTATTATTTTGGTTTTTATTTTTATTGTGTTGCACACTCCAATTCCTGCTTTAAATCAAGCAAGTTTTACTCTTTTCTTTACTATTCCCTTCTTACATGGATGTCACTCCCCATCTCATTTTCCTTATCTCTGTACAACTTCTATGGACTTTTTTTCCTGCTTGGTATGTGGAAGTGGCAGAGAACCGTGACAGAAGAGAAGTAGGCATTACTTTCTCATATACTATTTGCATAGCACTTAATTCTAGTGTTTCTTGTTTCCTAGAAGAATTCAGTTTAAAAACCACACATATGTTGAGCTATAAACCGGCGTGGCTGTGTAGCAGACTGGCCAAGAGCAGTTTAATTTCTATTATCATCTGTATTTCAAACGACAGCTGAAGATTTTAGTTGGCAGAAGGAGGAAAAAAAAAAGAAAGAGAGGGGAAGGAAGGGATTTTTGTTCCCCCTGGCTCACTGCTAGAACAGGACTGATGCAGTCTAGGAACTTAAAGCAGTCTCTTGACAAAAACATCTTGTGATAATATCTTACCAACAAAAGCTCCTGTGCTCAAGCCAAGCACAAAGACTACTTGTCCACCTTTGAAGTAAAATACCCCTTCACTTCTCAAGCTCTCCCCTTCAAAAAGGGTTCAGAAGTTCTGAGGAAAGTAATGTCCAAATGCAAAGTGACTTTCTATCACATACAAATAACTCATTCCCTGGTTTTGAATCTGCTCTTAACTGTGCAAGTAATAAGCTCTACTTTTATTTAAACTTAAAAATGCTATATAAATTGACTCTGATGAAGAGGGTGTCATAGACCCCACAAGGATTAAGACACAGTGAATAAGTACTATGTATGCTTCAGGGAGAAAAACAGACCAGGATGTAGGGGACCTCAGTTCCCCTTCAGCCTCAAAATATGCCATTGCATGACAAGCTTGCTCTGAGATGTAAAATTAATCTCAATACCATCTTTGAGCAGTCCCAACCAATCTAGAAGTTTAATATTTTTAAATAAAATTTTGTTCTGTTAGTACTAAGACTTTATTTCTTTTCTAACTATTGTAACCATATACAAGGGGTATAATATGGAAATAACTAATGGGACTTGTTCCTAGGGAACTTGCTTCTTCTTGCCTGCAGACTGCAGACTGCAACACTCAGGTTGAGAGGTCCAAAATACCCAGTATATACCCACAATAAATAGGGATCCACAATAGCTATGTATTTGTATTATATGCTGCATAATACATGTACAGGTTTTATAATGTAGTATGGATGTAATACACTAAATCTGATAGTGAAGACGATTATTTCCATCTTTACTGAGATAACATCAAAGAAATAGGAACAAACAGTCTGTAATTGATAGTTTACAGGGGAAAAATTTAATAAAATAAAAAGTGTTCTTACTTTTCTAAATCGTAAAAATTACCATAGGAGAGGGACAGCTTTTTATAGTCTCATGTTTTATGTGTCATTTGAGCCATCTGGCTTGCAATCAGAGCAACTAAACTGTCATTCCCTTCATCTCCACAAGAGAGGAATATAACCTGATTTTCCTACCGTAATGTGTACTGATGGGACAAGACGTGAAAGCTTTTACCTGGAACAGAGCCTGGGAAGACCCCAGTAACAGCTTTTATGGCATTTCTATTCAGTTTCTGAACAGGAGCAGTTGGCCAGCTCAGAGCTGGTGACAACTCTTTGCTGCTTGTCAGAGAGGAACCTGACAAGCAAGGGCAGATGAGAAGGTTCAGCTACAAGGTTTTTACTGAACCTAAGCCAAAATTTCTGAACTGAGACATGATGCTTTATCTGGTCAGAACAGTCAGTTCAAGATTTCAGCCTATACAACCCTGGAGAACAAAATTCATGTTCATCCTCCCTGCTTCTCCATCAGCAGGATTATGCTCCCATACAGATATCTGGGAAAGGTTATCCTTTCCCTTAGACACCCTTACAAGTAGGCAACAGCCCCTGATATGCTCATTCCTTAAGACTATACTTTGATTTGTCCTATACAGAAAATATTTACCTGGAGAGTACTGAGCAACATGTATTCTAAATAGTGGGGCTACAGTCTTTTCCTCATTGTTTTCTGTGTTGCACAGGTTTTCCAGCAAATCTACTTTAACTCTTGAGATAATTTCCTTCCTTTCCTCTTTTTCCCTGCCCACGAATTGCAGTTATAGGTTGCAGGCACTGTGTAGTGAAGTTCCAGAGTGGTGCTGAGCACCAGTGGGTTTATTTCAACCTCTGGGTTGTAATCCAGGCAGATGTCTAAGCAAGATGATCTCTTGTAACCTTCACGCTTTTGAAGGTTACATTTATAGAAATTATGAATCTCTGTCCAAACCATTTATTTCAGTTCTGTAAGTGTTAGGGTAAAGATGACCACAGAAACATACACAGAGGTGCTTCTTGCATTTTGAATAGAAATTCTTACCGTGACAAAGATGAGATTTCAATTCCATCATCAGCACACCTTGAACATTGTTTCTTGTGAACACAGACTCCAACTCAGAGCCAGGACTGAGGGAGATCATGTTTCACAAAAGTGTGTCTCTGTTGACATGGATACAAAAGTGATGTGCGTGGAACTGTCTGTGATGAGCCTCCTAAATGATTTAAATACAGAAATTGTGTCTTTCATCTTATGGTGAAAGGATATTACTTCTAGAGCAGCTTTTGCACATATACTGCTTGCACTGTTGTACTAAATATCATCTGCTTAGCCCTGTTCTAGTCAGTGGTAAAATCTCTCTTTTCCCCTTAAGAGTGGTGGATCACAGGTACATGCACATAGCAGCTCCCACTGCTGGCCTCATTGTATGGCTGACTTACGGAAGGACAGCACCCTCATGTTTATCCCTTGCCATATGGTTTCACTCTTGCAGAGGGCTTCTCCAGCTTCAGATAGAGGAAGACACAGCTGTCTCCAAAGCACCTCTCCACCAACAGTTGTGTCTAATTTTGAATATTCAGAAACTTTAAGAAAACTATAGTAAATATCTCATACCACTGAATAGTTTATATTTTCAAGTCCATACTCAAACCCCCCCATCTCTGCCCATGACATTGCAGCCCTCACAGGAAAAGGGATTCTCTATTCATTAGTCCCCCATGCCCTCTTCTTGGAAGGTCTCATCAGCAAAGTATTATATCAACATTTCCTTTCAAGGAGGAACAAGAAGATGCAGCATGTAATCTCCTTTATTTGAAATTCTGCCGTCTTATATACTGGCTACACAAAACGTAGTTTGAAAGGCAGCACTGGGAACAATTACTGGTGCTTGCAGGTGTGAAATCAAATATTTCAGACTGATGAATACCAACACCACATGGGCAGTGTACCCTGACTTGCTGTACATAGAATTTGGTTTTCTTAATATGTGCAGTATTGTGCATTTGCACCCGTAGCACCAAGGGTTTGTAAAAATCTTAGGGTAGCTTTAAATCAAAATGAGAGAATATTCACAGTCTAAAGATGCAGCCTGCATAAGAAAGGAATCTTCTTTCATTAATTTTTTTCCTTTTTGTCTACTGCCTTTACCCTGCTATCCAAGCTCTCTGTTTCTGAGTCCCTATGTTCACTGCAGGCTCACTGGCATCTTTGCTTCCCAGGTGCAATTAATTTTGAACATTAATCCCCACAATTGGTGTCTAAGCAACACTTATTTTAGTTGTGTTTGAGATGCAGTTCATTTACATCTTAGTCATCTAATCAATCAACATATGACAATAAGAATGTTTTCAAAACCAGAAACTTGCCGTGCTGCCTCCCCCTGAGGGCTCGGCCTGCGGCTGGTGGGGTTTGGTGCCCGCACGGTACGGCGTGCCCTGTTTGGGGAACTGCGTGCCTCAGTTTCCCCGGCCGGCGGCCGTCCGCCCCAAGCAGTTCATAAACCGCAGCGAGGACAAAGATGAAAGAGTGGAGTCTCTCTGCTACTTTTCCAAGTTTATTTCTCTGCCCCTAAGGACAGGGAGATAGATCTTGAATGGGAGCTGATGCCGAAAGAACCTCAGGTTTCTTTGTCTCAGCTCTGGGATTTATGGGGGTGCAGTGAGAGGAGGATACAGCAGGGCCAACCAATCAGGAGGTTGACGACACATGACAGGAGACCAATAGAGACATCTCAGGTGAGAAACAAAGTTATACTAACTTATAAAAAATATATCTAAAAAAGATTTCAAACCATGTGAGCCAGCCACAGGGTCAGACGCTCTGTGACGTGAAGGAAGACGTGGCACACCAGGTGTGGACGTTGCTATGGTCCAGACCTGTCTTTTGATTCATCCTCAGGGATAGAGTCAGATGAGGGGAAGTCGATCCACTCCGGCCCCCTCACTCCGAACATGGGCTGTATCACAGCAACAGAAACTGTATTACTTTAATCCATAATTTAATCCATAATTTAATCTAATTAATAGGTGAACTACTTATAAATTACCTGTGCTAAACAAATATAAAATTTTCATAAGGAATAGTCAACATTTAAAACACAAAGTCTCAAGAAAATCCAAAGTATATCCAAATATATGAACAGATCAACACTATGGTGCTCCAGGTAGTATTTTTTTTAATAAGATTGTCTGTCCATTTAGCAAGTCTACAGAGTTGTTATTTTTGCCAGAGAGAAAACCCCAAAGTTTCCTTAAAGACATCTCTATACTGCATGTTGTTATCAGCTAACTTGAATTAGGTGGCAATACAATAGCAACCCCTTAGTTACTACTTTTATTTGGTTTTAGTCCACTGTTGAACACCCATACTGTATTTGCATAGTTTCTGCCACTATATGCTTTTCTTGAATATTTGAAATGAAATTAATAACACAGAATGAAAGACTTACCCCATAGTTCTATTTCCATAGGCAAGTCCATTATAAAACTCCAGCCTTGTCAAAGACATATTTCTGTCAGAAGTTGAGTGACTGGAACACAACAGTTAGCACCTCCATCATAACACAGCCACAGCTTTTATGTTGTTGTCCACTGAACCTCTTCCTCAATGTCAGTCTCCTCCAACAAACTAACTTTCCACTCTTTTAGCATTAGAAATAATCAGGATCATCTTCTAGTAAGACTCAGCAGTAATTGCTACCTAGCCCAGCTCTGACTGTGTGAACACCCGGCAGTCTTGGGCCCTTGATGCCCAGGCAGCCTTTAGACTTCCACCCTGTTATAGCCTATCTTTATGGGAAAGATGAGAATATAATTTCTGTCTCCTGAATAACACGAGATGCAACTGCATCCTCAGTTTCTGTTTGCCGCTTACTTAATTCAATCTGGCAGATTACTGAGTGTTTTCTGAAGGATGTTTCTGAGTCAAGATGATTCATTTGTATTAATGATGCTGATTATGATAATTGCCAAATGTTCTAAAATATTTATTAACTATTTCCTCACAGAATATATACTGTGTTTCCCAGGTAAGTTTCATGGAAGTTCTATGTTTTACTAAAATACAGATATGCAATGCTCCTCTAAACAGAAAAGAAAGTTACAAGTACAATAGCTAGAAATTAGCAATAAGAAATTGTGCACAGGCCCCACATTGCTTTATAGACTTCAATATACCTTTTAACCTTCTTTTACTGGTAGGATTAACTGCTTCACTTTCAAAGAGAAGAGAGGCTTGCTTAACAGGCAGTTCTGAGACATTGGAATACTTCTTACAGCCACATTAATAACTATAAAAAGAAAGACTAAGAAATCTTTTAAAACCTTGGGAACAAAGTTCATATCATCAAAACTTGGACTGTATTAAATGGGCAAATTTGCACAGGCAGTCTTAATCACTGAAGGCAAGGAATGTTCCTCAGAGGACTTAAAAAGATTTTAATTGGATTCTTCCCGGTACTGCCTACAGAGAGGAAAAATCAGAGCCTGTGAGAGATGCTCACTGAGGAGAAGGCCTGAATCATTATAGCTATGAAAAGAAGAAAACACATATTAAAAATAATGAAAAGAAAAAGAAAAAAATGTATGAGAAACATAGAAAAAGGCTTAGCAGTTAGATGTGGAATGGGAAAGATAATTTTGCTTACTGTTCAAAATGTACAGAATTTTGATTCCATTTAAATTGAGGTGGAAAAAAAATCCCTAGATTTAAAACTCTTCATGAAAGCATGCAGAGTTGCCAACAGTAGTGCCACAGTCCTGGAGCCCACAGCATCATCACAGTCCTGAAGCCTACAGCTCGGAGGCCATATTCCTGCTGGCTGCTCAGAACAGGACTCTGGAATTAGGGGCCTGAACAACGACCAGCAAAAGAAACCACATTCCTGCCAGGAAAGATGATTTATTGCAGGAAACCTGTCTGTTACTCACTGAACAGCTGAAACTGGAATCAAATAGTTTAATGGAAATTTTTAAAACAACTACAATCCACTTTCCCCCCCCCTGTCTCTGTTTCTGGCACTGCACTAAGAAAGAAATAATACTAATTAGGTTATTTAATAAAGTTTTCAACATGACAATCAATAAATCTGAAGACTATAATATCCTAGTAACCTATGGCTACTAAAGTGGAACATATCCATGACTCCTGGGTTTCCTACCGTTGCACCATGGTCCCTCTAGGAACACCTACCATCCGACAGATCGTGTAAGAGAAGTTACCCAACAAGTTTACAGAAATTCACTCCCTGGCAGCAACAGAGGGCACTTCTGGCTTTCAGCCTCTCTCCCTTGTTTTCCCTATCCCTCTCATTTGCAGTGTGCTGTAACCTGAGAGAGGGACAGCAAAGGATGATGGTAATGGAGCATTACCAGGCCTTACAGAGTACTCAGTGAGGATGTATTTCTCTTCAGCCTGACTTTCATTGCATTTAGCTATTTTCTGAACTCATCCTTCCTGTATCAGCAATGTAAAAGTCCACATGATGCAGAAGTCACCACATTAACTTTACTGTTAATAATTTTTTAAGAAAGCAGAGGAGAACTTTTACAGTGCATTCTGGCTGTGTGTGTCTAATCTCTTTTGAGATTTTCCCACTTCTACTCCAGGAACTCTTGAAGACTATTGTATCTGTTGGTTTCTTTAATAGACTGTTCCTGAAGCCTCAAACCTCTGGTTTATGTCTTACCCTTTGAGAGAAAGACACAGTTGAACTGAGTACAGGTCTTGCAGTCAGATATCTAGATCAGATATGTACTTTATTAATAGCCAGCACAGGACTGTAAGACTATTTTCAGAGAAAGAGTTTCTACCCAGATATAACGTTCCAGGTTCAGTACACAACACTGTTTGGTTTTACAGAAGTGAACTCCCTCTTTCTGCCCATAGCTGGCAATTAACTCCCACTTTCCCCTTGTCATACATCAAAAGCACAGTGGTAGTTAGAACCAGAGGAAGAAAGACAGCAGACAACTCAGTAGGGACAGATGGACTCCAAAATGCAAACAATTTCCCTGTCAGAGTGCAACAATTTAGGGCTTTGCTACAGTTTCCATGGTAGTGCAGAAACCACTGGACCAAGGCAGCCAAAGAGGCCTGGACAAGCGGAGACACAGCTCAAGAACAGCAAGTGGTGTGCCAGGAGACTGCTTCTCAAGGTGAGCCTGTGGAGCAGATGAGCAATTGGCAGTGCTTGGCTCCAGCCTGAACGAGAGCACCCTGCAGGCGAAACAAAAAAGGTGCATCAGCTGTGATCCATCATCATGCAGTTATCCTCCCTTCTTAGTGCCAGGGGAAACCCGTTCAGGCCCCCTTTTGTTTTTTTCTTTCCATTGTCTTGTTCCCACATTCCAGCCCCATAATCGTAACCCAGCTGGCACTGTGGGGATAGATGCCTCCAGCAAAGAGCAGTCCCATGCCATGTGCTCACTCAGCATAGCCAGCACAGGTCTTACTCACAAAGGTCAGGCACCAAGATTAGCAGCTTCCATTTATCATTCTGTAGGAGTCATTTTGTTTATCTTTTGTTTGCATGTGGAGAGTAGAGAGACAAAAGGTAGGAATGAGTTGGTCTTCTTTCTTTTGGCAAATTAAATGGTGTTTGAAAACAAAACCTAATTTGTGTCTTCTTATCAAAATCAGACAATCATTTCTTTGCCTGTGGTAGATCCCGCAGCCTAACTGTATTTATCTCAGAATAAGAATATAGTTCCTGAACTAAGAAAATGCAAATTCGATAAAGTGTTGTATGTTGAATTATGAGAATCATCCCATGATTAGCAATAAAATGTCACCTTAACTTTATTTAAGATTAAGTTGTCCTGAACCAAAAAAAAAGTCTGTGTCATTGCCAAGGTAAGAATTTTGTGCCTTGATTTATTTGCAACTAGACTACACAGAAGCAGGAGCTGAGATGACAAACCCAAGCGAATAACCAGCTATATGGAAAAGCACAAGGACATACCTTAAGACAAATGAGAAGTGGGATTCAGGGCACCTTCATTCATGCTTAAAATAAAATTTTGATGAAATTATGGTGCATAAGTACAAAAAAATCTACCTGGAAAACACAGTCATTTGCAGTCACCTTCTCCCTGACCCACTTAAAGCTCCTGAGGCATTTGCCTGTCAGCATGAGATTTGTTTGGCCAGCTTCAATGCCTGAGCACAAGCAAACACATCAAGTTGTAAGGCTTTATCTGTTGCATGCCTGACACAAAACAGTCATGTACGAAGGCAGATGGAGTCACTCCTGAAATGGTGCAGCGGTTTTCATTAAAGTGGTCAGACACAGGATGCAAGTGCTCTGTTTTATTCCTGTCTTACCTTCAGGACTTTCAAAACTCTATTCCACTTCCAACTGTTGCCTTGTCTCTTCACCCTGTGTGCTGAACACCCGCTGCTTGGCAGGCAAGAAACAAAATGTCCCTGCACAAGAAGGAAAGGAACAAAGAGGAGGCTGCCTCTCTACCAAGCAATACTCCTGTGAGAAATTAAATTCCATGGCCATCTAGTATAAAATTAGTCTAAAAAAATCTTAGGTGGTAGCTGTTGAACCTTTTCAGTGATAAGTACCTATTTTTCAGGAATGCAGCCCCTGTATCTGGGGTGACCTAGTATCAACTAGGTATCTAGACCACCTTAAGTAACAAACTGGAGAAAACACAGAAAGGATCGTATTCATTCTTCTGGACAGTATCTACCCACCAGGTATGAAATGTCACCTGCTTACAACAGTCCTAAGTCAAATTTACAGTACAATCAAAATCTGGATACATATCATCTCTGCAGAGTAAAATAAAACTATGACTTGTCAGTCCTGATTATTTATGTTTCAACAAAGAAGGAAGAAGAAGTACATTTCTCGGTAAAGTTTCCAAAGTAAGTGTCTGAATATCTGCCAGAATAACTTCTTGACAGCTAGTTATAGAATTTCTCCTGAGTAGTATCAGAGGCTGATGGACTACAATTAAGTGTACATATTTACTTATCTACACTGAGACATTCCTGTTAGTGTACATGAATATTTATGCTTGAGTTATCTTTGAAATGATCTCTTGCCTGAAATTTCTTGCCACAGCTGTAATGGGGTACAAGATTTCCTGCTTCAGAGTCTTGCATGTATAAACTCAGTGATACTTTTTAGAGTGGTATGGTTTTCATACCATATTACATATGTATGTACTGCATATGCAATTTATATACATCCATATGTATATCTTTATGGAAGCAGGCAGCGGTCTCTTAAAAGCCTCTATGGTAAATTCAGCACAAGAGCTGTGACTTCTTAGTTATAAATAGACCGATGAATGGGGCTATGAATATGCCTATCCATTGTTGGGTTTTTAAAATTCTCAATTGATTTACTTAGTCACCAAATAAAAGTACATTATATTTTGTAGTCTAGATAATTTGCCTTTTTTTTTTTTTCAGCTTTTGTCTCATAAAGAGAATTAGTGAATTGGGTTACAAATACAATAAGCCAGTTTTATGATCTTTTATTCAGTCTTAAGGTGACCTTGCACTGGGCCTTGTTGAATTTCATGATGCTCACATTGTCCAGCTCCTTAAACCTGTCAAGGTCACTCTGGATGGCATCCTCAACTACACCTCTCAGCCTGATGTTTGCTTCAGACTTGCTTCTCAATCCCACAGTCTATGTCATTAATTAAGATACTGATCCCAGTACAGAACGCTGAGGGACATCACTTGTTACTGATCTTTGGTTGGAGATTGAGTCACTGACTGCAATGCTTTGGATGTTGCCTTTCATCCAATTCCTTATTTATCTAACAGTCTAACCACTAAACCCATATCTCTCCAGTTCAGAGACAAGGATGTTGTGTGGGATTATGTCAAAGATTTAACAGAGGTCAAAGCAGATTAATGATTTGGCTGCTATGAAAACAGAAAGACAATGTCCTGTTATGAATTGTTTTTTCCTCCATTGGTTCATTATTATGTATCTGTTTAGGCTTTTCTCTCAGTTTATTGAGCTACCTATCTAAAGTTGTAAGTAATGAGAGAAACCCCAAAGGAATGTATATGGGTATATAATCAGCAAATGCTCCTGCTTACTAAGTGTGTGCAAAGCAGAAGCTTGATAGAGATTTAACAGTTCCACTGCAAGTATCTCAGTTTACAGAAAGTGGGGAAGTTACCACTGAATTTGGTAGTACTGATTAGGGCTGGTCCAGCTCTTGCTTCCAGTTGACCAATTCATGCATGTCTCTTTGGCTAATGAGTAAAACAAACTGTCTGAAAAAGTTGCACTAAGCACTGAGACTATTCTCACATTCACTTGCAGATCTTACTTTTAAACACCAGCATTTAATTAACTTACTAGTGAAATGTGTTTGCTTATGCACAGTAATTCTCATCTTCATACAGGTAGTCCTCTTACCTTTACTGAGAGTGCTCAAATACTGTGTTAAAGTTAAGAAAGGTCTTACACTGTCTTATGCCTGGCCTGTGGTTATACCTCAGAATTTACCGCCTCCGTTCTCTTCAGCATTACATGAACGTTGTATCAAAGCAAATACACTTCTCTAATAACGTTTCAATGACATGATCCAGTAAGACTCTGTGAAGATCTAAGCATTAGAGTCAAATCTTCAGCTTGGAAATCAGAGTGTCATGATGCCAGGACAGTTTATTTCTAAATGCCTTGTGTTAGTCTTTCTGGGAAAAAAAAGGTGCCTAGAGGTTGTATTATGAAATTTTTACTGATCTTTAAAAATCATGAAGTGAACTGAAAACTAAGTAAAAGTTCCTTGTTGTGTAGAAAATGGGAAACTAAAATTGTAAAAAAATAATAAAACCCTGTGTTGAGACTTGAAAAGGGACACACACCGGGACTGGATTTCGCTAGGTCAGGATCTATCTGTCTTCTAGAGCGCATATCAAATTGTTGCTTCAATTGAAGTCACACAAAGCAGGTACTGTCTCAATTATGAGTTACTAGGGAATATTTCCGGAATTATTTAGTTCACAAACTTAGTAAGAAAGAAATGTTTAATAAAAATAACACTTGTTCTAAAATTACACAGCTCTTTTTATGATTCCTTGAATTTCCCTGTGTATTGTGTCTTTTTATAAAATAACCTAAATTTTTTTCACATTCACCAAAATCCTCTAATTGATGAAAACTTGCCTCTTTTCCCTTGTATAATGAGAATCCATGTTTTATTTATATTATGAGTAAGAAGGCACAAGTAACAGGACTGAATTTTTGCCTTAGGGAAAATATGCAGAACCCTAAGACAAAAAGTTGTTTCTAGAACAACTAGAAAAAAATGAAGGTTTCAAAGGAAATCCTATCAGTAAGCCAGATCAGCATTTCAAGATCTTTCTTACAGACATTCATTCATTAAAATAAGGGATACTGTGAATGCAAAAGAGAATTATATGTTGGAGTGAGAAGTGTTCAAAACAAAATCCCTCAGGTCAAGAATTAAAAGCAAAGAGGTATCTCTCAGCTACCTCAGAACAGTCTAAACAAAAAATTCTCACCTAGAGAAAATGAAAAAATAAAGTGTTATGTTGACCTTGTACTTTGTAACAACTCTGTGTTCTAGCCAAAATTCCCAGGTGTTTGGGTTTCTCCTTGACATTACATTTTTCACAGGGGACAAGTTTGCGTCTTCCTGGTAGGATAAACTCATTCTCCTGTTTGCTTACCTTGCTTTAAAACTGATGTGTCTTCTTCAATGACGGTTCACATCGATAAGTGAAAGGACTCTGAAGCCATTAGTCTTAGTGTTATATCACAAACACTTTAGTCCTTCAAATTTTTCATTATGAAAGTGACAGTGTATGAAGCAAAATCTTTGTGTCTATTCCTTGAAATGGTTCTTAGTCTTGACAGCTCTTTGTACATACTAGAGCACAGCTTAGATGTACTTCTTTCAAAGAACCATAAATGAATGTCTAACTGGCTTATTAACTCATCTGATATAATTAATACACTCCTTCAATTTTGGATTATTTTATTAAAAATGTTAGGGCTATTTTAGTCTGCTGAGTAAAGCAGACAAACTGGCCAGTGTAGCTAGCTTCAGAAATTGAACAGCAGTGATCATATTTTACAGTGTCAAGCTGGATTCAGCTGTGGTCAGTGATAACACATTTTTCCTGTTCATTGCTGACTACTTTTCCTTTTTTTAACAGGATATAGTCTTTTTATAGGACCACCATGATCTAATGTTTAAGTCATGATTGGACTATGTAGTTCCAGGTCACCAGTAGCTTATTATTCTGTGGTGGGTGAGTAAAGAGAGTCTTTGGCACTCTCTGTGCCTCTCGTTACCATTTCTAACTGCTCAACACAGCCTGGAACTGCTGAGCAGTATGATTGTGAGCCATGCTGCCTTTTGATCACTGTTTGGACTCTCACTGCGTTCATTGTCTGAGCATGACTCTCTTTGCAAGAAGTGGTTTATCCTTGCTGCTCTCTCACACAGAGAGATGTGCAGCAGCCACTGTAGTCAGGCTTAAGCTGCTCAGAGAGATTATTTGAATATGAAGAGATTTAAGAAATGGATGTAAAATCTCTGATGTATTAGATGTGCAGGTTTTGTCCTTTTTTGAATTACACTAGATATGGAAAAAGTTGGAAAAAGAATGTCTGATCTAGGCGTGTCCCATTTCCATAGGAATTTTCATGTTTCTGTGGTATACACTGGCCAGTATTTTCAAGATTTGCTCTTGTATTGATTTTATGTATGAAAAATTTAAGTGAGCATAAACCAGGGCAAAAACCAAAACAAATCAAAACAAAAATCAGACCAGACTCTCATTTTATTTATGGGCAAAGGAGCTTTTGAAAATTTGTTTTCCTAAGAAATGTAGCTAATATGGAATTAAATTCCTCAAAGTTCCTGCTTAGAAGAGCAGGATCTTCAGATGTATGGGAATGTTAATTTACACACTTTTGTTGTAAAATTGTATTGTGTTCATGCATGCTGAAACCACAGTGTATTTGCAATAACCCATGAGGCAACAAGTTTATCCAGCAATTGAAATATCCTTGTTATAAATAAAATATTAGGGAAACCCAGTGCCGAAAAAACCCCACAGCCAGATTGGAATATAAAGGAACCTACTTATCCAGTATCAATTCTGAAAAATTCTCAGACTTGAACTTCTTTTGCACATAATCAATAGCTCACACTAACACCTTCGGGTACAACCCATCATACCAAAGTGCAGAAAATTCACCCAGCCTAACAGGGTTCGTGTATACAAATCCAGAAGCAGAAGCACATGTTTTCTTAAAAATCTTGAGCTAAAACATGTATGCATTTTTGTAAACTTCTGACCTAAATGTTTTGCCAGTTTGACAGGTCCAAATTAATGTTATAGAGAGATTTGTCATCTGTATTTAGGAAATATTTTGCTTTTGCTTGAGGTGACAAGAAGTCTGATTTCCTGTATGTAGTATTCATACCGCTGGTGACACTAATTTGGACATTTCTCAGAACAGATAAGTTACCAATGTGGTCTCCCTGCACAGCAGGCTCCTCATATCCCTAGCATTCAGGACACAGAAAAAACACCAGAAAAAAAGCTGCCTGAGATGTTTCAGGGGCATGGGTTTTGAATGTTAAGATTATTGTTAATATGGAAATCCATTGAGCATACGTTGAAAGCAGAAGGATGTGGCACTATAAAATGTTTTTTGCATTAAAAGCTAGGCAATGTAGAAGAATAGTTGGATATTCAACAATGATAATGTAATTGTTGATGCTATTATTAATGTTTATTCTCTCTCTATACAGCATATAAAGCTAAACCCCTTGCATATTTTTACCAAGGAAATTGCTAACAGAGTGGTGGTCCCTCATAAATTATCTAAATTAAAATATCACTATTAAATGTTCATAATTTTGATTGTATTTTGTTAGATACTTGTTTAACTCCTTCAGAAAAAATTATAAACGTACTTACAGTAAACTGAGTTAACTGAAATCATGTATCTTCTTCAAAGAAATCATGCTGAGAGTTGCAATATGACTTTATATTGCTCCGATATGCAAGGTTGTAACAATATATATTTGTAATGCTCTTATTTCACAAGTAAAAATATTTTCTCAATGCAGAATAAAAAGAAACTCGTTTAGGGTAATTATAATTTGATTGCAATATGAACTTTGCTGTGTCCTTTTTGGGACTTCCTTAGAAAATGTTTTGTTATTTCACATTGCAGAAGAAAAAAAAACCCCAAAATATGTGTTTACCCTTGTTAGCCTAAAAGATAATTTGAAATCTATTATTATTGTATGCCAAGTTCCTATGCATTTTGTTGTCTGTGAAGCCAGTAATCTGATTTAGTAACAGGGTAAATTTGCATAGATATGTAAACCGAGAATTACATGGGAGGACTGCATTAAGTTGATTTTATTTTTAAATTGTTTATGTTCTGTTTAAGAGACATTAATTTGACAAATGCAGTCAGTTCTTTGGATGCAAGCAGTGAGACTTGGCACTTGTTTTCTGCTATGAAATATTTACACTCAATTGCTATCTAAATATGTTTTATATTGCACCTTATACACATTTCCAATAAACTGTCTGCTTGATTGTGTAGACTACACCCATCAGCATGGGGTGTGAATGCTTAATGAGTTTCTAATGTCCACAAATCAACAAAGGAAGGAGCTAGAGAAGATAATATTTTAACTCAAAATATAGTGATTATATTAGATAAAATACAAAGAGATAAAATACAGACCAGTACACTCAGTGCTTCAGCACAGCAATATATAAAGGGACATAGACAAATGACAACTCAAGTACAAATGAATATTTCATGTATTGCCTGGAAGCCCTCTCTTGAAGCCTAATGCTCCAGAGGGTGCAAATATCCTTTAGTACAACCATTTTGCCTCAGTCTGTATCCAACCATAGCTTGTTGCTAATGATGTGTCAGACACCACAGCTAGCAAAAAGAAGTCAGTGATGACTAGGTCTGCCCATAACTCCTGGCACCAGGAATAGAAGAGTTTAACTATAGGCATCAGGGATTGATTGATGTGTCATAATGAGCTAGCTGGCATGTTTATCAACACTATGGAAAGAACATTGTTACAGCATCTGAGGCGCTGGAATCTGGAGCCCGAGACTGCAGGAAGGCCATTACAGAAAAAAATGTAACATACAATATCATTTAATGACTGGGTTGCTCAGGAAGGAGATAATAAAATCATTTACAAACTAGCTCATCCATATGTTCCTTCAAAAAATAATTTTTTTGCTTCCCAGGAATACAGATCTGTAAGGCTGACAGACATCATTAACTCTTCAAGGTCAGTCAGGTAAGGTGGTCAGATGGGCAAGCAATAAAGGCTGTTTGAAGAACTGATAAATGCCAGAAGCAAGGTACCGGCAGACAGTTAAAAGACGGCTGCAAGGCATTGATTGGAAATTCTCTTTGTTCTTTTATCAATGGCAAAGTTAACAATGCCATCTGACTACAGGGTGTGCACTCAGTAGGAATAATTGCCCCATAAGCTCATCTTAAAGAAATACAACCAGGAACAGTACTAATATGTAGTAAGCTTGTCTGTATGAGATCATAAATAAAGATCATAATGGTTTTGAATATCAACACTGACTCTTTCACAACAAAACAAAGAAATAGCTTATTAGATATAGGGATCTAAAAGCAAATCTGGGAGGAAAGGTTCCATTTAAGAAATAGCTTGTAGTTAATTTATGTTGTTTTATACCTATTTGTTTCCTTCTCTTAAATCACAGGATTTGAACCAATGCAATTTATGTTGATGCCTGCCTTTCACACAGCAGAGGTCATTCTCCTTCCGCTCTTTCAACTTAGGACACAACTATGCCTGGACAACTGTAGTTTTGACTTTGACAAAATTAAAACCTTTTTTATTTGTGCCACCAAAAATGTCCTGGGACTGTAAAATTATTTGAGAACTAAAAGAATATATTTTAACCCACAATATATATTTTTTACTAAACTCCTTACTCTGAAAAACCTTCTTGAAATAGGACTGTGAATTCAGATTTAAACTTTGCAAAGTGACCTTTTGATTAAACCAGGCAATTTAAAACCCCATATCAAATTGCCAAACTCCACTTCTTGGTGTTTCTGAAGACTTCATCTAAATGTCATGGTTCCAGGCCATGTCTTGTTTTCCTTTCATGGTATAATACAGAGTAAATCTGATACCTCTAAATCATATCCCTTCTCACCTTCAGACTGAAAATACCTGTTTAAAACTTGCTAAAATCAAACTGCCATAGTGACCACACCAGTGATACTAAATCACCAGAAAATATGCCCAGTAGGTCATAAACAGAAATTGGAAAGAAAAGACTCAGTTGATAAAAATAAAATATGAAAGCCAAAGATATGTGGGTCCTCAATTGTGTACCTTATGTAAAGTTATTTTAAAAAGCTTTAATCTCATTCACATCTGATGCTCAAACACGCCCTTAAAATGCACCTCAAACAGTGCCCTTGAAATACTTCATTGCTCTTTTTTTTTTGTTTATTTAAATACAATGTTTTTATTGTATGTTTATTTCACTCAGGCATTGCTTTCCAAGTTCTAATTTGATTTCTACAATATTTAGTTTACCAAAATAGGGGTAGGAGGAAAATCTGCATATTTTCTGTGAAATGAGTCTCCTTTTTTCAGTAGACCAAATTTTATGCCAAATTTAATAATATAATACCAAAAGCATCTTAAGATTTTTCACTGGCTTCAGATCAAAACTATATTAATCTTTGGAGGCAGAGGTCCAGGCTCCTATTATGCTGAACATGCAGCTGCAGTTTAACAAACACATAATAAATGTTTTTCCCACCCAGCATAAACAAGGTCACTTCAAAATGAAATGTCTGAGGTAGATTTAACCCCTACATAAAGTCATTCTGAAAAATATTTGCCTTTCTGTGACAGGAGGATAGTACTGCATTAAAGAAATTAAACCATAAACCATATACTCAATAGAATTAAGAGTGCAGGGTATTTCAGGCTGCCCTTGAAGACTGTACACTAAATACAACTGAATGCCTTGGCTTAATTGGGGCTGCAGTCAATCATTGTGAAGCTCAGAAATGGATAGTGTGTCTCATCTTTGTCCCTTAGGGATAAATTTATATCTGTCAATGGCATACACCTAATCAGGGTGCAAAATCCTTGTTCTGACTAAAGCTGCTTCTGGAAAATCCTGTCCCTCACCATTGAAAATGGATGTGAAATGGCCATTGTCAGCAATCTAACAAAAACACTGGACTAAAGAAGGTAAACACGGGTGAGCCAAGTGCAGTGGATAAAGATGTACACAGAAGGACTAATTCAGGCTGCTAATTACAACTGGGCATTACAGCCCCCATGACCTCAGCATACTCCTGAGGACTGTCCCAGTGAAATCATCCCAGTCTAATAACTTCCAGCCCACAGCACAGGCCACTCTGATATCCTACACACATACCCTTCCTACTAATAGCCTTCAACTTCTGCACTGATGTCACTGCACCAGCATGTAAAGTCAAGCTCATTAGTAAACTCTGGAGTAGGAACATGACCTTCTATGGAGGCCTCAGGGAGTCTCAAGGGAAAGCTCCACTGCCAATGACAGAACCATGATGATATCACCACAGGAAAATCAGCTCTAAACAGGGGGCTTAGAGGTGTATCAATCTGCACATAGCAATAAGAGAACACAACTGCATTACTGGAGGCAAAAGTTTAGTTTTGCTTTCTCAAACCCATTCTGCATGTACATCATCAGCAACAGAAACTGCACTGCCATCCAGATGTTCAGGCCATGATTTCAGGTGTGAATGGTCTTGGCTTTTACAGGTTAAGGTGGTAGAACTAATAAAAATAAACAAAAGAAATTGTCAAAAGGGTGTTTTCTTCCAATAAATATTGCAAGTTTTGGTAAACAATAAAATCTTTTCATAATACAGTAATGCTTTCAAAATACAATGTTTTCCAGGAAGGAGTATATTATTGGAGAAAAAGTTCATCAGTGGATCTATATAGTTTAGTTCCAAGAATTTTAAAACATATGTGGTATTCTTCAATCAAGAAGATTCAATGTTGAATTTCCATAAGTATTAGGAAAATGTGAAAAATTCTGAGACCTATTTTTTGGCAATTGTTTGGCTAGGAGTTCAGAGCAATAATACAGTTGCTAGTACAAATAGTATTAATAATAGAAACACCACTGTTCATCATATTTCTCTAAAAAATAGACCTTGACAAACCAATTTGGTTTCTTTTTTTTCCTGAGTATATTGGTTTAACTACAGCTTCCAATAACAGTAGTTATTTTTAAAGATATTCCAAAATTTTATAGGAGGCTTCTCTTAGCTTAAAAAGCAGCTTAAGAATGTAAGATTGATAGAAGTGTTCATTGCTGAAGTAATTTTTGAGTTCTTCTGTGGATACGGGTTATTAAAATTGAGGCTCAATCAGCAGCAAATGAGCATTGTAGATAGAAACTGGATTAAAACTTGATTGACTGATAGGTTTTAAGGTGCAATTATAAAGGGAAATCTTAGAGAGTGAACATCCTGCTGGGTTCTGCAAGGCTGCGTTCTTGGCTGTATTCTGTGCAACAATTTTTGTCACTGTTTGGGAGAAAACAAAAAGTCCTAATTAATGTTGTTTGTAGATGCCACAAAGATTGTAAAAAGTGGAAAAATCTTGAAAAGTATTAGAGGTGCATAATGAACATTAGCTCCTATTTCAAAAGAAGCAATGCATTCATCTGCTGCATAAATATAATAAATTAGATCAGATAGTTCATATTCCCTTTGCTCTTGGTAGCAAGAGCAGAAGAATTGTCTAGTAATGCATTTTTTTCTGGTGTCCACAGTCCCAAAACCATGTTGATAATTTGAAGGATACAGAAATGTATGGAACAACTTAAGTTTTGTGAAATAAACATAATAATAATTTTCTCCAAGAATTATCATTCAAAAGTGTTTAGCTTGATAAAAAAAGGACCAAGGGTTATATCAGTAGCTGCATGAAAAACAGGAAATGTATGAGAGGGCTATTTAGTCAGAATGACAAAGACCTAGAATCCAACCACTACCTAAAATGGAAAAAAAAAAAATCAGTCTAAACATATTATATCAAAGAATAGGATACATATTTCTAGCAGGGAGAGTAATCAGACTCAGCACCACTCAACCAAAGACTTCTGAAGTTCCCTTGAGCTAGATGTTTTTCAGTCCAAACTGGACACTTAAAGAAAAAATGTCTGTGTTCTTCCTCAAACAAATTAATTCATGGGCCACATACAGCACATGAGTTAGAGGGTACTGATTGATCCCAGGGTTTCTCAGGTAGCCTAATGAAAGTCTGCAAAGTACAGGTACTACACAGGAGAACTATGACCTCAACAGTTATGCACCCCTTTTAAATACTGATGCGAATAGATGCCTAATGAGGACCTTCAGCAGTTTTTGAATTAGCTGAATATCATCTCTAGGCAATTCACTTTTGACGACTTATTCTTTGTTCAGTAGGGTGAAGAGAATATTTTGCACTACTTCTTTTGCCATTCAGGCAAGCCAAGTGTTGTTTAGCTGTTATAGTACACAAAGCCATCTTTTCTAATACGTGGTGAAGAAAATTCCCTGGACCTAGAACAGAAAAAAGTCACTAGATGTTTCTGACACCTTTTGGACTTTTGATGGTTTTGACATCTTTTCATTGCCTACCGAACCAGCCAAATTGTTTTTGATCTCAGTAGAATGAAATGTAGAATGTGAGGGAGAAACCCTGTGCCAAAAATGATCTCTGCAGCGGTTTTATTTTCCTGTCTATAGGGCTCACTGTCTCACTTTTTGGGGTCATGTCCTTTATTAACTGCCTCAGCATTCCTAGACCCCAGGTACTCATAATTCATAAAGATCACTGGAGAAATAAAAGATTTGTGCCTGGGTTTCTCTACTTTTCTCCAACATGTCAAAACAAAAGGAAGTTTTATTTTATCAGATAGTAATCTCAAAATCAGCTTGAAACGATTCAATCATTGACTTAAAGGCCTGATACAATCACTCCAAGCAGCACTGTCATAGTAGCAGTACCTCTGTAGGACTGTTATTTGTAATTTTTAATTAATTTTAAAAAAGATCAGATTTTTTTCATTTAAAACAGAACTAAGCATTGCAAGGAAGAGTTTTCCTGCTCATGGCCTGCTTCAGTAAATGAATATGCAGAGCACCATTTGAAATTTAGCTTTGAAACACAGTTAATCATTAGTATTTAAGGATACAAAACCAAGTGTTGAAGGGTATATTTACTCAGAAATCTATACAGCAAAATCTCCGTCTCTCCATGGAAAAACACCGAAGAAGGATGAAGTCAAACTATGAGACTGGTTAGGAGGAAGTCAAGCTTGGAAAGGTTATCATTTACCCATCTTCAAACGTCTTAAATTTCTAATAGGGATTATATGAGTTTGTTCTTGTTAAAAAAAAAAAAAGGTCAACTTGATGACCCAGAACACTTCCTCTCTTCCTTATGCTATCTGGTGATTGTACGGTGATTTTATTGTTCCATAAAATAATCTGCACCACTTCTCAGTTGCCAAGGGCAGATTTGGTAGAGCTGAAAAACGAAGGAAGACGTTAAGCAGTTCAGTCTTTTCCTCATTCTTTGTTGCTATGTTTCCTTCTGCATCTGGTAAGGGAAGGGGAATCTCCTTAGCCCTACTTTTGTTACTAATGTTTTTATGGAAACTATTTTAATTGTCTTTTGTATCAGTAGTCAGATTAAGTTCTGTTTGGGCTTTGTTTATACTAATTTTCTCCCTGCATGACCTCAAGGCATCTTCAAAAGGTCATAGGCTCTCCTTTTTTTCCTGAGTTTCAGCCAAACCTCCTTGGTTGTTTCCTCTTTACTGTAATCTATTATCAGCAGTCATCTGGCGAGTTGAAGTCCTCCATGAGAATATTTCATCTCCCTCTTCATCCTGGTTGAGTGGTCCATAACAGACTCCCACCTGGCTTGTTGGCCTTCTTTCTGATTCCTACGCATAAACACTCAACTCTGACATCACCACTGTTAATCTCTAGACAGCCAAAATACTCCCTGACATACAGGACTAACCCACCACCCCTCCTTCCTTGCCTATCCCTTCTGAAAAATTTATAGTGGTCCATTGCAGCATTCCAGTTGTGCCAGTCATCCCACCAAGTTTCCATGATGGCAACATTCCCCCACTGCACAACGGCTTCCAGCTCCTCCTGTGTGTTGCCCATTCTGTGTGCATTGGTGTAAACGTACTTCAGCAGGGCTGCTGATCTTGCCACAGTTTTGGGAGGAGAAGCCCTAATTCCTGTGTGACTGTTCTCAGATGCTTCTGTGTGTTCTAACAGACCAATAACCCTCATGTCATTGCTGTTCCCGTGGATCTTCATCCCTTACTTCCACTGAAACAGAAGACTGATACCTTGCTTTCACACTGTCCCTAAAATATTGTCGTGCTGCAAATCAGTCTCATCCCTAGCCAGTCTGGTTTTACCCTTTTCCCCCTTCCAATCAAGTTTAAAGTTCTTTCCATGAGCCCTGGTGGCTCCTGTGCAAAGATCATTTTCCACCTTTAAGATAGGTGTTCCCCATCTGTCACATTCAGGCCTGCAGAGTAATTCATGATCAACCCCCCCAGAATTTTGCTGGTGACACAAGGCTTGGAGCCAAGTTATCAATCTGCTGGACCTTTCTGTTTCTTCCCTCATTTGCTCCCTACAACTGAAAGCACAGAGGAGATCAATACTTGTGCTCCTCTTCAGATTGTGACAACATGGAAGCTGCTGTCCTCAGCCACTGAGCCACCTAATGGATGAATCACTGATATTTCTGTTAACAGTACATTAAAAATAAATTCTCCAAGCCTTTCATTATCTCACAGATTTCTACGTCCTGTCAGTGCAGGGGGTCAATTAAGATAATCATGAATCCACGGGAAGGCCCTCTTTTCGTCTCATGAAACCTCTCTGCTCAGAGGACATCTAGCTAAATGTGATTATTCAGGGCAGTTCCCAGCTGAGTTTTAAAAGTCTTCAGGACAGGAAATCTTGTAACCTCTCTGGGCAACGTTTCAGTGTTTGAACACTGCCACAGTGTTTTTTCCCTTATATGAAGCCAAAATTTCCCATATTTCAGTTTGTGTCCATTGCCTCTTGCCTTTCCATTGCATACCCCTGTGAGAATCTCCATCTGTCTCTTTCGTCAGGTGATTGTAGACCACTATAAGATGATTTTTCTTTTTCCAGATGCAAGAGTGCACTGTTAATCATGTGTAGCTTTTGTCAATCAGGAGTGGTGGTCCTTTGTTGTAAAGTCAATTTCTAGCTGGACTGTTCTGCTGCATGGGATCCCAGGGGCAGAACTTTGCCTTGCTAGATTTCCTGAAGTTCAATTCTCTCCATTTTTTACAGCTTGACCAGCTCCTTCTGAATATAAGCCCTGTGCTGCAATCTGGTAACATCCTCAAATGTTCTGACCATCTGTCCCACCACCCATGCCATTAATACAGACATAAGGCAGGACTGAGCCCTGAGGAGCACTGCTGGTCACTGGCTACCAGCTGGATTTTGATATTTTACTTTTTAAATATATATTAACTGTCATATCCAAGAATGCACCAGTAAGGTAGACTAAAATGTGGAAAAAAATTTGTCTTAAAAGTGAAAGAGCTGAAATCCCCAGTGTCCCATTTCTCTTTAATATTTATATTTCTGTCAAATTATTTTATCATTCCCTTATTCAAGAACTATCCCACCCCTTCTTACAATTCACCTTCCTTGGGCTCTGCAGCAGTGTGACTAATTGTTATAAAAGAATGTTTGAGATTGCTTAAAAAATCATGGTGAAATTTTTGGTGGAGAAACACCAAAGCACTGGAGAGCAATTTGCAGAACTCTAGTTTGTAAAACTTTTAAGAATTTGCTAAGAAAATGAATTGTTTTGATTGTTGCCACTGTGGGGTCTTTTTTATTGCCTACTTAAATGAATGCTTTTCTGAAAGACAGGCTTCATCTGTATTTTTTATTTTTTCTCATCACAATTACCTGTACTCTGGGGTGCTTAACTTGCATCACTCCCTATTACTGTGTAAGTTCACTTTGCCTGATACTCATATTATTTGAAGTGTTACATTTTTGTACTTTAGAATAAAGAGGGACTTAGTTTAATGGCAGTTTGACAGTTTTTCCTCCAAGCAACAAACTAAAATTGATCAAATCTACATTAAAAGTTTTATCTGTGTATCATGTGGTATCCTGTAGGGAATGCAGCTGGAATAAGTTATGGTATATGAAAAACACTGAATTCATAACTAGATCATTCACACTAAGCTTCCACTTATCTCCTTTTACTGGGTGACTGGCTTCACTGGGTTTAAAAGAGGTGCCTAGGACAACTATAAAAGTTTCAGATCAAAATCCTTTAAGTTCTTTGGCACAATCCTATTGTGCAGTCAAAACCCAGGTTCTATGGATCAGCTATTCAATGAGTACTGCTAAGGCAGTACTACTAAAGGCCTGAATTTCTTGTATGAAAGGAGGAGGGGGTTTAAGCTAAAAATTGCATAGAATAAAAAAAAAAAAAGGGAAAAAAACCATTAGAATGTGGTTTATTATTTGTTTGCTTAATAAAGTTGGACATTATATTATATTAGTGTCAGTCGTGGCATTGAAAAGGGAAAAAAATATTTCCTCTTTAAAATTATAACATCTGATTGATCTGTTTCTTAGAATGACTGACTGAGGGTCATCAAAGAACACATCAAATCATGTTCAACTATGTATAATGACATTAAAAAGTATTTAGTTATATTTTCTGATGCTGGTTGTAAATGCAAATATAGCAAATGCTGGCAGGCACCTTGAGCATGGAGCTGTTTCTAACCATGGTGAAGTATTAACAGCATACATATACTCTTACCCTGAAGTCTATCCAGTGAAGTTACAAGGTGTACTATACATATTCACTCTAGATGGGTATTTACATTCAGCAAATAGCCTTGTTCTAGAAATCCACAGAGATTTCTTTGTCTAAATCATAAAATGTCCTTTGAAACCTGTGAAGTCTCATATGTAAACAATTTGACATATTATTAGTACTATCAGATTATTTCTCTACTTCCCTTCACTGAACTTGAAACCTACATAATTTTTGGAGACTATGGGTTTTTCACAGTAGGAATTAAGATGTTTTATATCAACAAGCTGTGAATAAATAAGCTAAGTTTATTTCTTGACAAATCAGTCCTTTTCTGCAAGGTTCTCCGATATAGACTATGGCACTTCCATCTACAGCTCTTACAGATGCACTTTACTGATACTTAAATGAATTATTATTTCTCTGTCACTGTAGGAATGTGAACATCTATTTGACAGTTACAGCCTCACAAAATACTTGATTTGAGGCAGCTTTGAAGATGACACTCTATCAGCTGTCAGGGTTCTCCAGAGGAAAGTGTTGTTCTCCTGCTACCTTACTTCCTTTTTTTTCCTCTCTCTGAAACAGTAGTACTGGAGGGATATCATGTTAAGATAATTCTTATGCCTAACTCACTGTCTGCTGCAAGAAAGTTTCCTGCAATTGCAAACCCCGTGTGATGTGTAGATGCGGTGTAAACATTCCTGTTTGCAAGTACAGGAAGCTTGCCTTCCTCTGTATCCAGGCATTGAGAATATGCCACTTGATCATGTAAAAAAGATCAAGAAAAGTCAGAATAGCTAATCAAAACCCAAAAGGTAAGGGAGCATGCTAGTATTTCAAGGAACTGGGGTTCAGGAACAGGATGGATTGTTGCTCTTAACTTCAAAATAAGACCACAGATTTAGAACTGAACAGTTAAAAAAAAAAAAAAAAAAAGAAAGATATTCAAACATATTCTGTGTTTTATTTTAATGCCCATATTTGTGCTGACAACTGCTTCTCCAGACTCTATTATCCATTTACCTACTATCTTGTTACTATGGGCTGAGCAGACTGCAGTTTTACAGGAGATGCCACATCAGGCATATTAATTCACCTGTCCCTAACACTTATGATTGGTTTAACAGTAATATATGTCATATCCTCACCTGGAAGCTGGTAGTTCTGCAGTAGATTAAGCAATTCAGTTTTATCTTCAGTCTTTGAACAGTTAAAATTAATGTATTTACTATAGATGGTGGAGCAGTCTGTTAACAATTAGGGCCTAACTCCAGACAGTGGATTTACTATAGCTTTCTTAAAACTGGTAGAAGAGATGTTAAAGATTTAAGAAGAAATTGAACCAGACCTCTAAAGACAGAAATGAATGCCATCTACGTCTAGGGAGGCAGTTGGATTTAGAACTCTAGGTGACATATAAAGACTGCATAGCGAAATACTAACTTCAAATACCCCTTTTAACATAATTCTTGTCTAAATCATTGCAAAGATTTGTTGAAATGGAAGATGCATCAGTCTGTCTGAGTAGCTGGGAGTTTTACATATTGGTTTGAGTTTCTAAGGCAATCAGAAACCACTGAAAAAAATAATTTATAATGAAATGTTTATGGAAATTAATGGGTGGGAAAAGATTCCTTTGTTTTCCAACAAAGACAAAAAAGAATATGCAGTAAAAAAAAAAAAAAAAAAGAAGCTCAAACATTGTCAAATATTTGAGAATCTGAGTGCACTTACAGTGATGGCTAGACCTAAAGTGCTTGCTGGAAGGGTCAACATTACAATATCTGTCTCATTGTACAGTTCAGGGGGAAAATTATTTACCTTGAAAAATCCTTCTCAAAAGTTAGGAAGCAGAACAGAAAGCTGCTGGAAAATGACAAATGCTGGAGGCACTGAAGAAAAACATCTGTGTTAAATCCAGTCTCTCTGGGTATTGGGTGCCGTAGTCACATTTGCCATCATTTTATGGTACGTGACTAAAATCACATACCATTTGTGATCATTTTTTGCCTAAATCCTTGTGTCCTTTGCAAACTTTTTAGTACTTAGGATAATATAGGTCTTTCTTTTCAAGGCAACACTTGATTGCAGAGGAAATGTGTATCAAAAAATGTTTGGGGTTTGTGGCATTTTCCGGGAGTCAACATACCTAAGTGAGTTACCTTTCATGAGAGTGATGGAGAGTTTAGCAATAGTTATGTGTTTACATGACTACTCTGAGATATATTAGACTTGACTTTAAGTACAAGTCTGCTACTGCCAAGGAAAACCAGTAACATATTGATCCTGCTCTAGGTCCTGCGTGGTTAAACAAAGTCTCCATCTGAACTCAGTAGAAATTTACACAGGAACAAGACTTGTTTTTCTGAGGTTTTGTGCTCTAAGTGTCATGTTCCCAGATCTGTCACATACCAAGGGGGATTCCTTCTCCTGCATACTTTGTCTCCTTTGGTTTTCAAGGGTGCACATTTTTTAAGTCACAGTTTGTCTCTCCTAGTTTTCCTGTCAGGTACCTATGAAAATGGAGTCCTCATATTAAGCCAATGTCTCCTGAGATTGGTGAAACATAAGAGAAAGAATATCAACATGTAAGTGAAGGGTAAATAGAACACCAGTCCTAATGTTCCTGGGGCTTTTGGGGGGTTTTCTGTGTGCGTCTTTTTTAGTTGTTGTTTTGGGACTTTTTGGTTTTTTTGGTTGGTTGGTCGGCTGGTTGGTTGGTTGGTTTTTTTAGCACTTGGGAAGACAGAAATTTGGTATTAGAAGCAATAGGCTGAGCCTGATTTGAACCTAGGATGGAAATAGACTATCTTATAACTTACTTATGCTGGTTGAATACAAAATATTTGCAGGTTCCCATGATATCTCCTTTTATCTTCTGGTAGACTTCCTCATCTGAGTTTGCTTTTAAGGAAAAAATTGCAAATTGTGATAAATCTTACTCTTTTGGTCCCTACCTGATATGAAGATAATGCAGTTCCATTTAAATATGCTACAACTCCTCAAGTAAAATCTAAATCCAATTAAATATATGCTTCAGTAGAACCCTAAAAGCTCACCCAATGCAAAAAAAAAAAGAGCCCCTAACAGACCAAAGCACAAAAAGCCACCAAAACCAAAAACTAAACCTTCTTTAAAGCCTTCTTATCTTAAAATCTTAATAATTGCATTCTCAGATATAAAAGGAATTAGTTCTATTCTTAAACCTTATGGAGAAATCTGCAATAATTCTTTTTTTTTTTTTATCTCTTGCAACACATTTTTACATCTGCAGATGAATTAAAAGCCTAAAAGTATGTTTATGAAAATACATGAAACAAGTTTCTGTGTTAAATCCATGGAAATAAGCTTCACTCAGAGTTGGTACTATTTCTGAGTTTTTCTGATGGGACATAAATTCTCCTTTATTAACATGTGCTGATTCACATCAGTTCAGTGCAGGACACAGCAAGGACATCAAGCAGTCAACCTGATTTAGCAATCACAAATCAAAATAAAAACAAAAGAAAGTGAACATGAGGAGTAATGCATGTTCCAAGATTTCCAACAACACTATGATTAATGAATTTAGTGCTTGAAAGTGTCTTAAGTGCTTTAGTGTTGCTCTTTTGACAGGTATTACTTCCTATACAAATTAATCCCAGTAATGTATATTGTAAACATTATAATTATAACATTGAGATGAAAGAATAAATTAGTTTTAGCTTGTACATTCCAAGGTACACGTACACTCACTCAATTTATGATTTTAACACCCCAGTTATCTATTATGTATCTACATAATAGATGCACATAATCTATATGTACAATATCTACATAATCTATATCTATGTATATATTATGTATCTACAAAACCTTTGACATTAGGATCATACTGGTATTATACCTTCTAATGTTTATCTATTTACTAGGTTAATTTTTCCATCCCACTTTCTCCTTTTATACACCTTTGCACTAGAAAAAGATTTCTTTAACTGTTCTTGGTTATTATTTTCCTTTTTCTTCCTCATTCTACTGATTATAACAGAACACGGGCTCAAAGAATTTGGGTATATCACAGATATGTCAATGAAGTTAGGGAGGCAGGGTATTAAAAACACCTGTCACACAGACTTGTGTTCTTCAGTAAATCTTAGCTGCACTTCTTGCCTTAAGTGAAAGAGTCAACCTTGCCTCAATGAAGTGTCAAAAGGAGCTCAACAAAAAATAGAATGTGTCAGCAAGTAGAATCAACTTGGCAAAGGAACCATATGAAAACTAAAATATGGTTATGTTTTTCAATTGCTCTCCCTCTCAAAACAGTGGGATGTAGGAAGATAGAAAAATATTCATGAGACAGTCTGAAAGACATATAAAAATTTAATATAGGATAAATTCATTTGATTCTGAAGGTTTTGTTAATAAAGAAAAATATAATTTGCCTTTATCAGATGAAGAAAATTATATGATAGAGCCTGAGATTTAAATTTTAGGGAAAGGTTAAGGACTTTAAAAGTTCATCAAAAAAATAGCTGAGTTGTCAGTTAAAATTACTACTGTGGCCTTTCACAGCTTAATGAAATATTAGAGATTGTCGACAGTTACAGAAAAGGTTCAAGATTAACTTCAATATACCTCAGCATACGCAAATAAGTACTACCCTATCAATTTGAGATTTTACAATCAGATTAAAGCATAAGTGCTGAAAAATCAAACTCTGCAAGTAAAAGGGGACACAGAAAAAGAGTATGAAACCAAAGAAGGATGAATTTAATTTTATCACTGGAAAACAACCAAAAAGAAACCCCCCAACCAAATTTAAACTCTGCTTTATCCTTGCTGCACAGAAGTAAGGCAAGCATGTTTGAAATGTTAAAACCTTTCTCTGCTTAGAGGATAAGAACATAAAGACCTTGGCTACAACAGGAAAAAAAAAACAGGAGGGAGACATGGAAGGCCAAACAGAAGAGGAAAGACAAGACATGGCAAGAGAATGAGTAGTTCTGTTCATAGATGTGATGGGTAACTCTGGTTTTCTCTTCCGCTTCATATTTTCTCCATTATTTTGTACTAGGAACAGCTACAGAAGAGATTCTTTTGGTATGTTTTTTTCTTGTGTCTCCATGTGCAATTGCCCTCAGGGTCCTCATGGTATCATTTTTGAAGGAACAAAGAGCAAGATCCAGAGATACACTCAGACACTCAGTGTGATCCATGGATCACACATGTCCTGAGCCTGAGGCTTGAAAAATTCTGGCAGCTCTGTGTTGGCTGCTCTTGAAGTAGATCCTACAGTGGTTTTGGCTCTCAAGAGAAAATGCTTTAGTTTCCCTTAGCTTATGCAGTCGTCTTTTGCCAAATTAGTGGAGAATGTAATGATGGTCATCTCACAATCTCAACTGAACCTTGTTCTCAGAATTCAAGGATCATTTTTAAAATAATCATTGGCATTTGAAAATGAAAAGGATACGAATTTTTTTCAGTGACACACATAAAAATAAAGCTTTTCTTCACCACATTCCTTTGCTGGATGTAAAAAGAAATTAAAATAAGATTACTAAGGGTCTCCATCAAGGGACTCTCTTTCTCAGTCCTTGACAAGAAATTCTGTCTCTCTTTTCTTCCCTTAACATATTTCTTCTCATTTAAGGCTTCTCAGCAACATTCTACAGGAAATTCCAGGTATTCAGGGAAAGGTCTTAATAATTTCAATGGATATTTACCCAAAGGTGATCTAAACCAGACAATGATTAGTAAACCTGTTCCCTTTTATATTATTTTCATATCTCTCCCTTTTTGATTGTATTCTGTGAAATTGCAATTTTTTCACAAGGATTAGTCAAAATTATACACTCAGGGACTTCCATGTATCAGTCATGATACTATTTTTTAATCTGTTAATGAGTTTATTTCAAAGCATTGTTTAATATTCCTAAATACCAAACATAGATATTGATAATTAGGTTTGCAATGTAAATATTTGTATTTATGATTTAAAATTACTTGCCACAAATTATCTGCAATGTTGGCTTAATGTTTATTTTTATTAGAATATTTTCAGAAAATAAAAGTAAAAAAGGTGTGCAAATAGTTTAAATAAATTAATGTACAGTTATATCAAGTACTATTTTTATTATAGTTCTACAGAAATATATGGTTATGCTCTTAAAGACTGAAATTAAATTGAGGATGAAGTTATTGCTTCAGACAAAAATGTAATTATGGATCATAATTTTCTTCCTATGTCACAAAAGTATGTTTTCAAGAATCACAAAGAACAAATAAGAATATGCATTCTTCTATGCTTTGAGAAGTAATTGAGACGGGCCAAAGTTTTGTCCAAGCTCCACTAAATTAATAGAAGTCAGAGATTAACCTGACACCCAGAAAGATGCTGGGTGCATACTCTACAATAAATTTTGAGAGTTCAGATTTAAATCTTCAAAGTAGATCCCATGTAATGATTGATTTTTGACTGGAAATATTAAATTCTCTGAAAGATTAAACCAGCAAATATTAGAAGTCATAGACAGATACAAGGAATATGCCCTTTTGACTGGAGTACTTTCATTAAAACCTGGTTATTCTGAACAGATGAGCTGGATGCTGAATTCCTTGTTTGAAAACTGTCTGAACAATAGAAGTTTAATCTGGCTATGCAATTTGACTAAAACATCCCCAGATACCAAGGTAGTTAAAAAGTTAGAGTTCCATAGAATAGTTCATGTAGGGGAGAAGCTCAAAAGATCATCTTCCCCAAGCACCATTTCAGAAAAGGGCTAAATTCAATGCTAGACAATGGACATTATCTAAGTAAATTGTGAATATCTCCAGTCATGGAGACTGCAAAACCGCTTTGCATTACTGGTGGAATTGGACTTCTCAAGTATAAGTATTGCAAGATAACTTGTTAAGAGGCAGGTTATCAAGATTTTAAACTGTCTCTGAATTTATTGTATCCACTCAAATTCTACACATGGTATTTAAAGCAATATTATTCAGCTGCCTGGAAAAAATTATTAGAGTCAAAAAGTTTAAAAAAATTTATTTAAGTCAAAATATTAATTAAAAAGGGGTAGTAGCTTTAAAAAAATCTGCTTATTTTCTTATGGTAGTGTATGTTAAGAACTATAGGATAATCAAATCTGATTGTATTTCAGGATTAAAAAAACTTGTGATATATGGCTCCTTCATTGAAGAGGAATAGACTGGCATAATTTTCTCAGAACAGAAAATTAAATGATGATGGGTGGTCTGTCAAGAAATGGCATTATATTAGGAGAATGAGAAATGATTGCAAATACAGAAATCTCATAACCAGAGAAAGAAATTATCAGGCATTGGAACAAGCTTGGCTCCTTGCCAAGTTTTACATAACTTCAAACAAATTATTCCATGAAGATTGAGTTTACACATATATTCAAGATACAGTCAAGACTTTATTACCCTTTTTTTACCCTTACCAATTATCCCCCCATCAGTGGTTTCAGTAACATCTGGAGATAACCTAAGAATGTACTCTTCTAGCATAAGAAATTTTGTTAGAAACTGGATATTGGTGTACTAGCAGTAATAGTAAGATTTTCACTGTGTACTAGTGTAGATGCTGAAAATCTTTCAGCAGAGAAATTTTCCAGCTTTCTGCAGCATTCTGTGAGAGCTCTGCTTTTCTCACGAAAGCTATGAGAAACAGTGCTACGGTTTTGTAAACGCTTTTTTTTTATCTTGCACCTGCAGTTGTTATGTAGCTTTGTTATGATATTGACTGGAAAAATATTTTGAAATGGGTGTTGTGGGTTTTAGCCAACCAGTTCAGGAGGCGAATGATCAGTGACCAATGACCTCATGCCATCCAGGCAAACTAGGGTATATAAACGGGTCTGTATAAAAATAAAGGCCCCATGCCATTCCATTCTCTTCCTGGACTTGAACTTTCGTGTCATGATTTCTCTCCGGCCGCGGTACAACAGCGACATACTAGAATACTAGTGAAGTATTTGTTGTGCATCACCTGCAGATAGTCTGGAGGGTGAGTCCAGCATGACTTTGAACATGATCTGTAGAAGATCTATGATGCAAACAACTTTTACTTCATTCAGTTCAGTTAAGAAACTGAAGTTCCATCCACAGTATGAGAGACCAAATTCCTTTCTGATGTGCAGAGCAGTCTTCCACAGGGAAACAAACTCCACCTCCAAATCTGAGAAAATTCTGATAAGACTCCTAAAAAGGTTACAAACACAACACGTAAGAGCTGTATTTTAAAGTCAGGAGCTTTAAAGTTTTGCAAGACACAGACTCTGCATATGTAATTTAGGCCATTAATCTGTGCCTTGTTCCTGTCTCTCAAATCCCTCTAAATCTAATGGCCTGGGTTACTATTTTCACATTTGGTTCTGTGTGTATTACTTATTTCTATATGTTTCATCAATCATCTACTAGCATGGAAGAGAAAGAAAGAATTCTGAGTAGGTGGAATAAATATGAAACAACCATACATGTCGCGATGTTCTTGACTGGGTAGTAAGTAACCTTATTAGCATTATATTATGATGCTACCAATCATACAGATGGGCATTTTGGGGGAAGAATTAAAAAAAAAAAAAAAACACAAATATTTGAAGTTGTTTGAAGACAATTTGAATCAGAAATATCCATCAGAGAACAACTGGAAATAAATTTGATGAAATGTGGTAAAAATATGGTAAATTCAAGCAGTTCATAAAAGTAGCAAAGATATTTTAGCTTTTTAATCATGTACACCAGATCAATAATGATCAGAAGTGATGATGCTGGTTTCACAGTCTCTGTCAGACAGATACAGTGTTAGATTCAGTTTTCAAAGCCAAAGCATGTGCAGCAAAAGCCCAGTACTCCAAACAGTAAAGATGTTTTATGGAAGTTTTAGTTGAAATATTTGGAAATAACTAATAATAGAAACACAAATTCCAAGACAAGATTTAAATGCAATAACATAGGCAAAGCAAATTTTTACAGATTTGTCCTTCACTGTATTGCACCTGTCTTCTCGAGTTTTAGTTCTTTATCATGGTTCACATGTATACTTACATACTAAAAGAAACACATTTTTATTCTTACAAAGAATTTGAGAATAAAATTCTGCCCAAAAAAGGCAGTACCACACTTGCAATACAGATACAGGTCTGATTGATCAGCGAGCCTGGAAAACAATATTAATTAACAATTATTAATAAGATTGTAAGCTTCATTAACTTTCTATGAAAACTACTCCTCATTACCCATCACTGCTTTTGATGATTTACAAGACATAGCTCCATTTTCTAAAACTCCTATAGCTCACTATATGGCAATAGCAGAGCATAAATGCTCACATAAGAGATAATATTGCTCTACTTCCTTTGGGTATGGAATTGAGCAATTTATTTTCAGTCCGGGTTTAATGATCCAAACAGATTGATTTTCTAGAGTTTTAGAATTACCTATAGCTACCTTCTCCTTAAGCCAATAAGCTTTCAATCAAACCTAAGAAAATTTTCTTTCCTCATTGTATTATTATTTCTTTGAAGAACAAATTCTGATTTTTGTTTTCAGCTTCAGTGGTGGTTTGTCAGAGAAAGAGAAAACTCTGGCCTTCTGAAAAAGTCAGTGGTATGTCATGAAATAATTTTTTCACTGAAAATAATAAGACCAGATAACAGGAAAAATGGCCAGCTTTTATTTATTTCCAGAAAATACATGGCACAATATAATTGCACACTACCCTCTATTTCCAGTCACATCTCATTTCAAATATTTGGTAACACTTCATATTTTGAAAAATGTCAAAGTACATGGTCTGAAGTTCTTCATATTACAGGGAAACATATTTTGTCTCAAAAAGCCAAACTTCTGCAGCTGTGAGGACACTGAGCATGAATTAATCAACAGTTCACAGTATACTTCTGGCAGTCTCACTTATTCAACAAACATTCAGGAGTAAATAAATACTGCTAATATATGTTTTCTACCTCCTATTTGGAAGACTGAAGTATTTTCACTTAGATATGATCTACAAATATCTTCAAAAGGTTCTTTAACACAGTTCTGCTGTGGACTCTAGAAAAGACTTTTTCAAGTAGAATGTTCACAAGGCTTTTACTGACCTCTACAAAGACCATCATTTTCATATCATCTGACACAACATGGTAGGTTGTGTGATATGGCAATGGCTGGGCAGATCTGCACCTCCTCTCTTCTGTTATTGCTTAATCCTTGTTGCTGTTATGTCCAGCTCTTGTCTATTTTTTAGTGACAGTTCTGTAGTTTGTGATCATGCAACATGCAACCTGCAGTAAATGCAGTTCATTCTACAAACAAAAAAACAAAAATGTCAAAGGATTTCCTGAACCAGATAGGAACTTAGTTTTTTTTATCATGACTCTGAATTGCTTAGTCTTACCTTTTATTTATTTATTTATTTATTTATTTATTTATCTGGGCCAAAGAGATGGATTTGGCTCTGCAACAATAATCACAGCTCTGCTATGGTCGGTAGTTGATGGACAGCTCCAGTTGCCTCTCTTTATTATGGCTGAACAAAGTAGCGTAATGACTAGTAGCGTCAATGCACTGAAATACAAAATTATAATCAAGTGAACTAGAACAACAGATAAAAGTTAGTTTTCAAGAAAATATGGGAAAAAAAATCTTATTGGGGGAGATATGGTAACCTCAGTGTGGTCTAGGATGAGGAAACAAGCATATATGTGTTGCGGTGACCCAGCCCACCTCAGGGCTGGATGTCATTAAATGGATCAATTTTCCTGCTCCTGACTTCGATCCCAAGGGCAGGTGTGAGGCCAGCTCATAGGATGACCATCAGACCTAAGGCCATCCTCTTCTGGGTGATTGCCACTGCCACATCTCCTCCCCTCTTTCTAGACCCTTCTCTTGTTCTTTAGTCCTTATTGGTTCATCTGTTTATGTATATTTATCAGTTTAATTGCTTATGTATAAGTTCCAGAAAGTTCTCCCCTGTTCCTTTCCCTATTGGCACCTGTCATTCCCATCATCTCCCTATTGGACTGTTTCCCTTAGTTCCTCCCTCTTTTAGAGCACCATAAAAAGGCTTCTCGGGTTCCCCCCCCCCGCCTTTTCTGGCGCTTCCCCTTCAGCTTTGAAGCCCCTTGTTACTTTGTTATCAATAAAGCTGGATCTGTGGGCACCAGAGAGGTCCCTCTACCTCCTTCGCCGCCGTCCCGTTGCTAGCCAACATCCAAGCTGCAGCCTGCTCCTTTGTGTGCCTCTGAGCAGAGCGCTCCGACCAGCCACGAGGACTGTGTCCCTTTGGTCGCCGACCAGGACACCGCCTTGCCTCCTGCCAGGCCACCGGGCGGCCTGAGGCAGTGACGCATATATGTTAGCTGAAGACTCCTGATTACTGAACTGGTCTAAAAGCCCAAGTCATTCTCTTTTCTTAATTAACATTTAACAACACATTTTAGCATAATGATGAACTTGCAAAGCACCCTCCAGCCAAAAGGCAGATTAGACAAGAGCAGAGAAAATAGTAAGTCCCACTAGAAAACTTTCCAATTCCCTTTTCACCAGTTCTGTGTGCTTTGTGCTCATTACATTCTGGCTAAGAATTAAGCTGAATGTCCACAAGGAGTGTAAGAAATTACGGGCTCGCAATGTTCATAGTACATCACCAGTGTGGAAATTTTTCTTCAGCATTATGGGGAGGAGAAGCACTGATCATTTCTCACACAGCATCATAAGCCATTACAATGTGCACTATTATAATGATTTAAACCCCCTAGGCTTTTAAGAGACATCATATTTACTATAATCTACCAGAGCTAAACCATACTTCATATTATTTTTGTGCTGCATTACAAAACAAGGATGAGATTTTTTTGTTTGCTTTTGTATTATCACTCTGCAGTGTGATGAATTATCCTAGATAGAAATAGACCTTGAGTGTCTGACTAACTCAGTATGGCAAAGCAGCGTTTAACAAATTCAGGAATTTCCCCTAGTCTCATTCTGAAAAGTCATGAGTGAGCTACGGGTCACCATGAATTATCAAATAATTCAAAGCAAGAAAATCACTAAATGACACTTGATCAACATTTAATTTTTTCAAGAGTTTATTATTATTACCATTTGTTAGGTAGATTATTTCAACACTAAAGAGATAACCCTACCCCTTTTCTGGAAGACAATATTTTCCCTATTTCTCTATGAATTCTTCATGACTGAAGACTCAAAAATTTCTGTGCATGTGTGCTTCATTCTGCTTATACGTTCTCCTTTACACATTTTTAACCTGTTACCTGATTTTTGTTTTACTTTACAAAGGAACATAATGACAAATAATAAATAAATAAATAATTTTATTAAATAATTAGTAATATATAATTGATTTTAAAGTTAAATAGAATTGTGTTATAATAATTAATTAATAATTTTTAAAAGAGTTTCATGGAAACTTGTGTGCAGGAAGATGACTCTATAAACATCATTGCTGAGGAAATAGCTGATAAGTGAGTTCAAACCTTTTTAAACTACATGGAATCTCCCTAGGAGATAAAGACCTTTCAAATGGAAAAAAAGGGATCATGGAACATGACGAAGAGGTGGTACCAAAAATACAATATAGAAATCTGAGTAACTATATTAAGTAGAAGTTAATGAAAAAGTATCTGGAGAGAAAAGTCAGTCAGTCGGACAAAATAATTAGTTCATATGGAAATAGCGCACCTATAGAGAAATCCCTTGGCTTTTCAGGAAGTCTAAAGACATAGCACAGCTTTAAATAAATCTGCTTTGCCTTCTCACTCTGCAGGGAGCAGGAGAGAGAATGGAGAACTGGGGAGTTTCTCGAATCTTTTATTGAAGCAGCTGTTCCTTAATAGCTTGGGGTAAGAGAATTCACCCATCTTGCCACAGAAGTGCTGCTGAGGCATTTGGGCAGCACATGGTTTTTAAGAAAAGAAAGCTGCTGCAGATTTCTTACTGCTAAAATATTTGGATTATCCATGCTGGTTTCAAGAGCCCTGTGACACTCTCAGAAAATACATGGGTCACTGTGTCAATCCATTCTGCCTCTTCAGAAAAGTACTTTTCCCCAAATGCACACTGTTGCTTTTGACAGCAGAATCTTTGGGAGTAAAATTCAAAGCATAATGCATTACACTGCAGGCAAAAAAAGAGTACAAAAGCTGGGTGTACCAAAAGGCTTTTAATGTTTGTAATTTTCTTTTCATGCTGGGAGGAAACCAGTAGAGAAAGCACTTTTAAAATACATGAGACAGCTGTTGTTTCAGTCTGTAGACAGGCTGTGCTAGCTCAAGGCATTCCAAATAATTTTTTTTGCAGTGTCTTTAAAGATGCTCAGACAGAGACACATTATAAAGCACCATGGCATCAGCTACAGGCAGTCTCTTATCCAGACTCTTAGAAAAGCAGTAACAAGGAAAGCTGATTGCTGAGCTGCATTTAGGTAGTTGCACACAGTTGTGCTGGAGATGCCTTCCTGCACTGTGTGTGTTTCATAGCTTTTGTTAACATCAAATCTCATGCAATCATTTTTAAGACAAAACATATGAATAAATGGGAATGCCTCAAAACCTTAGTACAAATGTAAATAACTTGTTAAATACTTTTAGCTGGTATCCAGAATAATTTGCTTTGGAAATGGATTTTTATTTATTTGTGCAGTTAAGTAGAGGATAAAGTTCTAAATTGTTCTAGGACAGCTGTTTCCATTTTAGCTGTTGTAAATGGATAATCATGCAATCTTGTGCACACTAACAGGTGGAACCATTAAATGCCTCCTTTCTCCCTTCCAGTGCCTCCACTGCTCCCCATGAATAAAGCCACAAAAGCTGTACAAAACTTTCCGAATGAAATCACAGGGAAACTGCTGGTCCATTTGGGATTTCAAAACTCATTAAATGAGGAAGTTCTCAGTCATGATTAGGCCCAGCTCCTTTCCACAAGTAGTCGTAGAAGCTGAAGATAAGAGCAAACCCACTTCCAGGGAAGAATGGGAAAGGTTCTAACAGGGGATGAGATTTGCAAACATTTTATATGATTCATTTTTATCTGATTTATAATGAAATCATGCCAAGATGGTGGTCGTGGAAAGGACCTGAGTCCTTTCTGGGCAGTCCTTGCAAAACCAAGTACCTATATTCCATTTTGGTTTCAGGTTCAGTTTTCCTCTGGGGTGCAAAACCAATGAAATGAATTTACCAGCAGGGCATGTTGAAGGCAGTACAGGTGCAGAGCAGCTTCTGGAGAGTCCAGCTGTTTACTTATAAACGAAAGCTTCTCACAAAGACAGCTGAATCAATCAACTGCCATTGACTAAGAATATCATGCCTCAATGCAGTTTTCTAATAGCTTTGGAAAACCAACTGCATTTTCAGTGGGAACATTTTATTATTGCAGCAGTGAGGTCTTATTAAAATATGCAATCAAACGAGTACACAAAATACAGTATGTTAAAACTCACCTGATTTATTCATTCAGTTAAGGTGGTTTTCAAGTGTCTTCATATTCACCATAGCACTCCTTTGTGTCCTGGGACATAACCCAATAAGCTTCATGGATTGCACATATTTTACTAGTAAGAAAAAAATGGTCAAAAGTTTGCCTATTTACTGATAACAGAAAAAGCCCCTCCAAAGTCCAGGGCAGGTGTGAAAATGCAACCATATTTGATCAGGTACATCCCCCAAACTCATGTTTTCTTCACAAGGGAATTAATTTTAGAAAGATGAGTGTGACTTGCATGCTAGCACAATGCTGACTCAGTAGGAAGTTGATTCATGAATAAAGGCACCGAGTTTCATCTGCCGAGGTTCGCGGCAGGTTTTGTTACTTACAATTTATTTTCTAGGTAGTTACTAAAGTGTGTGTATATCCCAGTGTTCAAGACAAATGATGATTTTACTTTCATTTTTACTATTTACTATTTGACTGGTTTTAAATGCTGACGTGCAATGACAAGTCAAACCCAAAACTGAGACAGCTGTCTGTATAACCAGAAGGAACTTTTTGCTTATTAATTCACACGTTGTCGTCCTCTGTGGCTGGCATGATGTCACTTGACAATTAAACTCTTTAATACAGTTACTAATTGATCTCAAAGGCTTCATCTATTGGTATGGTGCTCATTTATGGCAACTTTTCAAAACCAAGCCTGTAAAAATCTAAGATCTGAAATTATAGGTATTGAATCTTCCTTGTGATATTGTATAGTAATAAAACAGTTATTTTTAAAGTAATCATAACATGGCTGACAGGAAACCTGCCACACAATTTAATGGAATCTTTTTTTTTTAAAAAAAGGATGCTTTCTGGTAATATCTTTTAAAAAATGGTGATAGTGGCCAGTTCTGACAAAGGATTTGATAGAAAAGTATTTTCAAATTTAAAAGCTCATAAGGCCTTGATAAATGCACTTGGTGAGAACAAAATAATGAAGAATTAATAATTAAAGATACGAATGAGGAAAACACAAGGAAAGCATGACTCAAAATAATGGAAACTGTGAATAATTGAGTCCCAAAACCAAGTAACAGATGCAGAATTTGGAAGAGTTTTTCACAAATAGAGTCAGAGAATCACATATGCCATTATCATCAGCCTGGTAAGTAGATGAAAATAATTTCTATGGGCACATAGAATGGACCATAACATGGGAACCACTGCCATAAAATAGAGTAAATTATGCTAGAGTTTTAAAGAAAATTTTTGAGCCAAAGTATAGCCCCACAGTTGCAGACCAGGGGTTCAGTTAGGCCAAAATCCTGTTTCTCACACTGATTACAAGCAGAAATCTAAGTAGAAGTAAGACTAGAAAAACTACATACTATATGCTTACATATAGTTTATAGATATATATATATATATACCATACATATATATGCCAAAAAAAGGTTATATATAGGTACATATATATATATATATACACAGACAAAAATATATATGTGTGGGTGTTATATGTGGTCCTATATGTACTTTTGTCTCTGTGTCCTCCAAGCATCTGATTTTTTTCAGGTTATTGGATAAGCTTACTCATTCATTGTGGAAATCACCAGGCAATTACAATAGACATACAGGTTAAAGCAGTTAAAGAAAGAATTACTGAATCTGAATGAGCTAAGCACTTATCTAACCTACATAATCAGGTACTCTCATAATTGCTAATCCTGTCTCTGTTTTGTTCTGTATTCTTCCTGGTTCAAGGAAGTCTCTTTGCACCTCTAGCTCCCACTAATGTCAGTGAAAGATCTCATTTAAATTAAAAGTATGTCTTAAAATGTATGTCTAAGTATTAAAAGTATTTCTTCAGTAGCTGAGTCAGCAGGTGGTCAGAAAATGAAGAAAATTATGTAAGTCATAAAAATGAAAGCTAAGAGGAATGAAGGGGAGAGATAGGGTAGAATGTAGCAGTTCTTCAGTAAATTTCAAATTCACATTTGATTAATATTTACATTTGCCCTGAATTAATTTTTTCTTTCATAAAGAAAAAAATTTAAAATATAGAATCTAAGTTAAGAATAAATATCAAGCTGTTTAATGTCAATGAGCTTGAACTCCCTACACCTAATTTTTAAAGCAATGTTGTTAGTAGTAAAGTAAGGTAATGAAGTAGCACAATAGAGAAATAAAAGGTTGGAACCAGGGAATCTCTATGATATTCAGCAATTAAGCTTTTAGCCCACAGAGCCCAGCTGAGGAAGCTGGGTATTAAAAAGGAAATATTAATATTTTCAAATTATTGATGCAGTGATACAATGATAAATTTTACATCATAATGTAGTGATAAAGTTTACCAGCAATTCTGACTACATCCCAGCTGGAAGATATTCCCTTGATCACAGCATGACATATAAAAACTCATTTAAGTGTCTATGCATAATTTGCCATCTGAAAGTTTTAACCAGCTGCTCATAGATACACTTATATTCTCTTGCTTCAGTAATGCAAATAAAATTTCTTCAGCTGTTTTGACAGATACAATTAGGGAAATTCTGTCTGTTTTCCCCTTCTGATGTGACTGTATTAGTGTGAAAATGGCCATTAAATCTTTCATTCAAAATACCCTCAAATACTTAAAGCACAGTTCTTTAAGGATGGTTTATCTCCAGCAGATGTGTTACCATAGACCTTTAGCCTTCTGATCCACAGGCAATTAGCATGTTGTTTCAACCAAACTGCAGAACCAGTCATTCACTCTGCAGTCCAGTTAATTGTTTTGGGGGAATTACACGGGTATGGGGTGAGTTTTCTGCCATTTAAAAATAGATTATTTTTGAAAGAACATTCATAAAATTGAAGGTGTAACATCTATTGTTGCTTCAATTAATTTGTAATTGGTTGATTTTGGCAGTTTTTAGCTGAGAAGCAAAGTACCTTAAGCCTTCACCTGAATTACTCTCCTCTCTGTGCCCCAGAATTCTTATTTAGAGACAGTGATGGAAGCCCAAGAAATGCCAGAGCTCTGAAAAGAGAGTAAGTACTGAGGCCATACATAAGTTTGGATCAGAAGGGAGTACAAGGGAACATTTTTCTTCTGCTCCAAAGTCATCTAGGGTTTTAACATTTATATTATGCTTCAGCATGTAAATTAACATGTAAAAATGGGTTGCTTGTCTAAGGTTCTCCATCAAGAGTAATTTCTCTTGAAGTCTTGCCCATGCAAAATATTCTGCAAACTGATTACTTTTAGGTCATAGATCAAAACCTGCCACCATTTGACAAATATGCTTTATAATGTGTATATCGATGGAACACAGCATTCAGAACAGGCTTTCTACCAGAGGGTCTGAAAAGGGCCTTGCCAACAGTAACTCAGCAAGCCTCCTAATTTGTGTTAGCAGGGAGAGTGTTTTGCCCCAGCTGGGAGAGAAACACAGAGTAGCTGCATTGCTAGTGCATAGCAAACTACAATGGTGTCATAATCAGGATCTCTGAATACCAGTCCTTGAGTCCAAATGGCTGCTTTTCTGGTGCTTCTGAGCAGGTTTTCATGTTACGCAGATGACATGGTTTCTTCCATATCTTGTGGTGCAGAGGTGGATGGCCACTGCGATATAAAAATTTGTTTGCGAAATACTGTGTGTACCTCAGAGCTTCAGAGTATGAACAGAAGGCATGCTTTAGACTGCGCGAGATATTGTTTCAAACACATAGTAATGCTTCACCAGGAGCTGTGCTTAAATTTCAGTTGGATTGCTTGGAGAAGTGGCGGGGGGGAGGGGGGAAGTTGTGCCTTCATTTCGCTTTTCTTCATTTTCCTCTGCAGCCCAGTTGTATTCTAGGCCAAGAAAGTCCAAATTTCCTCTCAGGCTTTTTTGAGGAAAAAATATATATCTTCAATAGATTTCTGGTTTCCTTACTTTCATTTTTTTAAAAGGACTTGACTTTTTTTTTAAATGGCTCAGTTGAAAAATGTAGAACTTGCTTACAAAACTCTCAGATCAAAGATATTAGTTCTGTAATTCAGTAAAACGTGAATCCATCAGCAGCTCTCAGATTACACTTCTGATGATCATCCTTCATTTTTCATGGGAAATTACCTAATGCTCATGACAAATCTGGGTTTTAAATTAATGTGTATTGGTTGGGTCTAATTCTGCTATCCTTGGAGACAGAAAAAAACATTCTTGGTGGTAACGTAATAGCCTGAACAATTCTGTATTTGAACTTTTCCCATTGTCATAAATACTTTTTTAGGAATACGTTAATCTAAGCAACCCCTATAGGATCTCTTCTAAAACTAAGCAGTTATTTTCTGAAACCTTCCTGTCAAATACACGCAAGATTCTATTAAAATCACTTATAAATCAGACATTTTTTATACTGCAACCTTGCTTAAAGCTAGAGACCATATTTGGATACTTGAAAATACAAATACCACCTAAGAAAGACTTTCATGGGGAGTTCATTAGCTAGGAACCTTGGAGAGTCCTACCTAGGACTTGGTTGCTTCCATATCTGTGCTTAATTGCATTGAAATGCATACACTATGCATTTCTTTAGAACTCATGCTTTTGATATGCTAAGCTTGGCATGTTATCAAGCTGAAAAAGTAAGTGGAAAAGCAAACCAGATATTTAGGGGAGTAGAGAGGATGAAGGCTGGTATATGCATCTACTTTATACTGAGAAGTGCCTATAGGTTAAAAAAATTACGTTGTATATACTACCTAATTATGTGAAGAAATAGCTACTTTAGAAATAGCACAGACTTGTCTTGTTATGTCCTTTGTAGGGCAATGGATAATCTGTATGCATTGTTCCACCTTTTCCACCTCCTACCTCTATACAGCTCTAGTACATAGGTGCATTTATGTAGCCAAGCTGGCTCAGCTAGACTCCCATGACAGCTCAAACAAGGCCCAATGCATACACTGTGTAAACATTAGAGCCAGTCAGATACATCTTCAACCTCTGATGCTAAAACAGGAGGGAGAATAATGCGTGAAACGGTCTGGTCTCCCACAATTTCAAAGTCACACTATTATCAGCCCAGCCTTCCTTGGACACAATTACAAAGATATGAGACAGTCTTATGTCTGTTAGCTGTCAACATGTCAAATTTCCTTCTAGCAGGATCTCCTTCTCAGTCCATCAGGGGACTCAGGGAAGGATTTTTCTTGTCATATGTTTAATATGTTTAATATCTTTTCCTGAATGATTTGTCATATTCCTCATGACTATCAAAAATGTGATATTACATAGTATAGAAAAACCTCTCAGGTTGGCTGATGTGTCTGTCTCACAAAGCTATGCTGATTGCTGGGTTTGATGTAGCGAGAAATTTTCTCTCTGAGGAGATTGACAAAGCTCCCAAACAGACTGGTATTATCTCTGATTTCCTCTGCCTCATACAGCAAAACTTCCCTAATTAATTCTCTTCAAAATATGGCAAGGTAGTCTGATGCTGCAAACTCTGGTCTGTCTGGTCTTTCCTGTTCCTTTTCTTATAGGATGGACTTGTTCTGAACTAATGTATGCATGACCCAATGTATTTGGCCTTACTTCCAAAACTGTATGAACCCTTTAAAATACTAGTAGCATGTTCTCTATACCGTGCATCTCAAAGGAACTGGAGGCAGAATTCCCTTAACACACAGGAAAATGGCACATTCTTCACAGGGGCACAAAAATGATAAAGGAATTCAACCAACTGTAGATGACCAAACAGCCTTCTCAAAAGACAGCAATACACAAACATGAGTTTGTTCTCTTTTCCTTCATCCTACAAAACTTGCTCTTGTATTCCTATTATGAAAAAGCTGAATCTATAAACCTGGATCTCTGTGGAGAGAATACCATGGGTGCTCTCAGTTAGTCCTTTTCCCTTTGAACATTAAGTTTGATCCCATGAGAAGAACTTGTCCTAATTCAGATTTTTGATTATCAGCATTGTTAATTCCATCTAAACACAAAAAACCCTCTTGTACTCTGAGGGTGGTCAAACACTAGAACAGGTTGGGCCAAGAAGTCATAGAATCTCCATCTGCGGACATATTCATAAGCTGTACACTGTCCCAGGCAACGTGCTGCAGCTGACCCTGCTTAAGCAGACATTGGAATAGTTGTTCTCAAGATGTCAACAATTTTCTATCCCACTCTAGAAAGCTCTTGTTTTCTTATTCATCTTCTCCGTCATCCCTTGTCCTTGTGGTACTCAACGAAACTGTGAGAAGATACCTTCATCATCTCCAATTGAATATATGTCATTCTTCTACAGCTTCTTGGTTGATTACCTTGTAAGGGATAGAAAATATTCACTGGATTGGCTTTTTCTTTTTCGCTTTCCTTCATACATTAAACTATATCTTGTCATCTTTAAATCCATAAAAGATTATCTTTAATTTTTTGCAACAATGCATATTCAATACTACATTGAATGTTTCCATTCCTATTCAACTGAATAGGTTTTTATTGATTCTCATGTGTCTCACCTCCTCATCTGTCCACTTTTATCTGCTCTCAAGCCTGATCTGAAAGTGGCTTTTTTAATAAAAAATCATAGTCACACTGTATATCTTTGACAGATTATAGATTTTTTAGATTCCTCTGCCATTTTAAGTTAAGGCCTAGTTTATCAAGGTTTTTTAGAGTTGCTGTAGTACATAATAGTATATTGTCTTACATTATTTACCATCTCATCCAATTTCTGAACTACTTTTCTTACACTGATGCTTGTCAGCACTGGAACACCTTCCTACCAAGAAATGCTAAACCCCCCTCTTCCCACTGAAGTTAAAACTTCAGAAAAAATCCTATGGTAGCCTTTCTCTGAGCAAATCCCTTGCAGGCCACCTCAAGCCAAAGCTTTGATGCAGTTTGTCTCCTATTCCATACCGTAGGTGATTTAAAAGTCTTGATAAAATATAAGTATTCCTAAAAGCATCATCAATGAATCTGAGTAAAATGTATAATCACAACTCCCAGTGCAGTATGTTTTTCTTGGCTGTCCTCCTCTGCCAGCGCTGTCCTTCATTCCTGTTCTTCTTTAGAAGATGTAAAGAAGACTGATCTCTTTTTGCTCTGGGCTAGTCACACGCCTAAAATATCCATATATGTCCATTTTTTTTCTGTCACATTGGCTTCCTATTCAACCATTTGTTTCTAAACAATTTTTAAAAGAATTTGTACATTCTGACAGAGTACATCTGAAATATGAAATTAATATAAAGGGAAAAGTGAGGTGGATGAAAGAATCAAACTCATAAATACAAGTCACAAGTCCATTGCACAGAGAAACTGAATGGCTTTTTAAAATGGCAAGAAATGTGTTTGAGCTTATACTTTAAAGTCTCTGCTATGACTACATGCAGTTTTATTTTGGTAAATTTATTTCAATATATGATGTTAGAAAAATATGAACCTTAGTGTAGACCTGGTCAACTTCAAATAGAAATGTTTGTATGTGCAGAGCATAAAAATATATGTACAATTTACATGGGTAGATTTTCTACCCTCAGATATGAATAAATATACAAGTATTTGTATACTAATGGCATACAATGCTTTAACAGTTCCAGACTAATTAAACCACTATTTTTCTGTGACTAAAAAAGTTATGATTGAGTACAATTTGTTCCAAGCCATGATGTTCTTTTGTATCTAAAATAATAACAATTTAAACTTACTTTGTTTAAAAAATGTTTGCATTTAAGACAGCTGCAATTTTTTCTTCTTCTTTTAAGCCCGTTTCCATCTTCTTATGCTTCTTGAGCAACAACTTGGCTGAATATTAGAATACTGAAATTTTCATTTCCTGAGAAAGGTAATTTGATGACGATCCTGTATAAATTTAGAACAGAGCTGAGAACCTTAGTTTCATAGCCTAAATCTGAGTGTGGATACTTTATGGTTAATTCATAATGAATTTAAGCACACAGAACTCTCTGCTGTTAAATGGTTTCGGCCGCATTGCCAGTTGGCTGTGGTTGATGCTGTAAGGGGCCTCTGATGCACTTGGTATGTTGTCCGAAACATTATTCAGTTCTGATGAATTGAAAGGAAACTTTTACAGTTTTTTCAGTATACAGCCTTGAAATGAAAATCATTATATTTACTGGATCATGTATGAAGGTTCTTTATCCAAAAGGCCATTACATTTTCATAACAAGAAAAAAGCTGGGAGGTAAAGGAGAAGAGAGAATGAAGTGAGGAAATGCCTGGTCTGATTGTCAGGAATCTGTGATGCCTGCTGCTCTCACTGAGTTCAGCAGAATCTGTACATGCTTTACACTTCTGAAAAATCAGACCATTTGGCTATTAAAAGCCAAAAGACTCTAGGCGCTTTCTAATTTTGCCCATACTAATCAAAATGACCTTTCAAAGCAGAGCTGGAGGGTCAGGCTTATCGCATTTGCAGGCTTGAATAAAATTTCCCTATTTGACAGGACAATTTGCTGAAAAATGCTGTTCTAAGAATTATGTCAATTCACCTTCCTATGTATAGTATACAGGGCTTGATTGGAGGCGATATCTGAGGACAGCAGCTCATCATCATTACATTTATTAAAGCAAACCTCCTAAAACCTGTTCATTCATTGCTCTCTTCTAAAGTGTATTTGGGGGGGAAAAATAAGAACTCACATTTTTTCATTTGATAGATGTTTCAAGAAATAAAAAAAGCTTTAATCCCTACGTGCCTGAGGGTAAGGGAAGGTGTAGTAACATTTCTTCTGCTTTGCCAGGATAATTTTCTCTTTAAGGCCTTCTGCCCCTTAGAATTTTGATGAAGAAAGTAAGTTGAAATCTATGGTATATGAAGCCCAAGAATCTGTACATTAAGCATTAAGACAATGCCACCATGGGCATGGGCAATTCCATCACATTTTTTTTTTGTATTAGGAATCACATAATTTGGATATCTCCAGAAATTCACGGTGCTGAACAATAGATTACAATTAAAACAGTGAAAAAAGAATCCTGACATAAAAGATAGATATGGAAAATGGGAAACCACAGAAGAAACCATAAATGGATTATTTCTGATACCTGAAACATATGAATACCGTCATCTAAAGGTAATATGCATTTCTTCCTCAGAATAATCCTGTCTTCCTAAAATATTTCTATCTATTTCCTTAATTTCAAGTGGGGTTTTAACTACCCAAGGAGAAAATATTAAAAAAAACCACAGTTATCTACAGAACAGAGTAGTTCAATCTTTGTGATTCATAACATGATTATGATAGAAAGGAAAGTAGGTAATGTGAATAAAATTCAAGTGCTTCCTGGTCCGAGATATTTTAATTTCTAGAACAGCATTCACAACTTCAGATCTTGTAGGTAAAAATAGAGGCAAAAAATATTTATTTCATGGACAAAATGTAAAGTCACAATTTTGTGCAAGCTAGATTTTATACGTCTGTCTTGGAATGGACTGTCATATGTGATTAAGAGAAAGCTCCATGAGGAGTAACAGTGCAAGATTTTAGTACAATTTATGACCTAGTTCTGGGGACAAGGAGTGATGATGTTCAAAATTGATTTCTTAGAATATATTGAAGTTCAAGGCTTGAATGCAAAATTCCACAATATCCTGTTTAGGTGTGGATTTTGGGGTCTCACTGGAGTCTGGTGGATAGGACAGCTTTTCTGATCCTGAAAGGCAAATGGACATATAGCATAGCTGCACACAAGCACTCTGAGGCTGAAGTGTTATTGTGTCCATGAACTTCTTCCTAGTGGGCTTGACTTAGGGCAGAGCAATGGCTCAGAGAATGTCACACTTTTGTGCTCAGACAGCAAGGAGCAGATTGGGAAAGCTTGGTGTCTGCTCCCTCACATCATAGAACTGGTGTGTCTACAGGAGTGGACTCCATTCTCACAACACAGTCTACAGCTCACAGGCCAACACTGGCATTTTGTTTCCAGGTGACTTGTTTACTGGAAATTCCATTTATGCAGATGGCTGGCAGCCTGGTCTAACCTATAATATATTGGAAACACAGGCATGTAGGTGTTAGCAGTGACAGCAGGTAAGTAGTCCTCTGTCGCTGTGAGCGGCACTGACAGCAAGGAATGTCACGACTAAGTTCAGAAGGGAAAGCAGTTCTGAATCTTTATTAATTAATTCATTCATCTTTTTATAACATGGATGGCAAAGAGTGTGTTGAATGGCATAAGACAATTGGGTGCTCTTGCACCAACCCTGAGGGGATTGGTCAAGCTCTAAGACACTTATTTCAAAATATCAGAAAGCTAGAACCATAACAATCTTGCACAACAAACCCAGGTGCAAGATAAGGAGTTAGTTTACAAGAACTTATAGCAGTGTTTTTCATAGCTTCTGTGAGAACTGCAAAGTTCTCACAGAACGCTGCAGAAAAGCTGAAAGATTTCTCTACCAAAGCTTTTCAGCATCCACAGTCCTCTACTTTAGAACACCTTAAAGATGAAAAGCAGTACATTTGTGCTAAAAAAAATGTACGAATAATTACCTTTATGGAATACTACAGCAGCAGGTAGATGTCCTACTCTGGCTGTCATGCTGGGTGCTCAGAGAATATCTAATGATCACAGAATCACAGAATAAGCTGAGCTGGAAGGGACCCACAAGGACCATTGACTTCAGCTCCCAACCCTGCACAGCACCATCCCCAACAGTCACAGCAAGTCCCTGAGAGTATTGTCCAAATGCTGCTTGAACTCTGTCAGGCTTGGTGCTGTGACCACTTCCCTGGGGAGCCTGTCCCAGTGCCCAAACACCCTCTGGGTGAAGAAACTTTTTCCAGTATCCAGCTTTAATCTTCCCGGACATATCTCCAGGCCATTCCCTTGGGTCCTGTCACTGGTTACCACAGGAGGGATCAGTGCCTGCTCTTCCTCTTTCCCTCACAAGCAAGTTGTAGACTGCAGTGAAATCTCCCTTCTCCTCTTCTCCAGACTGAACAGGCCAAGTGACTTCAGTCGCTTCTCATACCAGAGGACCTTCCAGACCCTTCACTATCTTTGTTGCCCTCCTTTGGACACTCTCTAATAGCTCAATGTCTTTTTTATATTGTGGCACCCAAAGCTGCCCCCAGCACTCGAGGTGAGGCCGCCCCAGTGCAGAGCAGGGCGGGACAATCCCCTCCCTTGCCCGGCTGGCGATGCTGTGCCTGATGCACCCCAGGACATTCTTGGCCCTCCTGGCTGCCAGGGCACTGCTGACTCCTGTTTTACTTGCCACCGACCAGGAGCCCCAGGTCCATTTCTGTGGCATTGCTTTCCAGACCCTCATTCCCCAGTCTGTATGTATGTGCAGGGTTGTCTCAACACAGATGCAGAAACATATAAAATATATAATTTATAGTATATAATATATAAATGTCTAGGTGATACATCCTTTTCCACAAGTTTTATAAAACAGTTTCCATGAACTGAATTATTTGTTTGGTTTTATCAGCTGTAATCCTTCCAGAATAAACCTTTGCCTTTCATTTTATCATGAGATGATTCCACACCTTTACTGCCTTATTTATATGAAAACTGACAGTGCTCTTTCTGTATGGAAAAAAAAGTCCTGGAGAGAGCAGTTATGACTTGCTGTATGGAAATGGAAGGGAAAAAACCCCTCAATTTTACATGAAAACAAGGAGATTGAGTATTAGAAAAAGGCTTATATTTCTAAAGTTCTTGAGAGGTTGCAAAGGTCTTCTGGAGAGACTAATGGATCTCCTGTGTTTTGTGTCTCCAAAGCAGGCTAGTTAACATCTGCCATAGATAGCTTAATTATAGGAATTTCTACTCAGTGTGAGGACACAGGACAGGAAGTCAGTTAGAAGATCTCTTCTATGTCAAAATAAAAAAAAGAAAATTAAAAAAAAAAGTCTTGCAATGCAAGAATGAAAGTCAAGTTTCATTCACACTGAATCAGATATTAAAATAGACGAAGAGAAAGAGGGTAGATAGGATTATCATAAGTTCCATTCATTTTTCACTACCACTTTGGGAAACTGTGTTTGCAGTGAAGAAATGCCAAGCTGATGGGCTTTTGTCATTCAGGCATGAATTACAGCAAACTGTTGAAAGAATAGTGATGGAAGAAAAAAATTTACTAAGGAGAAATTATCTACTTAGATATTATCTTAGATGTTTAGGGAATGATGAGAGGTTTTTATTTCTTTTAATGTGTTTTCAAGAAATAAACACTTGCTAAATCAGCAAACTGAAAGCTAGCTGAAGTAATATCCTTAAAAATTAGCTGGGGGATTTTTTTTACAATATCTTCCTTGGAATCTTATATTTCCTGAGTGCTGGGGAAAATCAGATGTAAATTTACTACAGTATCTTCTTAGGACAACTACTTGAATAGAGTCCAAAAAAATCACTCAGTTCTGGAGACAAAGTAGAGACATAAAACTACTTATACAACAATATCAAACTTTATACGAAAGAGGAGCATACACCAAATACTTTATTTGCAGTGAAGCCTCTGACTGTATAGAAATATTGCAAGGAAGAAAAAGGACATTCGTCTTTATGTTCTTGGTTTTTCACCACTTCATTTATCTTGCTTTTGGAAATCCAATTTGCAACACTTTGAAAATTGCCCATATTTTCTCCAAGGATCAGAGTTTCCTGAAGCAATTCTAAACAGAACACAAGGTTATTTTTTTGTCAGACTTGATGAATGTAGGTTGAATTTTGTAGCAGGTAGTTTCCTAAGATCAGCTTCATGAACAATATTCTAGAAGCGCAGATGACATCCCAAAGTGATAACTAGATAATCTAAGTTATGGAGAACACTCCACCATTTAACAAATTTGATTTTAATATGTTCTTAGTCAGTTTGCCATAGAATTTCTAGAAATTTTAATTTCAAAGAATAAGAAAGTGAAGATGGTGTCCCCATTGTTGTAAGGTGCATTTTAAAAGGGCCAGTAAAGAGAATATGAGTCTTGAGAGGTAGAAAGCCATGCATACAAAATTAATGGAGTTAGAATGAGTGGAAGAGGGGGGCTCAAATGCAAAAAGATTACGAAATGTTAAATAGGAAATAGCAGGGGAAAAGGGTAGGAAAGCTCAGAGAGAGGAGGATTAAGTAGAGCTGCGCATAAAGGAGAGGTTAGGGAGATGATAACGTGTAATGAAGGTGAGAAAATTAAACAGAAATCTTATTAGATATATAATGCATTTGTGGAAGGCAGGTGCCAGAAGATAAGAGAATACAACTAGCAAAACCATAAAAGGCAGGAGAAGTGGCTTTTTGTTTTTTCTGTGTTAACAGCGGACTGGACTTGGTGGTCTGCCATAGAATCTTGGAAGCATAGAATGGTTTAGGTTGGAAGGTATCTTAAAGGTCACCTAGTTCCAACCTCCCTGCCATGGGCAGGGACACCTTCCACTACACCAGGTTCCCATACAACTTCCCCTTGAACACTTCCAGGGATAGGGTATCCACAGCTTCTCTGGGCAACTTGTTCCAGTGTCTCTTCACCCTCACATGACAAAATTTCTTCCTAATATCTAATCCAAAGCTACTGTCTTTAAGTTTGAAGATATTCCCCTTATTCCTGTTACTCCCTGCCCTTCTAAAAGTCCCTCTCCAGCTCTTTGTAGGCCCCTTTTAGGTATGGGAAGGCTGCTACAGGGTGTCTCACAGCCTCCTCTTCTCCAGGCTGAATAACACAAATTCTCTCAGCCAGTCTTCATCGGAGAAGACCTCCAACCCTCTGAGCATCTTCATGCCCCTCCTCTGGACTTGTTCCACCAGGTTCACATCCCACCTATGCTGGGGGCTCCAGAGCTAGACGCAGCACCTCAGGTGGGGTCTCATGAGAGTGGAAGAGAGGAAGAGAATCCCCTCCCTTGCCCTGCTGGCCATGCTGTTTCTGATGCAGCCCAGGCTACAGTTGTCTTTCTGGTCTGCAAGTGCACACTGACAGTTCATGTTGAGCTTATTCTCAAACAAGACTCATATGACTTTCTCCTCAAAGCTGCTCTCAAGCCACTCTCTGCTCAACCTGTATTTGGGCTTGGGATTGCCCTGAACCAAGTGCAGGACCTTGCCCTTGGCCCTGTCAAACTTCATGAGGTTTGCACGGTCTCACCTCTCAAACCTGCCGAGGTCCCTCTGGATGACATCCCTTCCCTCCAGCATGTCAACTGCACCACACAGCTTGGTGTCAGCGAACTTGCTGAGGCTGCAAGAAATCCCACTGTCCATGTCACCAGCAAAGATGGTAAACAGCACTGGTCCCAACCCTGACCCCTGAGGAACACAACCTGCCAACAGACCCTGGACAAAGCATGAAAAACACAGAGTCCGAGACGCTCCAGCTGACTGCTCCTGACGCTGTCTCCTGCCACGAGGACCTCCTTGAGTTCTAGCTCTTGATCCAGAGAATACCAGTTGCCTTTCTCAATGGAGATCCAGCTGCCAGACAGATAAGGAAGCAGGGGGGAGGGAAGGTTGACACCATTTTTGCTTTGTCTTTCGAGCCACATGCTCAGCTGTGAAGCACCATCTTTTGCGTGGAAGGGGTTGCCAAGCCATTTTGGGTCTCTCTTTTTTCCCCGTGGAGATTTAGCAATTTTGTATCTAGTGATTATTTACTGGTTTTTTTTGCCCATTGTTTTTTCGTTTGTTAGTGAACTCTTATTTTTTCACTTATGTCTACTTGTATTCGTTCCTTATTGGTGGAAAGGGATTGGTTGAAACTAAGGGGAGGTAACTAATTTTAGAGTGTCCACCTCTTAAATGGTCTTAAACTAAGACAATCTCCATGCCTGGGACACCCTGGTGGTTTATAACCAATGACTGGATAGGTTAGAACTCAGGAGGTCATGTTTCTGACACAGCCACTTATTAAGGGAGCCATGATTTTCCCACCACCCAAGGCCTAATTTTCAAATTTCCTTAGTTTAAAATAGATTAAAGTGAAATGAAATGAAATGAAATGAAATAAAATAAAATAAAATAAAATAAAATAAAATAAAATAAAATAAAATAAAATATCCTGAAATGTTATTTCTACCCTTTATTATTTTGGGCAAGGCAGACCTAATAATCAGTGACAGAGGTAGAATCAGAAAGATGGCTTTTGTTTATAAACACATTTCTCTAAAGAGAAATTGGACTCAGAACATAAGCAAAGTAATTAATTCTAAATTAAAATAAATAACTGTTTTACCTAAGAAAGGGGGATATAAAGCATAAACAACTTGTTTTTGCCAGCAAATTTTTCTTGAGGGATTCTTAGTACAGATTTTGCATAATTAAGAATGCTTTATGTAGTCTAATGAGAGCTCAGAAGGCAACTGATGATGATGTTCTTTGGTTGTTGTTTTGTCTCAGACATGTTATAATATTTTTTACTATAAGTAATTATGCAGTAAGTAATTATTCACAATTGGTTTGCTTATGTTGTGGGCAAAAAATTTTAAAACATTTTTCCCTAAGTCCCCAAAGTCTGAACAAAGGGTTAAACTCACTATAACAAAAGCATGAAGTTCCTAGCTTTTTTTGTTTAAAATTCCACACAAATGATCTAATACAGAATTCCTACAAACAAATTTTCAACTTCCTTCATTGTTACATTTCCTGTTCTTGCTCTTGCAAAAATAAAAAGAAAAAAAAGAAATAGGTGAAAATAAAAAGTAAAAATATACATTCCTCAGACTCTATAGCACAGAATTTATTTACCGTGATGTGAGGTGTGTAAAGCTGAAGCATCCATCTTACTGAAGTTGTTTCCCTGCCTTTTTGTAATCTTGGGATTATGAGACGCTAGCACTTGTGGAGGGCAGCCTATACCTCCTAAGGTAAGTGCCTTCTATTTTATGAGTTAAAATAGAACACGATAGAAGGAAGAACAAGGCAGAATAGAATAGAATAGAATAGTTCATTTGGAAAGGCCCTACATGATCGTCTAGTCCAACTAGGACCATTTCAAGGCTGACCAAATCAAGATACTGGAGAGTTTTTTTCTTACCTTCAGGTATAGGGGGAAGATGGTGAACAAGCAAGATCAAACTCCTGTGTCATGTTTATCCCACACCTTAGTGAGTAAATCCTAGCTGTTGGCACGTTCTTTCTGGGGGTGGGAATAACTAAAACATTTACAGCTTGATCTAATAAATCAGGTGAGAGGATTTTATTGGTTGGTTGGTTCTTTCTACAAAATATCACTCTCACTTATTATGATATTTCTTAGCAACCTGTGAGACAATATGCACATACCAACCTTAGGCATAGAAAGGCATTATTACTAGAAATAGAGGATTGTGACAAACTCAGCAATGAATGATTACTGGAAAAATGGAGAGCATGCTGGATTAACACTTTCCCCCCACTCTCCCTGCCCCAGGAAACTCATCTGTGTGACAGTCACATGCATCAAAGCAATTTCAGAGCCTGGACTTTCCCAGCATTAAAGGATTGCTTTCCCATATGGAAATATTTCTCATATTTTCAATTACCAGATATGCTTAGTGGGAGAGTTTCTTCATTGTGCCAAACCAGTTTCTATCAACATTAAGAAGGCAAGTTTTTAAAGTTCTAAGGATTTGCAAAGTGTTTTATAGTCAGGGCAGGTATCACAGTAGCTCACAGAATGGAGCAAAGAACCTCATTTCAAAGTCGTCTCCTACGGGCTCCCTTTTTGGGATTACAGTGCAAGAGTAGCTACTGACATTACAAAGCCTGTATTTTGGGGATAAAAGCAGATTTTTTGCATCACGTAGTGATGAGCCTGCATCAGAATTTTCCTTATTTCTATTGCTCATTAGCTCATACAGTGCTACTCTCAGCAGGAAAAGATCAGCACCTTTACTATTTCAGACAGGTACTACTAAAATTAGATAGTACTGCTTCCTCATGATAGTCACTGCTTCCCACCTCTTCTCCTATGTATATGCAAAGTACTGATTTTGAAGTACAAAACATATAGCCCATGTTTATGTTTTGATGGTACGTATTCTTATGCATATAAAACTATGAATAAACATGACTCAAGTCCTGATTCGTCACAGACTAGCACAGCTAGGAAAAATATTTTAAATTATTGCTGAGACATTTTCTGGTCACTCATGCTCAAGAAAATTGAACTCAAGTCTGAAGATATTCAAAAAAGCAAGGGAAACAGAGAATATTTTTGCCAAGGACAGTGGGAGACATTGGCTTATTCAGCCTAGCAAAAGGAAAACTGAGTGTGGAAACAGACATGAAATGCACATGTTTGGGTAGAAACACTAGGGAGGGAGAAGAATTATTTAAGTTCTTATAGTAATAGGTAAACAAAAGGTAATAAACTGACACCAAATTTGTGTGAACTGGAAATTAGAAAAGCACTCTCCAGTTAGAAGTAGACTCGGAAAAGAGGAGTGGAGGTGAATGAGGAAGCTGCAAAGGAGGATATGAATTGAGATAAGGCAAACAACTGCAAACATTTTTTTCTTGCCTCAACACTTCATGTCAATTTTGAAATATCTTTGACCTGAAAAATACCAAACAGATCCAGAGATAGAGTGTACACGACATTGAATCAAAGAATAAATTATTGTTTGGTGGCTTTAAAAGAACTAAGTTCATGTTAACTTCTGGCCTTAATAAATATGTATTCAAAGAGTAAGAGCAGTTCATATTAAGAAGCAGACCAATCTATGTGCGTATCAGGCAAAGAACCTAAAAGTATTGTTTTGTTAAATCCTTATATGTGGATTCCCACACATGCTCTGACCATCTAGGAGATGTGGTTAGGAGAAAGATGGAGAGGCACCTCATACATCAGATGGGAATCCATGGATCAAAGCACTGTGTCAGCAGAAGTGTGCATTCATTCTTCTAGAATAATAATGGGTAATCATATTTTATTTGAGGTGCTTTAAGAAGGAAGCTTGGCAAATAGCACAGAAGATGTTATCAAGTAAGTAGGACTTATGCTGTTCTCTGTTCCATGAGAACTAAACTGGCACAGACACTGAAACATTTTCCTGACATAAGAGCAAGGCTGCAAAAATAGTCCCCCTGTTCTGCAACTTTCCACCTCTGCTCTTTTCTCTTGCTAACCAGTTCATTGAGCAAATTGTGTCCTGAGAGTAATGACACAGTACCTGAGCCATTCAGTACTTTCCTCCAAATTAAACAAACAACTAAAGGCTAAGCCTTACATGCTTGTTTTTATTTTTAATTCCAAGTTAGTTAAGTGCATAATACAATCTAAGGCAAGGTGACTCCATCAGGATTTCCCACATGGGTCTTTGTTTTTATAGCAGAATCGCTTAAAAAACAGAACACATATTCCATTCCTGCTAACTGCTTAATGGAGAAAGAGGTGCTTTGTGTTTGGTACTCAAAAAAACCCACTCAAAAATCCAGTGAAAAGGATCTCTGTGTGTCAGATCAGATGGGTAGTGTTATGTAAATGAAGATTCCATTTTGACCTTACTAATTTTTACAATACTCATGCATTTTATCAAAATACAGATGAGAATTCAAAGAACAGTGAACAAATCACATTTAGTGACTGTTTTAAAGTTTGTCTCCTACACATCCAAGCTAATGAAAATCTACAAATATAAGAGCAAAACAGTGATAATATTGGTTTAGGACTCTGCTGGTGAGATTAAAGGGTCTATTGTTTGTTGTCTAACCTTCAGATATTAAACTAGAGACAGTCTTTCAAAGACATGTTGGTGATAAGCCTTCAAGTGAGTCAGACAATGCTGGAATAAAGATCAACGTGCCCCAAAGCACTAGGACAGTATATGATAGCTGGAGACCTAAAAGCTAATGAATGATGAATTCTCAACAGAGAGGCCATCAAAGAAAGTGAAAGGTCTAAAGAAGAAGCTCAGGAAGGAAAAACACATATTCTGCACTAATTGTGAGGAAAAGAAAGATTGAAAGACTGAGGTTGTGAAATCCAGCCTGATCTTCTGACTTCTAAACACGTGTCTCCTATAAGCCTTTAAAAATAAAACCATTTATTTCTGGTTTCCAGTCGATTATGGAAAATCTCTAAAAGTTACTTTAATCCTTCACCATGTATTTCACAGATATATTGTTATTTAATCACTACATGCCTCACAACATATTCCCTCCTGAATTCAGAAGATCATGGCTGAGTCTCAGGACTTTTGGCTTATGTGCCACATGCTACATTTAGGTGAATGTTAGCTGTGACCCACCTCAGCCCTGGTCCTCACTCAATAGAAAGCTAAACTCCCTATAACCCAACACACGAACAAAACAGACCTTACAGTAGTATTTCCAGTACATATTTTCATAAGAAGAGCTCAAAAGGCCTGAGGATGCATATAGGTTCTCCTTTTCTGTGTCTAGAATGCTGGCAGACATTATTTTTGCCACTGCATAGTTTATAGTATAAGCACATAGAAAAAATAAAATAAATAATAAAATAATAAAAAAAACCAAGCAAAACCCAGGAAAAACTACACCTCTAGCACATATTCCAACAGCTCAGAAAACAAAGGATCCTAATCTGGGCTTTGTAACACTACTGAATTATCTCAGGAAATTCCCCGAGGTGAATGATATAACTAGCCCATAAATTCAGAATTGCTTGCGTATCCAAAATTCCTTCACGCCAAGATCCTCTGAAGCATGCAAATGCCACCACAGACACTACTCTGTGCCTAATATAGAGTTTGAAAAATCAGCCTATACAGCTTATTTTTTGCGTTACCTTTAACTTGTGAGTTCTATGTGAAACATACATTAAATATTCTATTAAATGTAAGTAAGAATTACAGACTTGGCTGGTATAAATCGCCTCTTTAAAATATGCATAAAAACAATCACTCTGCGCTACATAAATTTATCCATTCTCTGCTTTCTCTAATGAACCAGACCAATTACTTTGTTTTTTTAAAGACGACAGCTCTCACCTTTAAGAATATCAAATAAGCATTTGGCAGTCAGCAACCAGTAAACCAGAAATTTATTGTAGCAAAGTTAATGCAGAGATATCTGTTGGGAAAAATATACCTTTCATCACTTTTATCACCTGTAATTGATTCTAATTCTTGGTTTGGTCAAAAACATATTAGTAGGAGGGTCAAAGCTTGCAAGGAGATACGCAACTGCTTCCAAGATAATGGGACACAGAGTAGAGCTGGAGGTGAAAAGAGAAAAAAAACAGCTCTAGATTTAATGTTTACAGACTAAGAAAAGGAGAATTTAACTTAGTTTTTAATTCAGCTCTAATTTCATAGAAATTTTCTTCATGAAAGTATTTACTCCAAACCATATTTTCACAGTTCAGCAGACTATGGTAAAATAACTGCACATGTTTATACTCTTAGCTGGTAGTATATGTCTAACTGTTGATAATTGTAATGTAAAAATGAAAGTCACACGCTGATCTCTGAGTGTATGAAAGGACAGTTTGTTTCAAGGCAGATAAAACATGCCTGTGTGGGCCTAGTGACAGCAAAAGTCCCTGACTTCTTTTATTTACTGGTAGAGATGATGATGTTCAGCCTGGGCCCTTCTCAAATTCTCTCCATTCAGACACACAGGCAGCACTGACTCTCTTATCTGCCTGGCAGTTCAGTTTCTATTAAGGAGCCTGGACCAGGAGGCCTGGGATGTGAGGGCTAAATCTGTAGAGTAGCTGAATATAGGCTTTTTCTCTTCCTTCGTGGGTAGGCTGAACATAGAGGATTTCTCAATCCAAACTTGATGTTATCCATCTCTTTAAGTGTCATACTTGTTTTACAAATAGTACAATTAAGGACTCACAGTGACGAGCAGAGACAGCTTTGGGATGGGCTAGCAAGGGGTTATTCCTTTTCCGGTGCACACAAAGTCATCTGGAAAGACATCTGAACTCCTGGAAAATCACATCCTGAACCATCACCATTTCCTCAGGGCATTTAAACTGAATTGGTGACTGTTCAGTTTAAATATCTCTGCAAATGCTTGCAAAGCGATATCAAGTTGTTTCTGCCAATAACAGTGGTTTCCTCCACCATACCACGGTGAAGCATGGAGACAAGCTATGCTTTCTCTACCAATCAGCAAAGTCTACTGTTTGTTTTGGCCTTTTCCAACCACAAGGTTTCCATGATTCTGTGATTAGCACTCTTATGTCTTTACACCCCTTACCACTTCTACAGCTAATTTCTTCAGCATGCCATGGCTTTTCTCTCCAAATCTTTCTCGGTTGAGAATGTTTTTCCCTACTTCATTTCATGTGAAGATTTAATTTCTGCCAGCGGTGTAAGAATATCTTTTTAAGCTATTTGTTTCAGAAATAAGCTAACTTTTAAGCTAAAACTTTGGATTTTATTAGAGGAAGAGGAAAAAAGAAGGGAA
>VZTI01003033.1:1592952-1756414 GCA_013397865.1 Struthidea cinerea | reverse complement strand
GGGAAGGGAAGGGAAGGGAAGGGAAGGGAAGGGAAGGGAAGGGAAGGGAATACCCTTAATTTTTGATCATGCCTGCAACCTAGAAATTAGAACAGTTTATATGTGTATATATTAAATGAAAAATAGAGGTTAAATTGGCAGAAGAATTGTGAAACTCCATCATATTACTGCTGGTATATTGACAGCTAATGTTATATTTTACTAAAACATGGCTTGTTGCTAAAGAGACGAAAGACTTTTTAATTTTTAACATAAAAATCAAAATGTTTAAATGAGGCATGGCACATTTCAGCTCAGTCTGTGATAGTGGATCCTTGGATTACATTGGATTTTTCTTTCATGTGGTATATCAAAATGGTAAGCAGTTACAAGTTCTTTTATTCCAAGATTCTGTGCCTTGAATGTTAATGAGCTATCCAGTATAGATAAGGGGCAGAGGAAAAAAACACCCTTTTCCACACAGAAAATGTACTGACAAAAATAACATGGTTTTGCACAAACTAAGATTAAAAAAAAAAGATATTTATCTTCTTTTATGGCAGATTACTTAGTTTATGTAAAGAAACAGCCATATTCATTGTCCCTGTAATTCTGAAGTGTAACTTCTGAATATAACCTGAAATGATCCTTTAAGGCAATATGCTACGGATGAGAAGAATAAAAAAAAGATATAAAAAACTGATACAAATAAACAGACCGCAGAATCAGCTCTTGCTGCTCAGCAGCCTCTGAAAGTTAGATGGATGAAAGCACCAATCAGTAGGAGACATGGTTACATAGATTTTCTTTTTTTTCCTACCTATTGCTTGTAGAAAAGAACGTTTTAGGAGTCCTAGAGCTTTATGTAATGTGTGGTAGAGATGTTTCCAAGAACGGCAGTAGTTTGGGCCTATGATCTGATAGATGCTGAAGAACAGATGACAGAAAGTAGAATATTTGGAAGGGGTTCAAGAAGTTAAGTCTGTCTCTGAGCAGAAGGTGTGAGAGAGAACGTGTTCATGAAACATGAGAAGAAAACCCAATAATCTCAAATTCTTGCTGACATCTTACAAACTTCACTTTTGAATGTGTCACCGTGAGTGGCATATTAGACGCAAGGTTATTTTGTTTGCAAGGTACTGAGAAGCAAATATTTGTTTTACTCAGTTATCTATATTCCTAAAAGTGATTTATCATTTCTTTGAAGATATTGGATTAATATTCAAGTATTATTAATTTTATAAATTAGAGGTTAAATTTTCTCTCCTTTAAGTAGAACAGCATCTCTGTTCCATGAATAATCCTAAATGCAGAGGAATGGATTATTGGAGCATGAAGGCAGCAATCAACACAAATAACTAAGATATTTTCTAGATCAAAGATTCAAGATGTTTCCCAACACGAAGCAAGTAATTTCTGACATTCTACTCCTCTTTACTAAGCAGAACTTGCTGGTGTATTCCAGGTACAAATGCAGAAGACAAAAACCCCTTTGGAAGTACAAGAACAGTTCCCATCTGTGTTATCCTATCAACATAGTGAAATTCATCAGGACACAGCTGACTATCTGAGAAATTTATTTTGAGGAAGAAGTGAATGAAAATAAAAAAAAATACATTTTTTTTAATAACACAGAGGTTTAAAATTAGAGTTTAATTAATTTGCCTGGGAAGGGATAGTTTGATAAATGAAAACAAATCTGATGGGCAGCCATGATCTCTGCTCATACCAAAGCAGCCCAAAAATTTTTAGATAGAACTGGGTCAAAAGCATATAAAAAATCATGACTGTAAGTCCTGTAAATCCTAATCATTGGCTTTGCTGAGAATAAATCTTCACCCTAAGTGCAGTCAACAGCGTGCTAAGTGCTTATTTTCAAAATGTCTAAACAAGAAATTAAAGGGCAAAGAAGGAGAAAATAAAGTTGAGTTTGTAATGAGAAAAACCTTCATCAGCCCCAAATGGAGATGTTAAATTTCTACATGATGAAAGCTGTTTTCATGTCAGCTGTACTATAGTTGTGACGCACAAAAGTGTTATAGGGAGCACTGAAAATATAAAAGGTTGAGATAGCCGTAAAACCTTAGCCTGTACATTTCTGTAGAATTGAGATTCACAAATTGTTTTGGAATGTTGGAGAAAGGTAGGCCTTTGCTTTGCCATAGCATGGTGCAGATAAGCAGCTTGGAAAGAGGGAGCAGCTTTTGTTTCTAATATCTCTTGTGGTTTTTTTCAGCAAATTATCTTTTTTACACTCCAGTCTCTAGGGTTTGTTTGGGCCACAAAGTTCAGTATAAGTGGATAGGAATGGAAAATTCTCACTAGACCATGCTGAGCACTCGTTAGAAAAACCCACATTTTCTTGCAGGAGTGAAGCTGGTACAGCGTAACCTTTATTTAACCCCTTAGTCATACACGCCCTCTTCCCCCCACAAAGATACATAAGATTCAATTACATTTTTGCCTCCAGTTATGTCAAGTATAAAAAGGAAAATGAGATCTTAACAAGACTGGTTTCAAAATAGCTGCAAGTCATAACTTTTAAATGTTGGAAATTACTGTGCAATGTTCTTAAGTGAATAGTCCAAATGACTCAATACTAGGAACATTTCCAATATAAACCTTCATTGCATTCTAGGTGAGATGATTTGCAATTAAACCCCAGAGGATTCCATTCAAATTTTAAAGGAATACCCTATTTTCTCTTGGAATAAGATTGATATTTGTTTAATAGTTTCCCAGGCTTCAGTAATTGAATTGCCTCCTCTGCATTTTTAAAGTCTCAATCCATTATTCTAACATCTTAATTTCTAAAACTCCTTTGTATTTTCTTGTTTAGAAAATTTGGTAAAAGAGTAGTCATGGGAGTCTACTGTGCCGTACTTCACTGTAACTCCCTGGAAGTTTTGGTGGAACATTTTGTATGGTTGGGGATTTTTTGTTGGTTTTCTTTAGGTTGTGGTTCTTGTTTGGTTGGTTGGTTGGGTTTTGTTTGTTTGTTTGTCAGTTGGATTTTTTTTCTGTTGCTTTGTTTGGGTTTTTAAATCTGGTTTGGTTTTCTTTCCATTTTGTTTAGACGTAGATGGTTAGATCCTTAAAGTACAAGCTAAATTCAAGGCTGAGAATCACAAAATGATGAGTTTTCACCATAGCTTATACCAAACACACAATGTGTCTTGTAGGCTCTCTACTGTCCAGAAGAACGTTTCTTCTGCACTGAATCTTAATTTCCTTTTTTTCCCTGATTTTAAGTCAAATATCTCATGGGGAAAATAATTCAATATTTTTAGACAAGCTCCCATATCTTAAAAACCACTCTGACCTGGTTCAATACTTCAAACATTTATTGTGTTAACACCAATTTGTATGCTATTACTTGCTTGTCACAATTGTGAAACCTTGGGTACTTATACTGTCCACCTACAGGAGCTCATAATACATGAGCAAAGAAAAGAAAGGACATGGAGAATTCTCAAAGGCAGCTTTTTGCCCTAGAGTAGAAGATGAGGATACCCGTAAACTCTTGAAAATGGGAAATGTAAGGATTATTGTAGTCTTAAAACTTGACTTTGCTTTGATCTCTGACATGTATCAATAGTGCTTTTATGATGAGGAAAGATGCAGTGAGCCACCTACATCTCCCAGTACCATGTACTCGAGGGACCCTGTACAACTACTGACTCAATCTGACACACTCACAATTCCTGGTAAAATGCTGTAGAGAGACAATAGCATCTGAGTGGCAACAGTGAAATTTTTTTTCAGGCTAATAAGTCTCACCTTATATGTGACTGCACAGTAATAATGTATTTTTCTGGTTTTAGGACCAAGCCAATGACTGAATGACATAACCATATCAGTTTTAATTATTGCTAACTTCAGCATGACTGAGCAACGTAGACTTCTGTAAAATAACCTGGCTAATTTGATAATATGCTGTACAGACCTTAGCTCAGAACATCTGAAATGCAGCACTGTTGCTTAACTGCAGCTCATTCTTCAGCACTTGTGTGGACTCTACTTTGGATTACACAGACAGGTTTGAAAATTCCAAAGCAAAATGTGGAACAAGTCAATGTCACTGTTCAGTCCATTTCCACTACTAGAACAGCATTTAAAATTAAGGTTGGGTGAGTCCATCTCAGCTAAATAGGAAAAGAGGGGAACTGATTTCTAAGCAGATTACATCAAACACAACAGCTAGTCATTGACAAGGAAAAATTAGATATTAGACTTACAGTCATTATCTTCATGTCTAATCTGACAGTAATTTTATACTGATACAACAGAATACAACTGGAGATGCAGTGATTTATTCTGAGTTCTGCAACCAAAGTATGAAAACAGGATAAAAACTCATTATCCCTATTCTCTTCCCTATCATATACACAGCAAAGTCATAACAAAGCTAAAGCCAAATCCAGCCTTATGATCCAATTCCCATTCATTAGATTTACTGTCAAGCATGGCTGTCAAGACTGGCTTTGTTGTACATTGTGCATGAACTTTTTTCCTAAGTCCACTGAAAAATTCACATTTCATCACTGTAGACTTGCTATGTTTTCTAATTACTGTAAGATTCAACTTGTTCTGCTCTGCTGATGCCTTGCCAAAAATATAGCCTTTGTGCAAATTAATGTTTACTTTGCTGTCACTGAATAATGCAATCCTTCATGCACTTTGCAGTGGCTCAAAGCATAAACCAGGCTCCTGATCCAGAAATGTGCATTTTAGTTTAAAGACACAAAATAAAGTAAACCTTAGACAACATCCAGGTCCCTGTTTGTTTAAAATTCTTTCTTTCTGCTTCCACTTACCTTTCCCCAGAATGGAAATATGTTTCTCACTGTTAATTCTGCTCAACATATCCTTGCATTTCTTGCATGATTTTTCTGCTTGTTTCCACACTAGACTAATAAATTTTGCTGTTGTTTTTGTAGAGATTATTGGAATACTGTGCAGAAGCTCCTCTGTGAAGCTCAAAAGTAGGAAACATCATCAGAGAATGGGTGCTTGAAAGCTTGAAAATTAGCTTCATAGCATTAATATCTAAGTTATGTAAAGTCATTAAGGAATAATGCTTTATATTATGAATAATCATTGTGTCATATACATCAAAGAACTCTGAATGTTTGGCTAATACAGAGAAGAGTTTAAGGATTAGTCCCATATCACTGGTTTGAGAAGAAGTGTGATCACTGTGATCTCTCAGAAGATGATATATTCCATTAAAATAGTCCATACACTAACATAAGTGTCTATGCATCTGCTTAAAAAATTACACCCAAAACACGTAACTGAATTAATTTCAACAAATGCTTTACTACTACCATAATTAGAGCAGAAAATGGCAGTGGACAAAAAACCATCCTTAACCTATGACAGGTAATAAATACAGCGGTGCAGGCTGTCAAACTGACTATGAAACCCCACGATTAGATGGGCATGCAGCAAGCTCAAGGGGTAAGGAAGAAATTGGTTGTTAACAAAAAGTGTTATCACTTTGTTATTGCTTCTGGAAAGAATATAAGTCATCTGTCTTTGCAAACACAATCTCTATAAATAATGAAGGATGATCTGTAACACGGATAATAAAATGACAGTTGCATTTTTACAGCAGCAAGACGTACCAGGATTGGCCTTGTGGAAATATAACTATGTAGAACAGCAATAAATATTGTTCCACAAGTTTTTGTGATATATTATTGTTATTTTTAATTGCTACAAGCATCTACAACACAGAACAGGAGAACTTTGACATTCAGAGAGCTTGGGAGAATTCTGTGCTTTCCAAGCTTTAGGTTGCAGGATTTTTACAACCTCCTGCAAAAGTACTTTACATTCTCAGGGACTGGTCCTTTCATTTTCCTGGGAAGCTGATTTTTTGTCTTCCTGTCTATACAAATACTACCTTGCAGCATTTTTCAGGTACTATTGTATTTCTTACAGTAGTACCACATGAAGGCACTCATTCCCTGACATATAGTTTTGCAGTGAAACTATATGCTTTCTCTACACAGGGATAAAACTGTTCAAAAAAACTTTCTAAGTAGACTCTGAGACATGATGTAGACTTTCTGAACCAGTTGGTCCTTTATCTTGGTCATAATTAGAATCTCCAGCTAATTACAGACCTCTACAAAACTGAAAATTATATACTGTTATAATTACTGGAAGATTCTACCCATTATCAGTGTGGGGTAATTCAAACCAGACTGTTATGCACATATGTTTCAGGCAATAATCAGCAAAAGTACTGATTTTAAACATTTTGTGTTAGCATGTATATATAATACACAGGGAAAACATTGTATGTCTTCTAGAAACTGTAGCAAACAATTCCTAAGGAATCAGTGAATTATTTTTTTTCCATTATTTTTTTTCTATATCTATTTCCTACCTCCCAAATCAGACCCCTCTACTCCTCCCTAAGTCAGTTGCTGATGCTGTACCCTAATGCTAATAAATTCACTTCTCTTGGCCCAAAGAACCTCCATTCCATCCTACATATTCACATTTTGCAGTAGGCATTGTGAAGAACATATATTCAGGCCACATCCCTGGGATAAAGTTATGTTAAGCAGAGTGAAAAGGAAACAGCAGTAGGGAAACGTAGTTTTTCTGATCCATCAGTTATATTTGAACCTTACCATGGTGCCAGGACATGATCCTGAGCTCATGATTCAGGTTTTGCTGTACAAATGTCTTGAACAAAAACTGCAGGGGTCCCCACTAAGATATTGAAATTTTTCCGCTGCATTTTTCTATTTTTTTCTCCTGTTTTGCATCAATAGACTTGTCTTGTTAGAGTCTGTAATTAAAATGAAGGACAGCCTGCTTATAGCAGAGAAACACACACTTATTTTAATTTGAGTTATATTGTTCTCAAAGACTGCGAGAGAAGGGTGCCTTTTAACAGAGTAGACATCTTCAACGATGTCTAGCCTGTCTCTCCACCCATCCAGCTCTTCCCACAGGTGGATAATACTCTAATTTCGAACGCTTGTCTGTGTTGCATTCAGACCTTTAACATTAAGGGGAATATGTGCTGTTAGCCTGTGGATGTTCCATCAAGGCTGTATCAATTGCTGCGCTACAGTGACATATCATTATATTGATTGACTGGCAAGTGGATCACGCTGGACTCAAGGGGCTGCTGCAGTTTGGTAGCTGAAATTTCCACCTTCATGAAGAAAAAAACCCAGGTTTTTGAGAGCAATGAAGAAATAAATTTTTTCGAGAATGAGGTCATGAGAAAACAGACTCTGGAGGAGGCTTTTATTTTTTTTTAAAGGTGTGGTCCATCAATTCGGTGCTGCTACAAGGAATAGTGATGCATGAGAAGTGGCTGGAGTCTGCTGAAAGACCAAACTTAATCTCATTTCTTACCTACCTACTGCTAAATGTGAGAAGGCAATAGAGGGAAAGGCTGGGAAAGACATTGTATGTTCATCAGGGCATTTATTAATTCGCCTCTGGAGACACATCTTATCTGACCAACAGTATGTATGTTATTTGTTAAAACTCTGACATCCTTTGTATAATGACTTTTCTAGGCCATCTTTTATTTCTGATGCTAACCAGCTCTTCTTTCTAACAACATTATAAACTGCATCACAAATATGTCAATAATTTTGAATCATGTCACAAGTCTTTATGGTAAAGGTCCTTTTTCCATGCCCATTAAGTGAAAAAAAAGGAGTAGGATCGGAACAAATTTTAAGGTTGAAAAATCAAGTGCTTAGATGTTAGGAAATGACAAAATCAAGGCTGCCTGAGCAGGATTGCTTACACTCCCTTGTACTTCTGCATCATTAAACAATCTGTAATTACTTCATCCTTTAACACATGTGATGCAACATTCACTTTGTTAACAGAGATTCATTATTTCTGTTTATCAACATTTTTCAATGAGGGGCTTTGTACATCTTTGTACATATCATTTAAATCAGTCAGGGAAGGCATGATTAATTTCCTTAGGGTTTTTCCTCAGGTAAAGTCTTTATAACATCTTTATACTTTCTACATATTGAAAAAAATGAATCTTTAGAATAGGGGGTGAGGTAAGCTGTGTTTCTCTTAATAGATACTTGTCGGACTAGCCAGAACTATCCCTGAAACTTATTTGTCCTATGCAAATATGGCTTTTCTCCTGTATAGGAAAAAACATTTTTTAAAAAATCACATGATTCTATAATTAGTGTCGGGAGAATTAATTAGATTTGCATAGGGTATAGTCAGAATGCTGGCATATCCTAAGCTTTAAGACTGTGATTTAATGAGACTAACACTTACTTTTGGAAGTAATTTCTTCCTTTTTTTTTTTTTTTTTAATTAAAAATCTCAGAACTAATGTCTTGTAGGGTTATATTTACTCATATATGAGTCACCTTCAGGAATGGGATCTTTAGATCTATAGCACAACCCTCCAGTCATTTGAAAGCTAAATGACTAAAAAATGGAAAAGAATTCAGTTGCTGACAGCATTTTTCTTTTGAACTATTTTTAAATTATGTGGCCCTGTCACTATAGAGGGTAGATATACTTGCTTTATCAGAATTTTAACGATTTGCAAAAAAAATATTGAGATTATAGATTCACAGTTTTCTCTGTAAAGGGCTACACAGGCATGGCTAAACATTTCTGTCCAGATTTGTTGGATGATTTGCTTTTTCCCCCACTCCTAATGGTTCTGTGTGTGTCTGTGTGTGTGTACAAATAAATTTGTGATTTTCCACAGAAAAGATTTTACAAAAGGAATAGTTTTGAAAGTGGGAGAAGCCAATGGCCTGGGATCCTGAGTTCTGTGACAATGGAAGAAGAGCTCTACCAAGGTGAGCTGAGACCAAAGGGCTGACAGGATCTTGATAAGTGGGAAAAATTAATCAGTGGAACGTCTTTGAATGTTTTGGGGTTTTTTTTCTTCCCCCCTACCTTGTGTTCCTAAACTTTTCCTTTTGCTTTTCTCCTGATCCTTTCACTGTTTATTCTCTTAGACTACAACATGACTTCTGTCTTTGACAACTTCTGGCTATTGCCTCAATAAAGGCTGAAGAATTTTACCTAGATTTTGAGAAAACCACCAACCATATCAACAAAAGAGTCAAAAGGAGATGCTCAGCTTCTGAAACTGTTGGAATCAGTGTGTTGCGGTGGCCCAGCCCACCTCAGGGCTGGAGGTCATTAAATGGATCAATTTTCCTGCTCCTGACTTCGACCCCGAGGGCAGGTCTGAGGCCAGCTCAGAGGATGATCATCAGACCTAAGGCCATCCTCTTCTGGGTGATTGCCACTGCCACATCTCCTCCCCTCTTTCTAGACCCTTCTCTTGTTCTTTAGTCCTTATTGGTTCATCTGTTTATGTATATTTATCAGTTTAATTGCCTATGTATAAGTTCCAGAAAGTTCTCCCCTGTTCCTTTCCCTATTGGTTACCTGTCATTCCCATCATCTCCCTATTGGACTGTTTCCCTTAGTTCCTCCCTCTTTTAGGGCACCATAAAAAGGTTTGTTTGGTTCCTCCCCCTGCCTTTTCTGGTGCTCTCCCTTCAGCTTTGAAGCTCCTTGTTACTTTGTTATCAATAAAGCTGGATTTGTTGGCACCAGAGAGGTCCCTCTACCTCCTTTGCTGCAGTCCTGCTGCTAGCCAACATCCAAGCTGCAGCCTGCTCCTTTGTGTGCCTCTTAGCAGAGCGCTCCGACCAGCCACGAGGACTGTGTCCCTTTGGTCACCGACCAGGACACCGCCTTGCCTCCTGCCAGGCCACCGGGCGGCCGTGGCAGCGACGACATCAGTGAGCTAGGTGGTCTTTAGTTTCACTTGATACAGTCACTTTTATGTTCTAATAAAATTTCAGCTTGCCTGTTTTAAGCACAGCAAAATAGATCCTGGCCCTCAGGATCCCAGAAGGCATTTTGAACCTTTGAACCCTGATAATGCATTAAAATACTGAGCTTTTGTAATAGAGTCAAATAATCCCTTCATTACAGCTCTTCCGTGCCTGGTAGAGTCTACCACCTCTGACATCTCTACGACCTCTGACATCAGCTTGCCATTATAAATTAATACCTTTCCACTTCTAAAAACTTCTATTATTATTTCAAAGCTATCACTACCAGAGTAGCAGATGGCAAGTCTCAAGGCTTCCCAGCCATGTCAATGTTGAAATCTCTCTCCCTGTCTGAACTCAACAGCATATTTCATTAGAGAAAGCCAAGGAGCAAGCATCAATAGGAAATATCTGTGTGGAATGCTTCGAAAAGTGTGTGAATCCCACGGGTGCTCTGCAGGGTGGAGAGCAATCAAGCTAGAAGGTTATCAGATGTCAGGAGTCCTCTCAGGGGTTGGATCCTGAAAAGAATAGTGTATGTGTTTAACTTGATGCATTCTGAGTAGTTCCAGCTGCTTAAAACAAAACATGTGCACAAGCCCTCAGCAGCATGCAGAGCTCAGGCCTCAAGCTGCAAATAGTGCAAAAAGCTAAAGGATGTTATACAGCTGATGCCCCTTATTAGAAAAACTCTTTAAACTCCAGGTTCAAACAGTGTTATTGAAGATGACAATCTTTCTGCCATGTCTCCACTGGGACAACAACCACTCATGGAATGGCAGTTTGTGCAGAAAAAATATTAAATAACACATTAATGGAAAGACCAAATTTCCTAGCTGTGGGAGGTATTAGGATGTGCAAACAATCTAATCTGCTGCACATTAAGTGGTTTCAAAGCTTCAAAGCTGCAGGAGTGTGAGGAAGAGGCTTCCTAGTGAGCAAAAGAACAGTTTTCGAGACAAAAAAAAAGGAAAAGGATGGCTACTTTTCACACATTTCTTTATTAAGTAGGCGAACACTGCAAATCAGCAATTATAGGCCCAGGCTCAAAAACAATTTCAAAGCAGTGTGTGACCACCCAATAATCTCAGTAAATCTTATAGAAGTTTATGAAACAAATAGGTAGGCCTGCTAGAGGCAGATAGTGAAGGAAATCCATCCTGTGGGAAACTGAGAACTCCAGAAATATCCCTCTGAGTTAAAAGCCTATTAATGCTCATTTTTAGTGATGTGTGAGTGTTACAGGCAGGCCTAAAATTTAGGTTAGGCATGTTGCTGATTGAGACATGCAGCTGCACAAGTGTGGGCTGGGTACAAAACAGATTGAGAGCAGCCCTGAGGAGAAGGACTTGGGGCTGTTGGTGGATGAGAAGCTCAACATGACAATCAGTGTGCACTTACAGCCCAGAAAGTCAATTGCATCCTGGGCTGCATCAAAAGCAGTGTGGCCAGCAGGGCAAGGGAGGGGATTCTGCCCCCCTACTCTGCTACTGCTGTGTCCAGTTCTGGGTCCACAACATAAGGACATGGACCTATTGGAGCAAGTCCAGAGGAGGCTACAAAGAAGATCAGAGGGCTGGGGCACCTCTCCTATGCAAACAGGCTGAGAGAGCTGGGTTTGTTCAGCCTGGAGAAGAGAAGGCTACAGGGAGAACCTTAGAGCACCTTCCAGTACCTAAAGGGGGCCTGGAGAGGTGGAGAGGTGCCTTTTTTTAAGGGCATGGAGTGATAGAATAAGTGGGAATATCTTTAAACTGAAAGGCTTAAATCAGATATTAAGAAGATATTTCTTTCCTGTGACAGTGGTGAGGCACTGGAACAGGTTGCCCAGACAAGTTGTGGGTGTCCCGTCTCCAGAAGTGTTCAAGGGGAGGTTGGATGGGGATCTGAGCAATTCGATCCTGTAAAACATGCCCCTGTATATAGCAGGGAGTTGGAACTAGATGGTCTGTCGCTGTGACGTACCGAGATCGGCGAGAAATAACGACACAAGAGTCCAAGTTCAGGAGAGTAATGTCTCTCTCTCTCTATTAATAATTAAATCAGTCTTTTATAACTTGGTTTGCAATAGAATAATGACAAGATTGGACTACTGAACAGCCACCCACCAAAGTGATTGGCTGAACAATGTAACACTCATTCCAAACATTTATCTCAACGTACTCCGTAACAGTCCTGCAAAACAACTCACAGTGGTGAAATAGTTTGCAAAATAACAAACTGTTTCTCAGCTAGTTCGCATGGGGAAGCAGTATTCTTACTGAATGCTTCAGAAAGCTGGAAAGTTTCTCTGCCACAGCTTTTCAGCGTCTACAATGGTCTTTAAGGTCCTTTGCAACTCAAAACATTCTCTGATTCTACAGTTCCATACATTTATTTCTGAAGGTGCAGAAGAAGGCACTGTTTACTGCCACAGAAGAAGCTGGATAGGTCTCAAATTGGTGTAATGAAACCATTCAAACCTAAAAGCACTCTTAGGCCCCAGTGGGAGTAAATAAACAAAGACAGCCAAATTACATCTCATATTCCATTTCACATTGCTAGACTTCGTATTAGTCATTTACTCAAACAACTCTTCTTATAATGGAACTATTTTACTCCAGATCTAAAGTTTTGACCTTTCCATATCATCATTGAGAAAATAATATCTAACCTTTTACTGTGACTACAGGAATATGATCACACACATCCGTTGACATCTGAGTCTTTTACACCAAATATCTCAGCTCAGGAAAAATAAACTGAAGGGAAAATGAAGAATTCCAGCTATATGGAAGAGAGAATACAAAGAACACAGAGATATCATTAGAGAAGTAGCATTGTAAAAAAAATTCTCCAAACATGCATATTTAATTAACAAAGTGAATCTGTACTTCAATTGTGATAAAATAAGTAATCTATCATGTTGCCAAAGCAATTTCCAGGATTTAATTTTACCAATGGAAGAATTATAGGTTCAGATGTGAAACAGTGCAAATTTAGAATGTCTCCAAATATGAGATTTCAAACTGTCAATACCGAAAAATGCATTGCTACCACATAGTACATATTTTACACAGTCTTAAATAGCAACTAAAGTAAAAGGATTTCCATCACTTAAGGTTTTTTTAATGATCTGAGTCCATATGAATTTTCAAAATTTTTGAACAAAAAGAGTCAAAATCCTTTCCATTACAAACATCTATAGCACAGACTAGGATAAGTGAAATCTAACTTTGAAAGATTTCTGTGAAATTTTACATTACAAAAGAGAGTACTGAAGACATTTCCTCATATATTATGTCACAAAGTGTCACTGCTATTTCAGTTTCAATCTCAGTTGAGTATGATTCCAGTATAAATACCCAGATACCACACACAAGAGATCAGTGTTTTGGAATTGTCATTTGTAATTCCTCTTTGGACCTAAAAAGTAAAAACTTTTCTTTCCAGTAATGGTTTTATGGATTTCCTTTGAAATTGTTTTTAGAGGTCAATGGAAATTTTAATTATTACACTTATATGATGACCATATTTGGTTTAAAAACATGCTTGTCTAGTATCAGACAATAAATCAGTCAGATTGAGCTAATCAAGTGTGAGTTAATCAAGCCCTTTAAAATTTGAAGGATAAAAAAGGGTGAGCTCACAAAGTATTGTCAAGGATTCTCTAATCGAAGTTAGAGCCACTTTGGTACTGAACACACCGTGGACTTGCCTAAGGCCATCAATCCCCCAAGGAAATGTGAGCCCATGTCCTTATGGAAAAAATGATGACATAAAAAGGCTGGGGCAATTGGAAATGCAAAAGCTGGTAAACGTATTTACAACATGACCTTTAAGTACTACAGCACAGTATGGATTCTTCATTGAGTCTATTTACTTTATTTATTTCTATTTCTTCATTTTTCATTCTCATTGCTACTGAAAGGATATGATAATTATGGGGAAATTATGTTTCAGCTTTTTAATGAGAAGAGGATTTTGTACGGTTAGTTTTAGATTATTATTACTGTACACAAATTTTGATACTTTCTGTTCGGTGGAAATGAGGAGTTCTGTGATGGAAAACATAACTAGGAGGCCTTTCTACTATTTATAAGAGTGCTTGAGGAACACTACTTTGGTGATTGATCAGTAGAACATTGAAAGTTATCTCAGTTGCAGAGACTTGATGGGATACCAGCAGGCAGAAAATGACAGCTGAAATAATATATTGATAGTGTTCAGTGCTGTGTCTGACTATAAAATAATGACCATATTATAAATAAAATATTACTATATAAAATAATTTGTTCTGAACCTCTGGATGTCATAAATTATTTTCACCAAGTCACCCTTCTGTAGCTCACTTACTGGTGCTTGATAAAGAATTAGATGCCATTGGCTGAAGTACAGGTTTTGACATACACCCAGTCTTGAATGGAGAAATGAGAAATGGGACCCTATGATGTGTCTTGACTCTTCCTTTTTTCTCTTACCATTGATCTAGTCCATCTAGCTGTTAAAAATGTTTTTTTTTTTTCAACCTTTTGAATTTGTCTGGCTCCAGTTTCATTGCTTCTATTTTTTTCTCCCCTAGATTAAAGTGCCCTTTCCTGATGAGGAAATGACTAGAGAGGAGAATCTAGCAGAGCTGAACACTTTAAAGCCCTTTCTCTATTACATTCAGAGCATAGTAAAAACACATTTTGGAGAAGCAATTTTATGAGCTTGCACAGGCAGGCTGCAGGAATGGCCAAAAAAAAACGCAGATGAAGGGTAATTTTGTTTTTGTTACCTTGCCATTGAGGGATCCCCAAAGCAGCACCTGGGCAGAGGCACACAGGAGTGAATGAAAACACTGTGGCTCTCAGTCCATGCTAGAGGATCACTGAACCTGCTGGTTTTGCCTGTATATCAGGGCTTCACTCAGGCAGAGGTTACCACTTCGCTTTGATCTTTCCCACAGCAGGGCAGGAATCTTAAGCATGTTCCGTAGAGTGTCTCTAAGTCTATCACAGGCCTGTATTATTTAATCATAGATGTTCTACTTTTCCAACACACAGGTCTAAAGAAAATTAGAATTATATATGGTGTTTTCTACACCTCGGCTTCATGTCACTTGACTCTGTTTGTAAACCTCCTTTCTAATCTTCTATTGTCTTCCCACAGCAATGAAATTTTTTACATCAACAGGGCAATTTCTGGGTGGAGACACTGCTCAAAAATAGCACCTTTTTTATTGTATTCAAACCCGTCTTCAGTTTGGTACTTAACAACTATAATCAAACTATGAAGAGTATCTCAAGGAAGTATTTAAGTTTAAAGTTTAAGTTTATTTAACTATTTAATTAATTCATGGAGATGTTCTCCAATTCTTTAATAAATTCCACAACTGTAGTGTTTACTTTCCCTTTGAAAACTCTGGACCCCTACATTTTATAAAAAAAATTTTAATAACTTCATAATGTCTCACACTGAATGAAATCACCTTGAACTCCCACCTCTATTTTGATATAATAATTTGTATCTTACTTGTATTTCCCTAGTAATGTATTCAAGGCTCATGCTTTTTCTTTACTTCTTATTAAGATATTCTTCTTTTCAAAGTCACTGATACTGAGAAAAACTCAAATTTTTTTAAGTTTTGGAATGAATATCTTGTTTCTAGGTATATATATTTGCTTTAAACTGCAGCAAGAATTCTAATACTCAAAAGGAGCTAAACTAGCAAGTGATCAGGAGGACTATATGACCCTTCCACACTGTTAATATGTCAGGGTATTAATGTCAGTGTCATCTTGCAAATTCATTTTGGTTTCATGTTTCTTCTAGACCATTGATGAAAATGTTGAGTAGCATCAGCTCTGATACTATGTATAGTAATCAAATATCTCCATTGCATGAAAATGCTGTGTAAGTCTTCGTGACATATCAACCTGCTCTATTAACTCCTAGTTAATACTCCTTATGGTTCTGAATGATAGTGCTAATTTCACACACCCAGTGTTGCGTAGAACTCAGGATCTTAAGAAAAAATGTCTACAAATGGCTGCATGTACATAGTTGGGATTTTTTACCAGCTAATAAATGACGTGAAGCTCACTTTGGTCAGAAAAATGCTCCCTGCTGCTTAATTTTGAATTTGGCACCCATTGTCCATCCAGGTCCTTCTCACAAAAGTGGTCTTCAACTGGTTCCCGAGCAGCACTGGTAAATGGCAATGTTCCTCTCACTTTGCGCTCCTCCCTGCTGAAATGCACGACATTTCTCTTAGCCCAGAATTTTTTCCTCTGGAAGAGGTCTCTAGCATGCAGCACGCCAACTGCTCCCACTGAGTTTGTTTAAATCTGTCAGACTCCCACTTCTCTGAGGCTGAAATCATTCAATAGACTTTTTATCCTTTACAAGAAATACATTGTTATAAAGTCAAGGTTTGGGAATTATTTTTGTTTATCCTATTTACTAAGCTTAACTATAATCCTGAGATAAAGCCTTAAGGGAAAACATGAAACTCTAGGAGGATCACGACAGCTGGAAAGAGCTTTTGGAGGAAAAAAAAAGGAAAAAAAATTAAAATGTAACTTTTTAGATAACAATGCTTGAATACATTTTGAGAAGATATTATTAGAGGGCCCAAAGTGACTAACACAGTTTTTTGTTATCTAATACAAATATATAGTATATTCTATATGCATAATATATATTTTTCTATATTATATAATATAGATAATATATAATTATATAATATGTAATATATATAATTACGTAATATATAATAAAAATAATATATGTTTTGTGTGTTTGCACAGCTCTGAAAGAGTAGGTTTAGATCAGATATTAGGAAGAAGTTCCTTACTTTGAGGGTGGTGAGCACTGGAACTGGTTGCCCAGAAAAGTTGTGGATGCTCCATCTCTGGAAGTGTTAAAGGAAGTTGAAGGAAGTTGGATGGAACAAGTTCTGAGGAACTTGTTCTAGTGGAAGGTGTCCCTGCTCACAGCAGGGAGGTTGGAACTGGATGATCTTTAGGGTCTCTTCCAAACCGAACCAAACCGAACCAAACCGAACCAAACCGAACCAAACCAAACCAAACCGAACCAAACCAAACCAAACCAAACCATTCTTTAGTTCTATGATCCTATGTTGTGAAAACATATATGGTAATGAGTAATTCAGGTATTATTGAACGTTTCCAGTCGAAACAGGATTGAAGTTTCTTTATTTCATGCTTTCTTGATGAAAACCGTGGTCTTCATTTACTGCTGAAGGTACAAGTGAATTTCTTGTGTTATCCTTTTATATCATATTATTCAGACCTTGCTGACTGTCCAAGATAAAATTTTCTTAAAAATCATACTGTTTTGAAATGAATTGTTTTATTCTGTTCTTTCATCTACGGTGACTGTGGTTTACCATACCCTCCAAAATTCACCACAGCAATGCAATTTCCTACCTTTAAATATTGATTAACTTGAAAAAACTGATAGTTGGAGCAATCCTATTAAACTCAGTCTGAACTAAGCTATTCCATTCCAACAGCCATCAGCATATCTGAAGGAATAAACACTAGTACAATGAAATAAAATAGCTTTCGTCCCTTTCAATTTTTAGAGTTCCCATCCAGCAAAACGTGCTAGTATGCACTGTACATTAAGCACATGTTTCAATCCCTCCACAGCCATATAAGCCTTTAAGAATGTGCTTGGTTTTAAGTGCTACTTAAATCAGACTGGCAGCAATTTGACTTAAGCATATGCTTAACTGCTCTGCTGGATTGGGAAGGGATGGGATAACTAATGTGTTTAAGACTGGAAATGGGCTGCATGTGGAGTGAAGGCAACATGATATTATCTCAGAAGGTTTTGGATCTGCCTAGATGCCATCCACCCTGTGCTTCCATTTCTTCACTGGCACTGTCAGAAACACTCCAGCCCATCATAGCATGTAGAAAAATGCATTGCTATTAAACAGATGGTCCATGAGGGAACAGGCTATATGCCTTCCACACTACTTCAAAAACAGAGTAATGATGAACCCAGGTCTTAACTCAGTCTCAAAATCTGGATCCTGAAAGAAGAACTCCATAGAGAAGTCCTTGGGAATGTACAGGAAACAGCTACCTTGGTGCAGCTGATAAAAACATGGCATGTTCATCTCAGGCATAGTTCTATTTTGGTTACTAAATCAGATTTTTGGTGGAAATTACTACTCCTGCAGTAATACAACTGAGAAATTTTATTATCATTTTGAAGAATTACGACTTTGTTTCTTTTCTTTAATTTTTTATAAAACTTAATTACTTGGCTACCCCATCTTTTGAAGATCTAAGAATCCTTTATAGAAAAACAGAGGGCAGAAGAGGACTTTGAAATGCTATATACCCCATAAATAGAAAATGGCTTCAAGAACAGCTCTTCCCATATTTTCTTAGATCAACTGGGAACCCAGAAGGAAACTCACAGGTACAGAAAAGAATATTGCTACAGAACATATTGCTTTCTGACAAACCAACCTATTTCATAGAAAAAGAAATTATTGTAAGGCTTCCAACAAGCTCTAATCCTCAGGAGAAAACCTTTGTTACTTTCTTAACAGTGGCAGCTGTCCAAGAGAAGAATAAGATGCACATGTAACAATGGGTTAAGATACAGTCATGTAAGTATAGCAATAATTCAGGGAACAAAACACTGGCAATATGAAGCTCTAAATGACATAATTTTTAACCTAAACCAAAAGTGTTTGCAATGAGTAAAGGCGAGAATGAAGCCGCTCCTTATTCCTGAAGAAAAAGTCACCATGGCCCTATCTGTCACCCCAAGCACTTGAACTCCTCTGCCTTCTCTGGAGAGAATTATGGTTACAGCCCAGCTCCCTGTGCCAGCACCATAAATTCTGACAAGGTCACGCACATCAGTGAATACTGTTTCTCATGGGGCAGGCAGACAGACAGTGCCTGAACTCGTTTACTTCAAAAGGCACTCTTCACAATAAAGAATACAAGATAAAACATTTTCATGAAAAACAATTATATAGTAGAAACTGTCTAACAAGGCAAGTTTGATGGGTAATGGGCATTTGATAATTTAATTTTAGCTTTTTGGTTTTTGCTACCTTGTACAGAAGGTATATTCTGCTGCGTACATCCCGCCATTTTTTCAGTAGCACTGACACTTCTTCTGCCCTGGAAATATCCGTTGAATTATACTGTTGTTTTAAAGGTAACTTTCACTATGTCTCCTGCAGGGATTAATATGAGAATTCACAGAAAGATCATCAACAACCTTTGCTCCCATGCTGGAAGCAAACACCTATATCAACTGCAGCTGCTAAGTGGACAAATACATTGCAAGATCTTCAGGGTTGATAAAAGTTTATAGAGCCAGGGGTTGCAAGCAAATGTTTTACTACCATTATATGGTAGTAAATCAGATGGAAACATTTACTTTTTGTTATCTTCTGCAGAATTAGTCTAGAGCCTTGACTACTCTTACACAAAGCCATCTCATGCTCCTACTCCGCCTACTCCATTGTCCCTTTCATCAATAAAAACAGCTGGGCATCTGCCCAGGCCTGAGGTAGCCCTGCCAAAGGACACAGCCACAGCTGGGCAGCGAGGTAGGAGAGCTGTCAGTGTGCCACAGTCACCACAGAAGTGCACACGTGAGGATTGACACAGGGAGATGTGCCAGCTCTGCAGGCAGAGCATCACAGCACGTGGCTCAGGAGCTCGGTGGGAGGACAACAGCATGTCCAGTCAAATGCAAAGGGTGCAACAAACCCCAAGTCCAGTGTGGTTTCAAATAAAGTCAGGAAGAAACTGCCTCTGTGTTGCTGCTGCAGCTGCCTCTGCCCTCCCTGTGCTCCCAGCTGACCCTCCACAGCCGCTGGCAGATTCGCAGCTGCCTGAAGGCAAACACAGCTCCTGCTTCGGCATCCTCAGCAGTTCCACCAGCAGTCACAGGGAGCAGCACCCCAAATCCACTGCACTCTTCAGCAGCTCACGGTTTAGTATCACTCAATGTGGAGTGCCTTTTTCCTCTGCTTGCCACTATCAGCACTGAAAAGTGCACACCGTTTCCTATTCAGCTCAAACACCGTGAATCACCTTTTGAGACTTTTTCTGTTGATTGCCACTGGCAGGAGTGTGAAGATTAGGCAGCCTTTTAATCTTTTACTAGCCATGATTACCATCAGTGGAGTAAAAGAGCAATTGCCTGGCAGTGCAAGTGGCAGTCCAGTAAAAGGTTCCCAGAGCAGAAAGTAGTCATAGACCAAGCTCAACTTCCAGCCTGGTCAAGTCCACAGTGCCTCCCCTTGAAAACTGCAGAACTTATTGACAGTTTCCTGGAGGATTTTTATGACCCTTTATGACAAAGGCTCATATTTCCCATTAATAGCGTCCCTTACAAAGGAGAGGAAAGAGAAAATTTTCGCACTTGAACACAGTTCTTTTTGTCTTAAATATTTCAATATTTTTACTTATCTGGAAGACTTGCATTTGTATTTGAACAGATTATGAGACAATCTGAACAAAAACAACTAATTTCCAGAAAACTGGAACATCTCATTAGTATTCAGCAGCTACCTGAAACCCTTTCAGCATTGGGAAAACTCCCATAGAGACAATTATACAGCTCTGCCAGTATATGAGTTGAGATTATTTTGATTTAAGAATAAAAAAGTAATTAATTTCTCCATTACATAGGCATGGGGAATACTAATAGCACTGATGTTACGGCTCTGTTCAGTCTAATATTAAGCATGTAATTTCAGATCATGGAATTTTGGTTAGTAACAATTCCTACACCAGTTGCAATGATAAGGTTTCTATGTAGGTAAGCTCTTGCAGGCGTCCCCCACAGCTCTATACGGTCTTCATCACAAAAGTAGCTGTCATGTGTCTTCAGTGTTCTTGATATACACAATTACTGAACTAAAACATCCTGGCTGTGCTTCAACATGTTCACTCCAACCTCTCTGAGACAGCATGAGCATCACTGTCATGACTGAAGAAGAAAACTGTTTTGAACAGATGTTTATAGATATCAAAATCTGATTTACAAAGCTAGTTAAACCCATTAGCAAAAAAGTAACCACTAAGTAAAAATGACATAACCGTTATTGGTAATATTCAAGTAGTTGAAGTCTAGATTAAAGTTTTAGTTATCTCATTGACATGCTCTGAGTCACCCACTTCATTCTCAGCCTTATGGGAGACATTATGGGAGCTAAAATCAAAATGCCTTCTGAAGCACACAGGTCTGAAGTGATGTGGTTTTGCAGTTGTTTTTTGGTTTTGGGGTTTTTTTGGGGTTTTTTTTTGGTTTTTTGGGGTTTTTTGGGGTTTTTTATTGATTTTGTTTAAGTATTCATTAGGAGCACCTTGCTCATTTAGATGGGCATTTGTCATATTATAAATCTAAACAAACACCACAATTTCTAGTAGAAAAAGAAAATGGAGTTATTAATCTCAAAAGTAAATGTGACCACAGTATTTTTATTCCAGCAGTCAAGAAATGTGGATAGTAAATACGTATTTGAGCCAGAGACTTTTTCAGAGGTGAATGAATGACCTGACTGTAGATGTGGAAATGTGACAGATCATAGTAGTAGAGAAGTCTTAGAATTAAATTTACTTATAAATTCTCACCTATTAATTCGGAATGATCCTTCATATAGAGGTAAGGGGGGGAGATCATATCGTATCATTGGTGACATAATTTCTCTGGTATCTGAAATGTGAAATAAAGGAAACTGAAAAGAAAAGGAAATACAAAAATAGATAAATCATACACTATGGAAAAGAAACAGGAAAGGAACAGGAATGATGAGGCAAGACTACTTACAAGAGCATGTATTGAAAGGACAAAGGGGAATGGATTCAAATTGAAAGAGAGTAGGTTTAGATCACATATTAGGACAAATTGCTGACAAAAATATTCTTATCAAGTAAAAGCACAATAGAAGTGCAGGATACTTATTTCTTTTTGAAATCTGGTTTTGACACTGGATTATTTAATCTCACACCTTTCTAAAGTTATCAAAAATTCTAAGAGACATAAATGTATGAGTAAGTGTACAGTGCACTTTTCAGTATGCAGATACTGCATACTGACTTGGTACTTCTTCCCAGCTCCTACAAACAGCTACAAAGATGAAGCATCATCTGGCAATGACTGACTGTTCTCATCTTTCACAACAAGAAAGAAAAAACTCCCTGCTGCTCTTGCTTATGTGAACACAAGTTTCTTTCCCTTTCACCTACAAATTACTTTTGAAGAGCATCTTGGAGTGTTCATCAAAGAAAGAGATTAGCTATTTTTTTTTTTTACACTGAGCACATCTGGATAAACTTTATGATTATCTTATTTGAAAACTACAGCTTCATTTGCATAATATAAGCTGCATGCACCATAAAAATGGAACTTGCAGTACTTTGTGAATTCTCCAGTGTTTTGGAAGATTAAGCACAGTGACAGTACATTCTCCATATAAGCACCAGCCAGGTTTTCTTCTATTTATACACGGGACTGAAGGACAGCAGCAACCACATCAGGTACAATATTAAAAAAAAAGTATTAACTAAAAAAGTTACCTCTTTGACTTTTAGGACATGTAATGATACACACACCCAAAAGCAGTGTAACCACATACAAACACTCTTTGAATGATAGAAATACATGGATATGCTGCCATGTGATCTCAGCACCTTGGAACTAGGGGAAGCACAGAAGCTTTTGCTGTTGCTGAAATGTTTCCTTCTTCTATGCTATTTCCCATCTCCAAAATTGTTACAATAGTAAGCAATTATGAAGAACATCTACTCAATCTAATGGCATTGTCAATCAGACTGGATGAATGAGGCAGCTGAGCACTTACTGCCACATGCCATCCCTGGTCAATTTTACAGTCCAACAGGCAGGTTACATCTTTTTCAGAGTTTTCTCACGTTGTGATTTTCAGCATATCCCTCGGGCTTCTAATTTCCATCTGCTCAGATCAGCTGCTGCTATGAAAGCAGGTCCACAGGGGAAGTCTCCAATGCAAATGCCTATATAATTGCCATTCCTGGCAGTTACATAAAGTCTGTCTATCTATCTGATAAGTCCACAGCCATAAAGATAACAGTCAAAATAAAGGAAAAAATAATCCAACTGGGAAAAAAAATTAAAATATAGCAAAAATAAATCACTAAATTTATAGTACATTCTGCTTTATTAATTTTTAATTTTTATGGTAAGCCTGCCATGAAACTCACTTAGCAAGACCACAGTCTGTCTCTTTTCAGGGTGGAATTTTACAGACCTAAAGATATCCAGTTTAGACCCATAGTTACAAATCTGAGGCAAAAACTTCTTGTTTTCAGCAATGGTGGTGTGAGAAAGCACAGTCAGTAAGTTCAAGCTGAAAGGATGGTTTAGTTGAGTGACAACCAAACAACATTGCAAGTGTAAACCTTTCCCTATGTCCAGATACCAATGCAGAACTCATTGTACCAAAATATTTTAGGTAGTCTAACTAGAAGCAAATCTTTATGCCATATATCTGACTATTTTTCCTGTACCACTGAATCGTTTGTGCACACATATATTAACATAAATATGAGATACTGCAAGCGTGAAATAAAATATGCAAAGCATCACTGAACAAAGCATTTGCAACTAGAAGATGAAAGGGAAGATAGATAAAACCAGCAATTAGATATTGTGGAGATTTTCCTAAAATAGAGATTCAGGTCAAATACTTTCAATAATGTGGCCATATGTGTATCCAGACTGCTGAAATGTCAGCATTCAAATCAACCTGACTGCACAAGGTGTTTAGATATGGAAGAGCTGTAGGTCAAAAAAGAAATTCATATCCTTGAGATCTCTGGACAATAATCAAAAAGACTTCTTTGCTCAGGAAGATTATTCATGCTTATCCAGGAACAGTCAATGTGATCTATAGCTGAAAGGGTGAATTCAATGTTATTTGATATCAAACCATTATCTGAAGGCTCTGTAGGTTTCCTGAAATGGATATTTCAGGAGAAATACTGACTGTGTTCTGCCTCTGTCAGCAGGGTATGTATATTTAATTTTATTTTGCAGCATTTGCTGGCAGATACAATGGTCATAGAGTGTCCCTACTCTTCCCTGTAAGGCTGTTTTTCCAGGACCCACTCCAGTGCCTTTTGAAACTATTCAGAAAGGTCCTTGTGCAACCCATAGAATGGTGAATCAGACCCTTGAACTGAAGATAACTTGACATTGCCATTAGGCTTTCACCATAATAGAAAATAATTTTTCCAGGCCTTTCTGCTTCTGAACTCTTTAGCAGTGTATTCCATATCAACACCTCAGAATCTTCACTATCCATCAGGTGGAGAGATAGTCCTTGAAGTGACTTTCCTGCTACCTGTCTTACATGTATATTTGAGAAAAATCCATAGTGAGGTAATGCTCTTCTGTCCTGGAATCTCATTTCAAAATTCAAGGGAACTCAACATAGCATTTAATAAAACAAACCATTGCTTGTATCCATACTAGTATGTGCAATGAATATAAAAGTGTGGGCAAAATAATTTTCACTAAAGCCTCTGCATTTTTTAAGTCAAAAATTTACCCCAGGAATACTTTAATTTTACTGATCTCCATGTTGTTGTTGTGAGTAGAAACTTTGGACCTTGCAGGCAAGATGTACAGTTGGTAGCAAGAGTAATCAATGGCAGGGGTAGAGTGCCTTTGAGAGTAGTATCTTCCCTTTCACTGGGAGTTCTGAAAGTAAGAAAAGAACATTTGCAGCATGATCAGTATTTAATGGTCTTTGTGCAAGAATCCCTCTGTGAAATCTAAGGCACATCTTACAGGGAAGTAAAGTTGGCTCTTTCTGGCCTTAAAATGTACAAAACTCCAGAAAGTCACACTGGAGACCCTCCTTACAGCCACTGAGTTTCAACCTGATTACCAGTTCTCCAGGAAAAGGATTCCTTGACTTTCTGTTGAAGAGCTACCTCTGTGATAACTGACATTTAAATGTTCCTCAAAAGAAAGAGCAAGGACTTTTGTTTTCTGACTGATGGTGTCAGTTGTGAGCCCAGCTTTCCTGGTATGTCTGCATTGAAAAGGAAAGATAAGTTCAGAAGAAGCTTTTAGTACAGCAAGGCCATGATCCGTGCACTTTATATCTCTATTGTGTGCATGTACACTAGCAGTTTATTTTGCACCAGAAGTGTGCTTTTAAAGTGACATTCCCAACCGTCCCCACTTTACACCCTTGGCTCACATCTCAGAGCAGTCTTTTGCATGCAGTAGATATCTTCTGGGTGAAATTAAACTGAAATACATGACAGGAGTGCCACAATTAACCAAGGACCTGACTAGAGTTAATGTAAAACCTGATGAAAGACCATGCAGTGTTTGTCAGCTGGACTCCATAGATCCACCCCCAAAGAGCTGGAATTTTTACTGTGTAGACAGGGTAATTCTGGGTACAAATTCTGTGGCATGCAATCTGTTGCCCAGGAGCTTAGGAAGGCTGCCTCTTGGACTCAAGGTGATTCCCCTTCTGCCTTGAAGCACTCCACTGATCTCTACAAGACCAAATTTTCAGGACCTGTCCTACCCACCACCTGCCGAGATAGCACTAATGAATTCCTGCATCAAATATATTCTTGCTTCCATCTTCAATTACTTCCAAAGCTCAGATCATGGCCTACTCTGGGGTCTCTTGGGCAGAGTGTGTAGATGGTATGGTTAGCTGATCTAGTGCATAATTCTACTTTGACATATTTTGCTACAACCCTCAGACCACGCACTGAATAGCAGCTTTCTAGAGCCTGCTCATCTAAGCAAGCTGTACTTTAAAAGGGTTAAGAAGAAGTTTACTTATTTATCTGGACTGGACTCATACATACTGTGGTATCTCTAAGTGGGCAGTGCATCCAGGCAGTATCACTCAGACGTTTAATCTTTTAATAACAGACTCCTTTTAGGTTCATTTGTAATTGTACAGAGATATTCTAAAACTTTACCAATTTTTATGTTATTACTGGACAGGGGAGAATCAAACTTTTTTTTCTTTCTGTCTCTCCAACTAGGGAAGAGATAAATAAATGTCTTAAATTGTAGGAAACACAGGTGTGGCCTTACTCCCCATGCTCAGTCATGTGAAATAGCTACTGATCTAATGCTAATCTCTACATCAGATATTTAATCACAAAACTACAGAGCACTTCCAGTGCCTCTCTGGAAGATAAAGTTATTCTTTGCTTTGCCTATGTTTTCACCTCCTTTTATACATACAGTTCAAGCATGAGAAAATAATAATTTTCTCCATGAACATCTAAAAGTGCACTCAGCTTACCAGATAAATAAATCCTTTTCTGTTTACCCTTCGCCTCCCAAACTAGGGTGCATACATACAACTCCATGACTAGGAAGTGGTAACCTTGGACCTACCAATACCTCACAGCAAGAGAAGAAAGGAGAGGAGAATGCACCAAACAGCAAATACTGTGGTCTGATAAAAATTTAATATTTTCTGAACTCCAGTCCCAAGGGCCCACAGTTAATATGTATCATGTATTATTTAGCTCTTATTTTACATATGACCTGCTGATACACTTTTTCCCTGGTGACACCAGGCAGACACTGGCTCTGACCTTCCTCTTCCCCACACATATTTTCAAACATCTTCTCTTTGCTGAGGTCTTTATAAAAAAATAAAATATTTTTGTTTTTTTATATCAGGACACAACTTTGGGGAAGGTCATTCCTTCCCTCACATGCGAGCAGCTTCTTAAACATCTTTATACCCTTCAAATGGACATGACATTTTTTTAATTTCACATTAGCTTTTTGTAGAGAAGCCTCTGCACATTTCCTTTTTCACACTAGGTGAAAAATGTCCCTAGGCATCTGAAGGTGAGGTAAAAAATTAATTCCTACCCACTCTGATTAACTTGTTTTGCAAAGCAGTTTTAGCAGATATCCCCACTGGAAAAAAATGCTTAATTGCTTGCTGAAGGCAGAATGCCCATGACTAGTTCTTGACATTATTAGGGATGTATTTTGCTGTGATTTTTGGTGTTGTGCACACACTCTGTTACTTACACAGAAACAAATCTCCATGCTCTTATCCATAATTTCCTGAAGTTTAATAATTAATATGGAAAGAAGCAGTCAATTGTCAATTAGCTGTATTTTCATGAGGTTCTTAAGTAATAAAAAATGCATTCTGGCACGTGTGTAAAAAAATCCCCCAACAATGCAGGCCTACTATCTCCAGAAGATGAGAGATATTATACTCATGAAGAATGTCACATTCTGTAATGCACATTTAGGGAAAAAAAGCCCCACCAACTGATAGAGATTATAAAATGTCAAAAGATTTTTAAGCACAGAGAGCAAAGAGGGAAGCATCAATAACAAGATTTCTCTTTCTAAAGTCCTAACACCTGACCCACTTACTGTTCCTAACAAATGGCAAAGTCAGCTCAAGAAAACAGACCTCACCAGGTTTCTGTGACCTACTGAGCATATTGCTTCTGCAAGTAGGAGTTAAACAGCAAAACTCAACACATTACTGAACAGATTCAGATATCACAACGAACTGCACAGTAATTTTTTTTTATTTAGAAACAGTATATATATTTTTTTCCATCCATACAAGAACAAAACAGGGTAAATTGCAACAGCAGCAACAACAACAACAAAAAAAATCGTGCCGCTTTTAAGGTCAAAAGTAGCTCCAGTTATCTTTTTAGACAGTGCCTAGGTAGAAGAACATGTTATGACCTAGTGGTTCATTAAACTGTGATGAACTAAATCCACTGGATATAATCAGTGGGATGTAGTCTACTCTGCACATATATATGTCATGTGCAGTAAAAGACTGCACTAATCATAGAACCACAGAATCATAAGAATGGTTGGATTGGAGGGGACCTTAAAGATCATCTAGTTCCAATCTCCCCTGCCATGGACAGGGATACCTTTCACTAGACCAGGTTGTTCAGAGAACTACTACCGTGTATCGGACCTATATGGTTTTAAGCAAGTGTTTAAAGCAATGAAGATAAGTATGTGCCAGATGTGTGCAGGGTGCTTGGGTGGCCAAGAAGGCCAATGACATCCTGGTTTGTATCAGCAATAGTGTGGCCACTAGGAATAAGGAAGGGATTCTTCCCATGTGCTCAGCATTGGTAAGGTCACACCTCAAACTCTGTGTCCAGTTCTGGGCCCCTCAATTCAGGAATGACATTGAGGTGCTGGAGCATGTCCAGAGAATGGCAATGGAGCTGGTGAAGGGTCTGGAGAACAAGTCTTATGAGAAGCAGCTGAGGGAGCTGAGGTTGTTTAGCCTGGAGAAAAGGAAGCTCAGGGGGACCTTTTTGCTCCCTCCAACTGCCTGAAAGGAAGGTGTAGCCAGGTGGGGGTTGGTCTTTTCTCCCTGGTAACAAGTGACATGACAAGAGGACACAGTCTCAAGCTGCACCAGGGAAGGTTTAGGTTGGATATTAGGAGGAATTTCTTCACAGAAGGCAGATTAGACATTGGAATGGACTGCCCAGGGAGGTGGTGGAGTCACCATCCCTGGAGGTGTTTAAGGAAAGACTGGATGTAGTACTTAGTGCCATGGTCTAGTTGACATGATGGTGTTCAGTCATAGGTTGGACCTGATGGTCTCAGAGCTCTTTTCCAGCTTATATGATTCTGTGGTTCTGTATTCTGGCCTCCCTCACATTCATAATGACAAATTACAAAATGTTGTTACTCTTAAGGAGAAAACCACTGATCTGTGTCTGTAAACATATATCATTAAATCTGGTTTAAAGAGGTAACTCTTATGTCAGGAGAAGATAGATCATCATTTTTGATTTTTCAAAATACAGAGCATACCTGTACTCACTACCATTCTTCTGCTCTGGTCCTTTCCAGTTGAGGAAGCATGTTGATCCTCACCCTGCCTACTTTCATGTTTCACCACCTACTGTCAGATGGAAACCACAGCAGACAAGAAGTGGATGACCTGTGTTAGACACAAAGGAGAAAGAGTCACCACACAAGAGGAAAAAATCACACATCTTTATAAAAACTGGTGATAATGACAAAGATAGATTGGAGAAAAAGATTATTCAGTTGGGCTTAAGTGCCTTACTCAGTGAGAGAAGAGGCTTTCAACTCCAAGGATTTAGCTTGCTGCAGAACTTTTGTAGGAAGATTTTACAGACTTTGCTTTTGGTTGGGCAACCAGGCTGTACCCATCAGCTTCAGAGTCACAAATGCAGATCTAAAGCCAGGGTGTGGGGTAAGCATCCCACTTTTTCTCTGTTTCAGCCTGTTAGGGGTTCAGCAGAAACAGCCAGTAATAAAGGAGTTGAATGTTGGATTCTATGCCTTATATTATAAGGTCATCCTTAGAAAAATCATCCAAGCTAGATAACTCATGTTGAATAAAGATGATAACTCAGCATTTTGAATATTGTGTACATGTCAAGGTGTTAACTGGGGAGGGTGTTGCTGCAGGAGTGGCCTCTGTGAGAAGATATCAGGAGCTGCCCACACTGTAGACAGTTCCAGCTGACTTCAAACTGGACCTGCCACTGGCCAAATATGAGCCCATCAGGGATGCTAGTGGCACCTCTGTGATAATGTGTTTAAGAAAAGGCAAAAGAACACTGCACTGAGACTGTGTGACACAGGTGAGAATATATGAGAGGAAAAGCTCTATGGACATCAAGGTCAGTGGAGAAGGAGAGACAGGAAGTGCCAGAGCAGAGATTCCCCTGCAGCTCTTATGGAAGGCCACAATGGCTTGCCTTGTTCTCCTGCACCCACCCCACAGAGAACCATGTTGAAGGAGATATCTACAGTACAGTGCATGGAGGACCCTGCATAGAACGGTGGATAGGCCCTGAAAGAAGTTGCAGACCATGGAGAGCCCATGCTGGATTAGGCTCCTGGCAGAAACTGTTGCCCCTAAGGCACACACGCTGGAGCAGTTTTTTCTGCTTACGTCTGTTGCAGACAGGGCTCAGTACAATAATAACCCTTCTTGTATTAGCCAGGCTAGTAATAATAAGTAATGAACCATAACTGCAGAGTGGTGATTGTGTATGTATTTTTTTCCAGGGGGCAAAGTAAGGGATACCTCTTTTCAAACATCTTGCCAATAAATAAAAGAGGGAGGTGGTATCAATTGCCACAGATAAATTATACTTAATATTCTTCTGTAAATTAGCACTCATCAGTACTCCCTCCCCTTGTTTTTCATTTTATTCCAGACAGGTTTCTGTAGAACTAGATCATGTGCCCAGTTAAATTTCCAAAGTTGTAACTTCACAGTGGATTCTTTTTGTAAGTGAAACAAGAAATGACGGGTACTTTTATTTGCAGCCCCTCAGACATAAGGATAATGGAGCTCTACAAAAAGATCTCTTGGAGAAAGGCACGTGAAAGTTCACCATTTTCTCAGGTGGTGAACAACTAGTTATGGACAGGAACATGAAGGCCTGGAAGCAACTCTTTTCTAGAACTTTTCCAACACTAAACCAGTACCACTCCAGACACTTTCTGGAGGTGAACAGCAGACCCGACACTAGTCTTCCATAGCCCCTTTCAGCTTGGCAATGCTCTCTTGTCACTGCTTATTTTTTCAAGAAGAGGGCTGATATGGTTGGAGAGACAACCTCAACAGCTTGGGAAAAGCAAGTATTATTTATTTTTCAGCAGTGTTCTTGATCGAAAACATCTACAGATGTAGAGGATAAACAAGGTGAAAGGAGCCAAGCATTTTTCACTTTTAAGTACAAGCTTAGACTACAAGAGACAGCTGGTTTTATGGGATTTCTGGTCATAAAAGTTAATGTCTGAATACAAAATTGTTATGGTTTAACCCCAGCTGGCAACTAAGTTTCATACAGCCACTTGCTCACACAGTCCTCCCAGCCCCAGCCAGTGACATGGGGAATGGAATACAAAAAATGCCAAACCTGTGGGTTGAGATAAGAAAAATGCAATAATATAATAACAATAGTAGTAGTAGTAGTAGTAGTAGTAGTAGTACAACCATGAAAAGGAAAAAAAGAGAGAGGAATAAAACCTAAGAGAAACAAGTGATGCATATTCAAGGTGCTCACAACTCACTGATGCCCAGCCTACCCCTGAGCAGCAATAGGCTCCTCCTGAACATACTGAGCGTGATGTTCTGTGGTATGGAATATGCTTTCGCTCAGTTCAGGTCAGCTGTCCTGGCTGTGTTCCCTCACAGCTTCTTGTGCACCTGCTCACTGGCAGAGCTTGGGAAGCTGAAAAGTCCTTGACATAAGGTAAGCGCCACTTAGCAACAACCAAAATGTTGTGTGTTATCAGCATTATTCTCATCCTAAATCAAAACCAGCACACTGTACCAGCTGCTAGGAAGAAAATTAACTCTACCCCAGCTGAAACCAAAACATGAGTTTTATATGGAAAAGGAAACAATGAGCAAATAGACACAAATGAGCACACTCCCTCCTATGCAGGCCTGTGCAAAGTAGTAACAACATGAAAAAATTCAGAAAATTGTCACCTTATTTTCTTAAGCAGTCCATCTTATGTCATATGAGTGCCCTGACTTCCTAAAGCATGTCCTTCTGGCACTAGCAAGGCAAGAGACAAAGCAAGAACTCTTGCTTTGTCCGGATTACACTCTCACATTCCTCATCCTGTGAACAGGAATCCATGTTCTGATTGCCTGCTTTTCCACCAGTAACCACCCACCTGAAAATAGCAACTTATATTTTTTAGATAAAGACTATAAAGAAGTCAAAAATAGGCCTCAGATCCTCTATTGATTCCAAGTAATGGGTATCATGGAAGTAATAAAACAGCCTAAAATATTCCTCATTAAAGGGGTAATTGAACTGGATGGAGTTTTTGCCTTGTTTACAAAGAACTTTTATCTTTCTTAGTAGCTCAATGTGCAGTAACCAAAGTTCTTGGGTTAATCTCCCGTTTCTGAAGATATTACTATCAAATGTGAGCTTTTGTACCTCAAATTTCACAAAAAAATCAAACATATCATAGAATATTAGTAAGTGTTTAAAACACTGTGTGTGCAATCATGACTCTGTCAGAGGCTGAACTAATTAAACATGACATCATTCCAGAGCCTAATTAAAGTCAAATATTAAATTCATCTTTCACTTTAAAAAAATGAGAAAGTGAACTGAGTTTAATGAAGAAGAAACATTCTAAGAAATTATGACATCTACAAAATTGGTATATCCTCTATTAAGATCATTAAGTGAAAGAGGCCACTTCTAGTATATGCTCTCATTCAAATGGTTGTTATGCAATGCCTCACTGCACGATGACCTCGGGAAATCCGGGTTCCAGTTTTCTGTAAATCATATTCGGCATCACCTAACAAAACCACATAAAAGCAGAAAATTTTATTTAACCCCATAAGCACTATCCATGAGTCCTCAATAATATCTTTCCTTTATCCAACCACATCACAGCCCAAACCCGTGGTTTTAAGAAATACTTATTAGCCATTCTATTTGAAACTGGTTCTTACATGACTGGCAAAATAAATGACAGAATTTGACTTTCAAATCAAGCTTTTCTCACCTTTTCACAGGATTTCACTGACTCTTTAATGAAGAATAACAAAAAAAAGACAATCAAAACTCTTATATAATCTCACTCCACTCCTTCTTCCCCTTGCCTTTCATCCCCCATCTTTTAGTTCATTATCCTTTGCCACCCACGCAGACTTGAACAACTCTTGCCTTTCAACTATTCTAACTGGCTGAATTTTCCCCTCACTTTATACCCCTTCACACTGACATTCTTTTCCATCTCCCCCTACCCTTCGTTTTGCAGCATAAACACAAACATTGATTCCTGATAGTCCTTACTAGATTCAGTTGGCATTGTGACAAACATGCCACGATCAAGTCAATGTCTTCAGTTCCTCCACACTGTTTCACAGATTATATGTGTTCCCTTCCACATGTAAAGCTGATTTGTCTTGAACAGAGCCACACAGGGAGAACCTGGCCTGCTAAATTAATGTATTCATCCCTTCCTTGATATCCCACCCTGTGACTGATGTGGGCCTGTCCAGTAAAACTAATTGTGTCAGATGAGAGGAGAGGAAGAGTCAAGCCACTTCTTCCCAGCTGTATTCCAAGGATAAACCTTATATTGGGTTTTGTAACATGACTGGGAGAGACATATCTAGACTGAATGCAGGAAAATTATGCATATATCTAATTTCTCATGAAGAGGCCAGTAAAGTACACAGGGAGTTAAAGTACTGACATCAGGAGAAGTGGATGGAAACTAGAAGAAATGACAAATTAGAGTAAAAGATGTGTGACAGATTGCACCATTACTTTAAAACTGGATGGAGACTTCAGGGGAATATTTTGACCACATAAAGCAAGGCAGATGCCACAGTTGGTGTCTTCCTTGAGCTACTAAAAGCTGAACCTCTTTGGCATTGTCATTTAAAAGGAAATGGAGGTGGCTAAAGAAGATGAAAGAGGCTGGAGAGGGAGATGTGGAAAGGGGATCTAAATTAGTAGAAATTATGTAAAGGAAGCATGAAAAGATGAGAAAAAAACTAGGGCTTAATTTTTAAAAGTATGAATGTTCTATTAAAATGTCATTTTAAATTATATTTTTTTCTTGTTCATCCTGTAGCAATAAGCAGATGGTAATGGACAAACATCAGGGATTTCAATTCATTTGTTTCTTGTCTGTTTTCACCTGCCCTTGACAAAGAGGTATTGTTGCTGTGACAGGTAAAAGCTCAAAAGTAAAGCAATATGCACAAAGACATCACTGCTTAAGGCCATTTTTTTAGTGTAGTGCTCCTGTGTTTATTGACCTTGCTCAGCAGGTCTTTGTCAATGTAAAGCAAAAAATGTGTCCATGACATAAAAAATGCCTATGTGGGCTGTAAAGTTGGAAACAGAGGACAGTCCTGAATCTGATGATTTTTTTCTGAGAAAATACAGAAGGAGTCAAGACTTAACTGACATGCACCACAGAGAGGGGCACCTGGGAGTGACTCAGATGTACACATATTTTGAACCAAAAAATGAACATAATTTCTTTTGCTGGGAAGTTGAGAGCATGTAACTTCCCACAAGGTAAAAAGTTCTGCTCTGCCTTTTGAAAGGAGATTTACTTGACTATTCCTTATCCAAAATATTTAACGAAGTTTATATTCCCTTTTTGGAAGCAACACTGATAAATTTTGTCTCCGTATGCTTTTATAAATAATTTGCTTTTTTAATCGGTCTGTACACAAATATTTTTCTTTAAAGGTGGGGTTGACAGAGAGATTTCTCCTTTTTCCAACCTTCTCCATTCTCTGGGGTTTTCTCAGAGTATAATGCAATATATCTTCACATAAGTTAGTGACCGCCAGATCAGCCTGATATATCTGTAATAACTATCTTTTTGGAGGAAGATGATATTTGGAAAGAGTGCATAAGTTGTATTTTATTAAGCTGTTTAGCTATGGGCTTATTTGAGAAATTATTTAATTAAGTGCAGTGGGATTTGCACAAGGGCTGTAAAGTGAGCAGCAAACTGAGGGATAGGAGGAAGCTCTTCTTAGTCATTAAGGCCTTAGAAATGAAAGGGAGAAGTAACTCATAGAGTTCCTTGGGTATCACTTATGTAACTGATTTAATTTTCTATTTTCATGGGTTGGGACAAAAAGTAGGAAGGTGTTGCTGGTGATTGAAAGTTAATAGTTCCAACTGATGGGAAAGATTTGCTTATTGGACAGGAAGAAAGGACGAGTCCAGGCTATGGCATTTCAAATACCAAAATGCAATAGCCAGAATGCAAGTCTGTCTTTCAGGACCTAAGGCAAGAACTTCTGCTAGAATAAATGAGTTTATCAGCTGGAAATAAACATGAAAAGGAAAGACTGCTGCACTGGCTAACTGTAGAATAAATACCAGGAAAACTCTAAGACACTTTTGATATCATTTTTCATGGAACAGATACTCTGTTTTCTGGAAGCTCAATAACAGTGTGAGATTTACAAGAGGGATCAGGACTTTGCATGAAATATCATGCTCCCAAAAATAGGCTATGTAGTGTCTGAGAAGTACTGTTTTGATGCATCCCATTACGACAAAGTTCCAGTGTGATCCTTGATAGGATTTGGGTATATTTGCTTTTTTTTCTTTTGTGAAGCTTCCTGACTTACAGTTTCAAAGTCAGGATATCCTTTCAGCAGAACAAATTACAAGGTACAAGACAATTGGAAAAAACCATCTCTAGTGCTAGATGTAAAGTCCCCTGAAGTAAATGGAAAGATTTACATTATCTTCAGTGTACTTTAGTTACAAAATATAAATGCAAAGGTCATTTTAATACATATTTTCTGCATACAATTAGGTTGTTTTGATGGAAATTTAAGAGAGAAAAGCTGGGAGGAATAAAGCTAGTATTTAGGTAGCTGTAATGTAGGCATCCTGATAATCTAACCATGCCACAAGTTACTGAGCTAAGTACAATAGCCAGTGCTAGTCCAATAGATTACTCAGTCTCTGGGTAAAATTCATTAACCTTTAAGTACCACTGAGCTAAATCCTTCTGTACAAGAGTCTACTTCACTGTGACAGCTTTAAGCTTTTCACAGTCCTCAGAGAGGGGAGGAGAGAGAGAGCTGAAAGCCTAATATGCCTCTTTTCAGTGCTAAAATGTATGCCGTGTGTTTATTAACTTGCAAATTTTGACAATAAAATAAATAAAAGAGTGAAGGTCATTACAAGGTTTTGTTGTACTTTTGCTACAATTGTTACCATACAACAGTGTTTTTGCAAACAAAAGATGAGTTGCCACAGCTATCCAAATGTCACCATTTTACAAAGAAAACACTTATTTCTTCCAGTTGATTTTTTTGTTTGGAAAAATTAAATTTGAGGCATTTGAAAATGCTTAGACAAAAAAGCTTCCGTTGGGAGTAGGAAGTGTGATTTTGGAGAGGAAAATCCAGGTTAGGGTAAATGCTCCTTTTACTCTGAATTAAAAAAAAACATGAAGATTCAGAAAGGAAAGTGGCTAAAGCTGAACTGCAGAGCAGAGCAGACACAAAGATTAAGGCAACGTTCACCATATCCCTAGAATCTCCTTCTGGAGAGGCCTAACCTGGAATGGCAAAATTTACTGAAGAACTGGAGCCCTAAATCTTATCCAGAAGATTTCCCAGGAAACAAGGGAAATCAGGAAACATATGTTTCTTTGTAATTTGCTAAAGGATTGCTACACTATTGAAATATTGAACTAGAAGGATGCTTCTGTGTCATTGAGACAACCTATGAAAAGTGTGGTTCTATTTTAGGAAGTAGAGACAAGCATTATGCAAATGGTTTGTAGGAGATTACTGGCACCTTTTTTAATTGCCAGGTAAATATCAAACAGATTAGAATAAATTAGGATTTTATTAAAAAGATGACCAAATACAAAAATTGCATAAATTAAGCCACTACATAAGTTCTAGAAGCAGTCTTTTTTTTTCATAGCAGAAAGCAAGGTCATACGTTAGATACATGATTAATATGTCCAAGTCGTCAAACAATGGATGTTCAAAGCAGGTAATCAAACTAATCAAATTGAACTATAGGTGAGCAAATTACTCTGTCATCCTAAATCAGGAAAATTTACACAGTAGTCAGATTTTTCCTGAGATACTTAGCTATTGTTTAAAATAATATAGTGCTTTTTCTTTCTACCAAAGGACAAAATGATGTGTAGGACATGACTGTCTGTGGCAGAGAATCTACTTTGATCTCAGATTCTTACAAGAACAAATTGGCTAAACATATCATGCCTGTAGCTTGGCTCTCCTTCAGAAAGTGTACAGCAAAACTTATAAAAAAATCTGATTTATCATGTTCTCCTCCACTTTCTTGTTAGTACAATTTATTTTGTCTCATCCCTTCTAATGATAATACACAAACCTTTCAAAGACTGTGTAAAGGTGAAACAGTTAAAACTTACACAGCCAGCAGCTTCTGAACAACATCAGTTTTAACTCCAAGCAATTTACAGGCTAACAAGAGGGCAACTGGAATTTACTTTTAGGAGATTAATAAAAATTAGCAGTTCCCATACCAACAGCCACAGCTCATGCACATAAGCAAAATTAGGAGTAAATCTTATACTGCTTCACCTTTTTGGGAAGGGCTGTCAGTTCAGGCATTTTGAGAACAAGTAATGGGGAAAAAAAAATCTATCAAAGCTCTCATTAGTCTGGTGTAACACAAAATTCTTGCTTATTTATTGTGTTTGGAAATTAACACACTAAATCCAAAATAATTTTATCTTTTTGTTTACTGGCTCCTCTAGGCTAAACACACTGCAGCTGGAAAACACAACAGAAGAGATCAGTAACACTGGGAGAGAGAAAACAGGGGAGCAAGCAGGGGTGAGTTTCACAGTCTCAGCTAATCTCTTCAATGTGCTATGGCAATTTGAAGAACAGGGTAAGCAGACCTGTCTTGGAGATTTTCCTAACATCTGTGAAGAATTGGTTTCCTTGTGCCACTGAGATACAGAGCTCTTTGGGAACATCAGACCCACTGAGCAGACATCTTTATACCTTATCAGGGAGGAAGAGAGCAGCGTGGAGCAGTCATGCCGTGGAAGTACAATTAACTGTTCAACCAGTTCTTGGACCTTGCCCTGATTCTAGCAGAAAGGTTTTCAAAAGGCCATTTCTTAGCAGCACTGAATTTTGTGTGGGTCACAGAAACTGAATGCTCAGTTTGAGGGAATTTTAAACATTACTTCAGACACTACCTTGTGTGCTGAGGCAATTGCCATCTGATTTGCCATGCTGGATCTTAAACTGTGTTTTGGCAGGATGAGACAAAGTCTGTGACAATTAAATGAGATGGCTTTTGGCTTCTGCACAGAGGCAGAAAACAAGCCAAATGCACACCAGCCCCAAGATGTGAACGCCTGTCTAAGGTAGTGCCTTAAGGACATTTAGCATACGAAGTATGCCTGTGGTATCAGAAGGTCCAATTTTAAAGAAACCCTTCCTCACAAAACAAGGATCTCAATCCCTACCCAGTGTCCTTCATCCAATTCTCATTGGGAGTCCAAGAAAACCTGCAAGGCTGTGCAATGCTGGGTTCTCAGCCTTGCATTAGGGACCTCTTACTGTCAACCTTGTACATCTAGAATTTCTGTAATTTTTTTCCATAAATGTCAGGAAACACACCGTAAATCCCCTGAGAATAAAGAAGCACAACATCAGCTCTTCCAAAGACTACCTTGCATATGCACTGTTTGCCATGTAATAGAGAGATTACTCATGTGCATGCAGAACTCACACCTGCCCTATGTCCAGACAGACCTGAACTCCCCAGGAATAAATCTCCCATAAACAAATGCCCCATGACAGGTGTGTCATCACCAGCAGCTGTTCTGACACGAATAGGAGAAAAAGCAGCAAGTATTTGGCCACATTCCCTTCTGCTAGCAGTTTCTCAAGCAGATGGAATGCCAACAAAACCCCAGCTCAATGTTAACAGGAAGGAACAAAGGAATAACTTAGCCTAATTACAGTAAGTCTATGATGGCCTTATTGAGGAGATGGAAGTCTCTTGGTACTGCTGGAAAGAAAATTGCCAGGAGAACACTGTCAGAGAGGTAAAAGTAATCCACAAAGGAGATTTCTCATTTTATCACAGCAAAAGAGTACAAAATATTGAGTTAGTTTGCAGTTACCTATGCCTGACCCATAAAAACAAAATAAAAAATTAGATGACTTTTGCTGTAACCACCTTACAGTATAAAGGGGTTGTAGAGGTAGGTCTCAGGGTCCTGCTTTTCAGTGACTAGAGAGAGCATGTCATCCAGGACCATGATCCACGGCAGGAAGTATGCTGTAAAGTAGTACTCCTTTTTCAAATGTGTCAGAATTTGCTTTATCTAAATTACTGTGGCTTTTAGTGAGCCAAAGCTCAGCCAGGTGAAATAGACTAATAGATGCATATGCTTCACCTAAGTGACTATAGCTCTTAGGAAGCAAAGGCTCTGCCAGGTGAAAGGAGCAGATAGAGGCAATACCACTAAAACTTTCCTGAAAGTCTTTTATTTTTACTCTATAAAATGGCTTTTCTAAAATGTGCAAAATAAACAAAAATCCTGGGTTGTTTGCTGCAGTAGATGAGTTTATTTTATATGTTTAGGACAAGCAGAATAATTCATTCATGTCTTTACTTTTTGTGGATCAGCCAGCTGTTCTCTGCTTGAGCCAATAAAATGTTGCTCACGTGTCCAAGAAAAGCAGCAAATGCAATATGAAAAACCATTTAAAACAAGTACCTACTAAAAGTAGGTTTCTTAGTCTCTTGGAAATTCCATTAAACTGTGATTTGAATGTCAGGTTAATAAAGATATACAAATTCAAATCTGCATTTTAACTGAAAACCTCAGCACTTTTCAACACTTAAAGTAGAACGGATTATGTTTGTATGTATCCTGTTAAATGTAGATGTAGCCATGAGGAAAATTTCTGGGACAGAGATTTCAAAAAAAGCCCTTACTGATTAGTTTATGACTCAAAGATACATATTTCACATTTTATCATCACAAAGTCTACCTCAGCATTAGGAAATCATCTGACAACATAAAACTTAATGACAAAATAAATTTAATCCCTTTTACTGTTAATTTTTCTTCCAGCCGTGCCAACTCCAAATAGCCATCAAGGGAAGATCTCCACTAGCTCCAAAATCAGTGTTGTTTTGGAAAATAATGTCCTAAACCTTCTGTGATTGCTTTCCAGCCACCTCACTTCAGAAAAGCTTGATGAAAGATTTATCACACTTTATCTAGGCTCATCACTGGCCCTAGTTCCAACTCATGCAGTTATAGAATTAGCACATCAAAAAGGTTCTGGAGGAGAGTTCAGTATCCTGAGGAGCCATAGAACAGTTACCTGTTAAAGGAACAGATTCCTCATTAAGGGTACATTCTAGGTCTGTCCTCCTTTTTACCAATATTAACAGCAATATAGGCTTTCCCACTGACATCTGCTATTTTTACTTTAAGATACGGAATACAACTGCTTCAACTACCGTATTGAAGGCCAACTCTTTCCCCTCTGCCAGATGTTTTAGATTGCACTTGGGCCTTTGTGTTTCTAGTCTTGGGGAAGCACCTCAATAATCTTCTTCAATTTCCTGGGGTTTTTTTTGTTTGTTTTGTTGGGTTTTTTTTTTGTTGTTTGTTTGTTTGGTTTTGTTTTGTTTTGGTTGTTTTTTTTTTTGTTTTGTTTTTTTTTGGGGGGGGTTTTTTTGGTTTGGTTTGGTTTGGTTTGGGTTTTTTGGGGTTTTTTTTTTGGGTTTTTTTGGGGTTTTTTTTTGTGTTTGTTTTTTTTAATCCCCTTGCCCTTCTTCACCAAAGATATCTATCAGTAGTAAAATGACATATTGTTGGGACACAGCCTTGGATCTTTCTTCTTCGACTGTAGTGGATGTCCAATTGTAACTCCTTTCCTTTACATGCACAACATGATCTATCTGGACACGAATCGCTCACAGCCCTTTCAGAGGCTCACCTACATCTCCAAGTCCCCTCTGTAAATCCCCAGACCATGAGACATGGAGCTACTACCTCCATTTCTTACAGTGAAAGGGACTGGGCTCATTTCAGTATTAACCTGGAGACTTCCAGTGGTGAAAATCATGAATTATGTACCTCTTCAAGACATTAACAAAAAAATCCACTCTCAAACTAAAAGCTTGATGCTGGTACATTGTATCAGTAGAGTGAAAGGCATCAGCCACCCAAAGAAGATTCAAAGTATATCCAAATCCAATACGGTTGAATCCAAATATCAAAAATTCCTCTTGGGATCTTCAAAAATCCTTTAAAATACAAAATGTCATTTCATCCTCCTTTAAAAGACTTTATTTTTGTAATTGATAGTTTCAGAAGTTTTGAAATACAGCTTCAGCTGTTGGTCAGAACACCATCTCTCTCCCCGTTTTCTGGATTAAAACATCTGAAATATATGCCTAGTATTACAGGAATGCTGAGCACCTCAGCTTTCTTCTGTGAGAAACTGCACTCTTCTTCACAAAAAAAAAAAAAAAAAACCAAAAAAAAACCCAACAAATTTCGTGACTTACCTTAACAATTCTTTTAGTTGTTTCATTTATGCCTACCAAAGAACAAAACATACAACTAATACTCAGTTTTAGTTAACCATATTATTGAAAGTCACCGGACTCTTCTAAGACACTTCTAATGTGTTAATTTTTCTACTCTTTATTTCCCTTTCTATCTTGATGTTTCCTATTTTATTTCGATCTTCTGGAAAAAAATTATGCAATGCTGACTTGGCTTCTGAAGGAGGGGGATCCCATATATCTTGTGTCTAAATGACTCTTATGGAAGGATATCAGGCAAAAAAGCTGTTGCAGAAAATGAAATACTGGATATTGATTATGACATTCATGAAAAATGTTGATATATCATATGCAATAAAAGGAGTATAAATTAACATTTGCCTGCCATGAAGATGACAGATACCTGTTATAAAATACTTGCATGGTCTTTTCTTTCAGGGTCATCAACCTGCTCAAATGTCATTCAGTTAAAAAGAAAAAAAAAGCTAAGAGACAAGTGACAGTCTTTTCCATCTACCCAATCCTATGCTATAAAATTTCTCAGCATGAGCGTTCATCCACAAAGGGGAGGCAGATGATTAAAGAAGGCATATGGCTTGCCTGCACAGTGTTATACTACATACCAGATTTGGGGTCAAGAAGAATTTTTCTCCCAAAGACTGATGGAGACAGTAAAAGTTTTCACTTGCCTCTGCAGAAAAGACTTGAGCAGAGTCAGTCTGAAGAGCCCAATCTCAGCCTATCCTCAATACCATGGACTTTGAGGTGACCAAGTGGTCATGGGTGTTGGGTGCTGTGACTGCTGTTAGCAAACTGCTACTGTTGTGACTGCTTACTAAGTCATTACCACTAAGCTATGGATAACTCCTCAATTTAGGCAAATTGGTACAGGCAAAGTAAATTAGGTACAGGCAAAGAAGACCAGAGGGGCAAAGAAGACCAGAGGGACACAGAGAGGAAGCATTTGGTGAAATTGAAGAAAACCAGATGTTTCAGCTATTTCTGCTGTTACCAGAGAAGGAGTGTAGAAAAAGTACCTTTAATCTCCTCATCTCCTGTTGCAGCTCGTGATGGAACAAGCTCACCTCCTTCCAGCTCTCCCCAGTTACACAAATTTAATAATGCAGCTTATGGAGAAGTGAACAGGATTGTCAAATGGCACCTCCAGCCATCACAGGGAAACAGAAAGTTCTGTAGAATATTTTCATCTCACAGCCCAAATGAACTGAGGATCACACATGCTTTCCACCAGCCTAGGAGAAAATTACTAGCAGAATCCTCAATTTTGTTGTGCTGGAAGAGGTGAATATAAATACTGAAATCAGTAGCACTGAGTCCCAATAGCAGTGATCTGTTGAGGGAAACTCCTACACAGTTGTCGGAAGTGGTTCATGCCCTGCATGCCAGAGGAAAGCACCTCCAAGGATCTTTCATTATAACTGAGGGCTTAAAATAATTTTTGTTGTACTACAAACAAAATTTGTAATGTAAATTACAAATTTACATTACTGTAAATGTAATGTACTGAAGTACACTCACAAAATTGGGAAGACGTGGATTATTTTTTCTGGTAAGTATTGAATGGATAATGCCTAGCATCGTTTTCTATTTTAATTCTTATTAGATGTATAAAGGGTTGCTCAGATTCCCAGGCAACATGGGCTCATGAGGATCCACTGAGAGCTTGAGTCAGACCAGCCTGGTATTCTGTGAGTCTCCAGGCTTCATACTCTTGACACTGCAGTTCTCAAAGGTCCCCCTAGAACACATCTAATGGGAAAAAACCCAAAACTGTACAGAGCTTATGGTGACAGATGCAGAGGGGCTAGTTGTTGTTTCCGGACATATGTTTGATTATTGCTTTGTCCATGAATCTTATAAACCTCAATTACCACTCAGAAGAGATGTCTCTTCTAATCAAATCATCTCTTAAACAGCCTGGACCCGTTCCAATCACAGCCACTTTTTTTCGCTTTTGTGGGGTGACTAAATTGTTCTTCCAAGTCTTCCAGCAAACCTTTAAATTCAAAACAAGAAAATATAGCCAAAAGAAAGCTTCCACATTTCACTAAGTCCTAAAATGTATGCTTAGAGTGAGTCAGAATACAAATGCTATACATAAAGACTTTGGGGACAACTCTGAATTTTGATTGAATGACTGTGTTTAAACTCTCCCTTAATTTAAAAAAAAAAAAAAAAGAAAAAAAAAGAAAGCACAACAGTACTCACAGTGCTCACTTTAAGGTTTTTCTTAAAAAAGCTTCTCTATTTACATATACAACCACATCCTTTAGACTGCAAATAAGTGTATAAAAATACCTCAAGAAGCTTACTTTCAATCTCAAACAAAAAAAAAAATGTTACTTTCTTTAACAGGAACTGGTTTGTGAGATTAGATGGGCACTGCTGTCACAAAAGATTTTAGCCAGTTCTCTTTGTAGAAAAAAGCTTTAGGGAGTTCAATTAGGACACTGCAGAGAGTGGGATACATGCATAAGAAATCTACATCTGAGCTTATTACTCCAGGCTCCTTTTACATCCAATTGAGAAAAATAGGTAGGTTAGGGTCATAATTCATCTGTCACTGAAGGTGGTGGCTCAAATAGACTGGATGAATGATGGCTTGAAAGTGTCTATAGCCCTTCATCATATCTAAAGGGAGCCTGGGGTCACAAACTCAGAGGTAAATTTCTGCACTGCAGATAACAAAATCAGATGAGCTGGAGTGCACCCTACATGCAGGAAGGAAGTTAAACTGAAAACTGTCCAGTTTCTTTCTTTTCAAAGCCAAGCTCTGCAGCCAGACATCCTTTTTGCAATGAAATAAAGGTGTCGTATTGGGGCACGAATGTGGCTGCATGGTTTGTAGCAGCAGGCAGAGTTTGACGGCTGTGACATTCCCTTCAAAATGTGATCAGGTGCTGTGCCTCCCGTTGCTCGATCCAGCTGCCGTGGCACTCGTGAATGAGATCCCTGGGCAGCAGCCAGCAGAGCCATGTCCCTGTGCTGTGCACATCCCGACCATCACTGCTCAGTTGCCACTGGTCGTAAAATTATGTTTGTCCACTTGGAACACTCCTGCTCTTTTTCCTCATGAGAACAGGATCTGACATCAGATTGTGTATGTTTGATAAGAACTTCTGTGTGCCTTTTCATCTAAGGCTGGTCATTTTAGTGGGCTGCCAGAAGGTTAAAATTTAGTCCTCATTTAATGTCATACTTGTAAATGGAAGATGTGCACATAGCCTCGTTTTCTACAAAAAAATCTCAGGCTGAGCAGAGGAATGAAGAAAGAAAGACAGTGTAAAAATCAGGAAATTATTAAGGTTCCCTCTAAATTTGCTTTACTTTCCCCTTAATTAACATTCCCTTGCAGACGAAATTGAAGGTTTAAATTTTAATTTAATAACACATTTACAAAGCTGTTCGGTTTTTTATTCTAAAGCAATTAGTAAGAGGAAGGAGTATATTTGCAAATACTGTTCTTAAAAGAATTTTCTTTGAAATATTATTACACTAAGCGTAATGTTTCTTGGGAGTTGCCTCAAGAGTTTACTTTCAAAGTTTTGTGAGATGTCACACATTAAATACATTTTGAATAAGAGCTTTAATATACGATGTGGTAGCAGTAATTAGAGCTGATGCATAACAGCAAAAAAAGCAGAAAATTATTTTCTTCATACTCAAGAAAATCTCTCCAGCTTTATGCAGAAAGGAGATTTTCCTGAAGCAGCCAAAATGTTCCAAAGACACTTTTCACTATATTTTTCATATATTTGAAAACAGAAGAGCCATTTCAGTCTTTAGCTATCCTGCTTACAAATAGACTGGTTCTGCTTTATGCTAAAATAATGTTACATTTCTAGGCTCCTCTTTTCAGTCCCATTTACATTGCAAGGGAACTAAAACCCTTGAGTAAACAATTAGGGATAGTTTTTATGACCATGTTGATCCACAGATTTTTTTTTTTTTTAACACTAATGCTCTATATAGTGTCAGCACATTCATTAGTTAGCAATTGATACATGATATTTGCAATTCCATGCTGTGTTAGTGGAATGTGGATAATCACCTGCTTTGTGCTTCTCTTCTCTTAAACAAAAAGGAGGGAGGAAAAGGATAGGAAGAAGTTTGAATTTTCAGTTTCTTGAGTGGAGGTAAAAGAACAGATTATAAGAAACTGATACTTCCTTCCCCATCTGAACTCTCTAGGGTAATATGGCTTTAGATACTTAATAAAATTTCTTGACTGGATGTGGTAAGGAAGACTAAGTAAATTTAGTCTTCTCTTGTTGTATCCAGGAAAAATGCATTTATGTAATATGCCCCCTGAGGAACACAGGCTGTTTTTTATTTCAGTCTTTCTGCATTTGGATATGTTCAAAACTTCCAGGAGCATTAACCTCCAATGAGTGATTTTTTCCCCGATCATTGAAAACAGAGAATAGACTGAGCAATCTTCCTTCATTCATATGAAGGTTCCTTCCAACCTCAATTATTTGGTGACTGGATCTGAATTACATGAACGTTCTAAAAGAATAAAAATAATAAAGAAAAAAAGAAACCCAGAAGAAAGCCAAATGCATCATTTACATTAAAGTAAATACTTTTAAAATTTGTCTTTGGATGTGGCATGTGTTCGGTTTTAGAGTGCAAAAAAAAAAAAAAGAATAACTGCTGAAGTCAAAATTAGGGTTTAATCCAATATTGTATCTGGTAGGAAAAGTGAAACCAGATGTTATAAGAGAACGTTACTCATTGGCCACATCAACCTTTCTCCACTGTCATTTTCAAAATAAAAATATCTGCTCTGAAAAATTCAGTGGTTTATCTGTTCATGCAAGGCTGCTTACACTCCTGATGAAGACTCAAATGTTTCAGGTTTCAGGACAAAACTTTGCTGGATACCTAAGGATGTACCATTAGACACATACTGTTTGCCAAGCTGGGCACTGGTTTCATTCCCAAGGATATTTAAAATTAAGAAAACAGCATCACAATTGAATTTATACAGTAACAAACATATTTTATCCTTCCATGTGCTCAGAAGACATCTAAATTTTTGAAAAGACAGAATTTGAAAAGAATGGGTTTGAAAGTATTTTGAGCAACAACTCACTGTTTACAAAACTGGCTTTTCACCAGCCCTCAGTTGCCTCTTGTAGGTTAACAACTTAAAAGGCAACTGTTAAAAGATCCTGTTAAAAGGATCTGGATTTTTGGCAATTCAGTGAGTTAGAAAACATATTAATATAGTTCAAGGAGATAAAGCAGACTTACGGAGAAGGCAGATTTCAGAGGATCTCATGGTATTTAACAACACTGATGAAATTCCATTGAAAAAAGTATAGATAAAATCACATTCAGTGTTGGTAAAGACGAAGGAACCTGAATGAGGATTAAGCAGACCTAACTACCTGAGTAGGATGGTAGGCTTGAAATCACCTGTCATTACTAAGGAAGAGATATTGGAACTATTTAAGACAGAGCTCTGAAAATATCCTTTTTGTATCTGTGGTGGCAAAGAATAAATTGAACTTTTGAAATTACTAGACAGAAAGAGATGGCAAAATAAATATTAAATGTTACTGTGTCTATTAAGGGCATCCCTGTGTCTTGATTCCTATATGGAGTTCTGGTCAACTGTTTCAAAAGAGATGCAACATAACTAGAGAAAAAATGTGAAAACTTTGATCAAAGGTATGGCATGAAGAGAGATTAAATTAACTACAGTTTTTAAGGTGGTAAAAGAAAGAACCACAGGTGGGAATAGGGTAGAGGTATTATAAAATAATGAGTAGATGAAGAAGAAATATTAGTCAGATCATCATAAGGTCAGAACAAAGGGATCTCAAATTAAATTATCAAGCTGCCCATGGCAGGAGGTTGGAACAAGGTGATCTTTAAGGTCCCTTTCAACTCAAACCATTCTGTGATTCTATAACTACAGGCGTAAAACTGAGGTTACTTAAGTTGTAGAACCACAAGTTGCAGGAGGCTGTGGAGACCAGAATGCTAAATAAGATCAAAATGTAATTAGAACTAGAGAAGAAAAGTTATGGACTATTAAATGGAAATTACTACCCTTTGTTTGGGAACTCCCTATACCAGGAGCAGCAGCCATGTGAGTGAGCAGAATCTCATCTCAGAATCTTTTGCTCTGAGCCTGCTGTCTGGCCCAGGCACTTGCTGCTACTCATGGTTTTAGAAACCTGCCAGAAGCTAGATGACATTATAGCTGTTTTACAAATTAAGTTTAGCTGTGGAGACTTTCTCCACATAGGGTTTTTTCCATGGAAAGTGTAGAAATCCCACTTTCCTGCTGTTTCTGTGAATGCATTAAACCCTGGGCTATATAGGAGATTCTAAGGGTAGGAAGTTGTTTTATTTACTTATCTTTCCATTTTTGTGAAGCTACATAGGAGGCAAAAGCTGCAAACATGCTCCTCCCCTCAGTGTTTCAGTGCAGGTACCACTGAATTCAGCACATTGCAGTGCCTAATACTGGGATTTACTTTTCCCATAAGAGCATATGTCATATTTCACTCCCAAATCAAACTCATGGGTTCTGCCCCCAGAACCAGCACCTACTTTTTAGCACTGCTGGACCTTACAACACCCAGAAGTGCTTGGCAAATACAGAACAAAGATTTTTCTCCCAGCCACTCAGTTTCAGTGGGTTACAAATGGTATAGGCAGGGAGAGGGGTGTGTGACAGATCAGAGGACACAAGGTCAAACCCCAGGCTGAGCAGCACTTCTTTTTGTAATATTTTCCCATGATCCACTTGAGCAGCTCTGATCCTGTCTTATCAAAGCATCTGGAACTAGAAAGGGGAAAAATATAGGAGAACTCCTGAGAGCAAAACAGTGAAATTGGGATGGCACAAAAGGGTCTGAAGAAACATGAAAACAAGTGCAGTCATCAATGAACAAAAAAAGGAAGAGCTCTGTTTTCAGCACAGCCTTGTTGTGAGATGAGCCCTGAAATAGGCCATATTTAGAAAAACAGGAACTGGGTTAAGAATTCTGTTCCAAGTCTGAGAGGTTACCTGCTGTGAGAAGGACCTGGCTGTCTGACATTTTCACAAGCTTTTAAAAAAGATAAAGGTAGGAAGATGGAAAAGGAAGTCAAAACCGGACACTATGAGTGGTGCCTGCTTCTGCTATCGTCGTCTCATTTAAAGTTACGTATATACCCAAGTACATGAATGCTGAATAACCTGATCTGTGTGGAAGGTCACGTGTCAGAATATTACCAAGAACAGTGCTCCAGTGCAGAAAAACAAACCTTGCATGCAGGTACACAGATAAACTGTTGCTTCAACACCTCTGTAGAGTAGAAACAGCATTTATCCCACATCCTTTTCTGTTTCAGACTCCTGGAGACTAGAAGTCTGACTTTTCTAACCTAGTACACTCTTTAGATGCCTGCTCACCCTGAACACCCAATGCTGTCATCAAGGGTACAGTTAAGCAAATGGAGAAGGCTGACAAATTAATCATTGGGACTGGTATTCACCGCTTGCCATATTAATACATTTTTAAAATCATACATTCCCTATAGACTCTTGGGGACAGGAACAAGGCAAGGATAATTGGACAAAAGACCAATAGATTTATATCAGTTTGCTCCTTGCTCCCCTTGCATTGTGCTCCAAGCAGTTGCTATGGAAGCAGCCAGTCACAACACTCTTTCACAGCCATTCATAACCTTAGAGGAAAACTTAGATTGCTGCTCCAGGAGCACCAGAGCAATCCATTTATCTGTATTCTCAGTATATTACCCCAAATTTTTGTGATTTCTGCCCATATACTAGAAAATACTACTGAGTTGATGTGACAAGCACAGCTCTAGCCCTCTCAAACTGTTGCTTGCTAACAGAGCAGAAAGAGAAGAATGGAAACTCTGTCTGTATTTATAAGGGTGTCAGTGCAATAAACTTGACTGAATAGAATCATTGACTGCTGGAGCTGTATGCAAACATTTCCTACTTCAGTCCACTCAATTTCTAATTCTGCTGCTCAAAAGGCAGAGCTACACATTTGCCTGCACAGCAGGGCATGGAGAGGCTGTGCTGGGAGTGCACTCCTACAGGCAGCAATGCTGGCAGCACTGGCAGCAGGGCAGCTAAACACCACCTGGTCTGGCAGCCAGGCTCCACCAAGTGTCGTTGGCATGAAAAAGGAATCCACAGAGTTGAAGGAGTTTGGACCAATTTATGAATGTATCAGGACCATGTGGGAAGAGAGGAAAGAGACAGAAAAAAAAAATAAAAAACCCACCAACAAAGCTGGTACAAAAATAAAGCAAAATACTTCATTCGGGCTTAGCTTAACTACCTTGTGAGATCCACCTTTCATGTTCCATCTAGCCAGGAAGCTGAGAAAAGATGGGGAGATACATTTGCAGAGAACTAGAAGGCAAGTCCAGAACAAAAACACACAATGCTAATGGCCGCCGGGAAAAAGAAACAGAAAACAACCTTCCTTTTTTTTCCCTTCAAAAAGACTGTTTGACAAACAGTCACATACCATGATTTAAAAAAAAAGAAAATGTCAAAATATCCTTGATGCCTTAAGGTTGAATAGAAAATTCAAAAAACCCCACAAAATAAAACTCTTGAGGAGTACGAGATCAAAGCTCAAGCATTGCTCCCTCTGACTGAAAAGCAAAGGCTTAGGCCTTGCTTCCCCACAGTCCGGGTAGATCCTGTCTCTGGGGCCAATCTCTAAACTACATGCAGGGAAGATATCACCACTCTGACCGTGGAGGCCTTTCCACAACCACTCCCAAGTACACTGGCCACTCTGCATAGGGTGGAACGCCTCACAGCAGTATGGCATGCATGTAGGACATTTTATCCTGTTGCCAAGAAACAGCCAGTCCCACAGAAAGTTTTGATTTTCCTGACTGGAGTATTCGAGTCTTTTGTACACATGTCAAATGCCAGCTTGTAAAAAAAGAAAGCTAAGAGTGTTTTTCAAAAACAAGCATGCACTCACCTTGCAAATGTGGCCTATAATTTCCTGTATGTTTGTAGAGGTTGCATTTGCTGAAAGGCTGAAAGCAGCCACCTCTTGTTGTAAATGTGCCATTAGCATATTAGGTATTAAAATATTCTGTGACCACACTCTGAATTTCTAGCTGTGTATCCACACAGAGATTATGCTGGGTCAGAAAGACAAGGAAGAATTAAAAGTTGCCCAGGCATCAAACAGGACCGGAAACAGACATAACAGTTAAACATTACATACACATTACTCAATCAACAGAAATTAATTCCGGCTAAAGGACCAAACATAACCTTTTTGTTTCCTATTCTAAATGAAGTGATTTCATCTGGACTGTCTTAGGAGAAAGGGTAACTGAAGCAAAATATACTATGCTATCCATTGAAGCAACACCTATGAGTGAAAATAAATCATCTTTGGTATTCATTGTGAGTCTTTCTGAAGCATTTCTCATCTTGTGTAAAGATTTTGCTGAAGTACTGAACAACATGAGCCTGAAAGAAGCTATTTGCTATGAAATATGCATCAACATCAACAAGCTCAAATATAAAAGGAGAACAGTGAAATATTCAGAGCCCAGTCCAAGGGTGAGTAAGGGAGATGAGGTTGTTAAGCAGAGGATGGTCAGATGCTGCACGGTTATAACATGAGCATACAAACAGGATGGATCTTGTTTACAACTTTCAGTGTGAGGGTGGAAGGCAATATCCAATCTAGTTTGATCTCTGTGTCTTGTTTTGATCAACAAATAAAACAAAATTTGGAAACTGCACGGCTATTTATTGGACCTCGGGGTGCGGTTTGGTGTTAATACCCTGTCACGTTGCCAGGATGAGCTTCTTGCTGACAGTAAACATCTCAGTCTTTCTTTCCTAATTGAGGTTGTGTTCTTTATTGGCATACCCCAGTTCACTCAGACATCTCAATATAACTGGCTTATCTGCACAAGGAACACTGAGCCCACAAGGATGTTAAGGAATTTTTCAGCATTGATTATGTAAAATGCTGCTGTGGTTTCCACTGTAGCATGCACTCCTGTAGCTTTCCTACCCCTTCCTTCAGAAGGAAAGAGTTGGAAAGGTGGCCTTAGTGGCTGCCCTTCGGAAGGCCAAAGAGCTGTGTCTAACTCTTAAGAGGGCATAGTGTTTGTAGTGACCAGAAAGACAGGAGGGGAACAATAAAAAGTTTTAATTCAGCATCACTTCCCACCTCCTCAGTGAGCTATGAGAGATTTTTCTCATAAACCATGCCTTCAAGCAGACACCTTACATCTCACAAGAGGTGAATGAACAGCTCCTGTCATCAGCAGACCAGGACAAGTCAGCAGGTCTAAACAGACTTGAATTTTGGTGGTCACTACTACCACGATACCTTTGCAGTCACACATGACAAAGAGCTGTAGGTCCAATAGAGCTGGATAGAAGGTTCAATAAAAGACAAAGCACTGTGGGAAGGGGGGAGGTTGGAGTGATGAGCCTTGAACACCAGTACACTTCAGTACAGATTTGCCCATCACCAATGCAAAACAAAGCACAGCATGAAAAATACTCTTAATTTGAAAGCTGAATGGCATTTAGGGGAGAAGCAGAAGGTAATGCTCCTCTACTGTTCTTCCCCATAGTTGCACATGTAACATCCTGGGCACTAACTCTTCTACCTGAGGGTTCAAGGAACAAACAGCTTATTTCCCTTTATTCTTAATTCGGTGATTTCTCCCTTTATCCTTGATTGCCTTTGCGGTCTGAGGTTCTGTGAGTCTGTCTCAACAGTTTCTCTTGGTCTGCTGTAGATTGCTTCCAAACCTAAGTGAATTTTTATACAATCCTTGGTTTACTTCTTCCAAAGTGCCTTTTTAGTGTATTGAGACATCTTTTGGATCCCTTAGGGATTTGATACAATGTGGCTTTTATTTGCCTATTATTTTGATGCTTTTGAACACCAGTAAAATATTAAAGAAGATACATAACTTTTGAAGTCAAGTAGGGCTTGGAGGTGGAATTTTTGTATATCTGAAAGCAGCTCTTGTGGGTGCAAGTGAAGAATTTCTAGAGCAAAAACTGTATTACGACTTTAGGCACAGAATATTCTGTATCTCTGTTAAAAGCAACATTGCAATTGAAAATGAGTACTTTCTTTAGCATCAGACTACCACATTTTAAATTATTTAAAGGAGGTAACCACCACTACCAAAAAAGGGTAGCCATTAAGTGATTAAGATTCCTGCCCTCATCCCTGTTAACCTCAGAGAGCTCTTCAACACTACACATATATTGAATTCCTATTCATTTATAAACACTGCTGTGGGTTACGTGAAACACTTTCATTCCATCTAGGGAAAGAAGCACTTGTGATTTAATGTATTTGTTCTTTACATTAATTATTCTACAGCTCTGGCTGCACTGATGGCTGCTCTAAGCAGAGGTGTGTGACACCTTGACACCCATTTCATGCTTACAGATAATTACGAGCCAGAACAGTGCCATTTCTAGATATACATGTGTGTCCCACCTTGATGAGTGAAAGTAATTTACAGGCTTTTGAATGTTGTGAGTATTAGTACAGTCATTACAGAAGGATCTTCTCTGTAGTAGGAAATAAAATGTACATCATACAGGCTAGCTAGGTTCTCTTAGAAATTGCTTCTGTAATGGTTATTTACAACTTATCCACACTGCGTGAAGATAAGCAGTTTAAACTGTGTCCATTGGGAAAACACACAAGATATAGTATGAGGAAAAATAAACATGGCCAAGGATATTCTATTCTTTGTTGTCTCATTTCTGTGTCCCTATTATGTGAATCTCAGTACAGTTACAGAACTTCAAATGGGAAAAAATGAGATGTATCATTGAGCCAGGGCTGTATTCTTATTTTTAGTAAGTTAAACAAACAATCCTCAACTTGAATGGACCTGGTTACAGTACTCATTGCTGGTCTGAGAATCTGACACAATGAACAACACAGAAAAGCTTTTTGAAATATCATCTAAGCCTTGTTTGTATCTGCAGAGTTCAAAACATTTAACTAAACCAGGTTTCGTCCCATTTCCCTCATTCCCTTTAGCACAACTAAATGTACTGGTCCTCTCTTACAGATATCTGAGTGCCTTGAAAGCTGCCCATTAGGCCACGTTCAATAACAGCAGTTTAGAACCCAGAGACCAGAGTCTCTGTGTCTAGCATTTCCAACTAGCTGGCTCTTCATGGCTTTCTGCTGCAAGCAGCAACTTAGCCAGGATTACTGAGCCACACTTCAGAGTCTGAGAGATGCTCCTAGGCACTCTTGGTTAGAACAGGGGCAGAGGGGAAAGAAGGACTTTCGGCTCTTCCAGCCCTGCTTCTCACAACTTTTCTCTGCAGTAAAATTCCCTCAGCTGCAGGTCCTCTGTCTTGAGCAGTCAGTCAAACACAGCTCCAGCCAGCCTCAGGGACTTAGCACCCCCAGCCCAGGTGCAATCTCTTTAGAAAGTAAGAAAAGGTTCTGCATAAGGAAAACTCTATGATGTTTAACTTTGTTATTCTGAATGTAGAGATACTTGGTATATGGAGCCTGTTAACAATGACCCATTCTGGCTGAAAAGCCTGTGGTGCTGCAGTCTGGACTTTGGTGCATGGACCCAGCCATGACGAACTCAGCATCTTATAAATTTGAAATCTAAATGAAAATAAATTCTATGGTTATGACAAAGAAATCAGGTAAATTCATCACTCTTGCTTAATTCCTGCACCTCTACTCTAATGACAACCTTTTTGACATTCTTACAAAATTCTGAAACAAACTATTTCCCTTTCCTTAACATAGGATTGCAAGAAGAAACCTTCAGTGAGTTGAAGCTGAATTACACCTGCCCAGTCATTGACTTGTACACAAGACAGGTATGTCTTGAAATCCATCTTCCTATTAGCACTGATGCTGCAGTTACAGGAAGAAGCAAAGCGGCCCCACCACTGTAAGCTCTCAAGCACTCTGCTGTCAGTATTGTTTTATTGCTGAAACCACTCTGTCTGGTTTTGGCTGATGTAGAGTTAATTTTCTCTCCAGTGTCTGGTATGGGGCTGTGTTTAGATTTGTGCTGAACACAGAGTTGATAATGTAGAGATGTTTTTGTAATTGCTGAGCAGGGCTTGCACAGAGCCAAGGCCTTTTTTGCTTTTTCTACTGCCATGCTGGCAAGGAATTGGGGGTGCATGAGAGGTTGGGAGGAAACACAGCCAGGACAGGTGACCCAAAGTGACCACAGGGATATTCCAGACCATATGACATCATGCTCAGTATATCAAGTGGGGGGAAGAAGTAGGAAGGGGGGAACATTTGGAGTCATGATGTTTGTTCTCCCAAGTAATCATTAGAGAGGTTAGGGCCCAGCTCTCCTGGGGATGGCTGAATACCTGCCTGCCCATGGGAAACAGTGAATTAATTCCTTGTTTTGCTTTAGTTGTGTGCATGGCTTTTGCTTTCCCTATTAAACTGTCTTTCTCTCGATACCATGGGTTCTCCATCTTTTACACTTCTGATTCTCTCCCCAGTCCTGCTGGTGGGGGAGTGAGTGAGCAGCTGTGTGGGGTTTGGTTGCTGGCTGGGGTGAAACCACAACACACTCTCAAGCTAGAATTGAGCTGCAGTACAGAAATACCCAGTTTTGGCAGATGTTGGTTAACCAGGTTTGTATTTTAATTCTTGGGTGTGTGTATAATTTCATCTGCCAATTTCATCATTGCCTCCACCCGAGTTCTGACAAATGCTCTATTATACCCAAGACTATGTTTTCTGTAATACACAGGCCAGCTTTTAAAACTTATATGTCAGATATTTGCCCCAGATCTGTATTTAGGGTCTCATAAAGCTTCTACTCACTTCACATCATATCAGTTCACTCTTAAACAGTAAAATTAGCTGATGTCACCTTTTAGTTCCTATTTTGTTCTTTTATCAGAAGTATTAAATTTACCTTTATCAAAACTATCAAAACTAATTCACAGTAGAACAGTAATTTATAGTGATTGGTTTGGTCTCCCTCCCTGGTTCAGCTGTCTTGGTTTGCACACTGTGAGCCTTCGACCCTCTCTACTTGCTCCTTTCCTAGCTGTGTTTGTTACTGTAGCTGCTGTTCCTCACTTCAGGTAACCAGTGTGGGAGTGCCTTACGCTGCTACAGACCTTCACTAAATCTTGTGAAGATCTTCTTACAAATTGCTTAAGAGCATTTTGCAAATAAATCCTCCCAGATTGTAGTGTTTGTTGCAGCCCAGAAACTGAAAATCATACTGAATATTATGTCTGCTTTTTAAATGTCAGTGTGTTGGAAGGAGTTCGTCATCTCTAGCACCACTCTATGACATTATGCATAGCTTTGATGCTGAAAGTTGTTTTCTTAGCGAAGACTTTACCATTATATATTTAATCTAGCTTGCATCAAACCATTCTCTCTATAGATGATCAAAACTTTAGAGGTAACTAAATTACCTCAAATATTTGCCAAGAGCAGTTAAATCTGTGATGACTCACTAAGGCATGATAGAAAAAAATTCCAATTTTTCTGGAGGAAACGACTTTGGCTTAGATAGGCCACAATATTTTATTCTTCAGTTTAAAGGTGTGTTTACTTTTCTGTATGAAAAAACAAGTTCAGAGGAAGAACATACCAGGGACTACTTTCTACTCCATAGAAAAATGCTCTCTACCCAGCAGAGATAGGCCAATTCTTTCCACTCACAAAAATGTCATCTACTTATTATTTCTCCATAAAATTCAGCTCCAAAAGAATGAAAAAGATTTGCAAATACCATTTATAAGTCAAAACCACTGAAGCATCAAATTATACCAGACTCGTAAAAGTAGAAGCCTTTTGTAAGATCAAAAGCTATGCAAATTCTGCTTTGCAGCTCAGGTATATCAAGTCAGGAGGACCACAAGAATACAGTCTTCAAATTAGGAAAAAAGTTTAAGTGTATGTACCATTTTCTGTTCTTATTACAATCATGCATATTCATTAAAAGGTTCTTCTATTTTCAGCTGTCTGCAGCAGCAGTACAAGAAATCAAAATTATTTTGCCTATCAACATTTATTAAAGATGGTTAGGAAGACACAGGACTGATTTAACCTTTTCAATATCCATCCTATAATTTTTGCTCGCTGGCATCCTTCCCCTACCTCACAGCCCAGAAGCTGAAACCACAAGTGTTAAGAAGTCAATTGAGTTGTGGAAGAGCTTTGAAAAGGCCACTTACAGTACATTCAGCTCCTGCCTTTCACAGCTTGCATGCGGGCTTGAAACCACCTCCCCATGCCAAAGACAGTGAGCACAAATCCAGAATGGGTATGCCTACGCTGTGGTTTGGAATCAGACAAAAACTTATTCTGCCCACACTCTGAGGTAGTAGGAGAGGAGCCAACTCTCATCTGGAAATTGCATGGACAGATTTGCATAGCAGGATGTCCCTGTGTTTGAACTAACATGTCCCTCTGAGGCACAGACGCAACACACAGAAGTGAAACATTTTGCTGCACTCTTCATCGAGCTGAAACATTATTCTCAGGCAGTGCAACCTCACGAAATGTCATCCCCAGGAAATGCCTTGAAAAAGAGGGTGGAAGCATAATCAAAATCCCTTCTGTCACCCTCCTCCCCTTCACAGAAAGGTTTCAAGTGACTTCATTAATAATACAGACTCTTCAGTAAGGCATCAGAAACTCCAGCTGTAACTGGACCAGTTCACAGAACGTCAAAACTTATTCTGTTTGCCTTTGCATCTCGGCACAGAAAAATATTTCAAAGCAGGGAATACACACTTGAACTCTGGCTCCACACAATAGGCAAGTAGGGGGAATAGACAGAAAACCTGGGAGGAAAAGGTTTGCAACGTTTCCAGAAAAGAACAGTTCCAGTCAGGATATTTGCAAGGATAATGTTGCCTTTTTCCAAACATTAATTTGAGAAAGCACATTCAAGTGTTCTCTCTGCTTACAGCATGCAAGATTTCAGTGTTTTTCCACAGGTTTTATCAAAGTAAAGAATGATCACTTCTTTCTGAGCTTTATAATTATACTAGAGATGAACTTGCTAGTCATACATAGACTGATTAGAAGACAGAACACACAAGACAGACAATCAAAACCCCATAGATGGAATTTTAAACAGAAGGCTGCCTCTTACTATATTTCGTCTTTAACACCAAGCCTTCTGCATCTCAAAGAACCTGGCATTTCTTAAGCCAACTGCATCATTAAAGCAGCCTCACACCAAACAGCAACTTTTGAGATTGGCTTTTTCATCCTCCTCTGTCAGATTCTGTTTGCCTCTGACTCTTCCCGTCTTCCTGCAGGGAGAAATGCAGTGCACATGAAGGTAGCTGGAGCAGAGGCTGCAAGATCTTTTCTCCATCCCACATAACAGAATCAGTGGTTATTTCAAAGGTTTTATTTTCACCTGTGGGAGCTGTTTCCTTTGAATTTCTCACTCACTCTGGACAAGTTTAAACTAAAAAAGCAAACTCCACTTTAGGTGTGAAGGCTTTAAATTGCTATCTATGCTTTCTATTAAAAAATGATGGCATTCTGGCAGAACAAGTAGAAATATTCACTAAATACTTTATCTTGAAAGAAAAAAAAGTCCATCTTATTTGAAATTCTAGTGATAATGTACAATTTAAAAATGTCATCAGAAATCCCTGTAAATGGAGTTCAAACACCATTTGGAGACAGAGAGGTTAAAAAGCATGCAAAGATTTCTTACTGCATGGACTGATATCATTCACACACAATCAATTCACCTTCTTTCCTGCCTTAGACCTTAGCCAAAGGCAGCAGATAGAGCTAGTGAACTCTCTTGTATATTACCATCTCCGGAAGCAGGAGCAATATTGGTTTCTGCCAGATATGCTGAGCAAGTAGGGAGAGGAGGAAATATCCCAAGCAGCACAGCATGCATCTCCACTTAGTATCCCATGGGTTAACTGACCTCAAATAATCTTAACAAACTTACTGTGGTTTATTGAGACAAGGGCTGTGTTGTCCTACCCCTTGTTACAGCGGCAGCAGCTTGTGCAGGCACGAGAGTCCAGCAAATCCCATCCCAGTACTTTTGGCAGTGTTACAAAACCTTGAACGAAACCCTCCAATTTGTGTTGAATTAGCAAGCTTCCTGAAAGCACAGGAGAGAAATTGTATTGTATCACACATCACTCTAGCGATGGTGATTGCTTTTAGTTCTGTAACACGTTCACATTTAAACTAAGTTAGTAAAGGGGGACAAGTGGACTGGTCTCAAATACACTACCATCTCCAGTCTGAGACACAGACAGTTTTTCAGCTTCCACTGGCCAAGCCATGAGTTTAGAAGGTGAGAAAGACAAAGAAATACTTTAAAATCTTCAGCAAAGATAGCAATGTTACATAATAGAAAATAGCTGAAGCCAGACAGGCAGCAAAATAGCTTCTATTCAGCCAATATCTTTTCTGGTTTGAAACCTGGGGAAGTTCAGGTCCAGAACCCCTGACTAGAATGTTCTCTGATGCTGATAATGATCAAGGGCATCTTAACATTAACTTAGTATGGTTTGTCTTATAACACAAAGTTAAATACATTCTAAAGCTAACAGGTATGGAGTATGGATGTATTCACCACAAGACCTTGACCTCAGCAGATCTGAGTTGATTTTTTCATGTTTTTAGGTGCCTCATGCACATTATTACCTTAATTCCAAAGATACTGTGTGCCATATTTGTTCTTCTGTTTCTGGAGTCCTCATTAATGGCAACACGTACTTTGAACTTCCAGATTCTGTACACTCTAAGATATAATTTAAGAGCAAAGTAACAGATATCTCTGCTACTTCTGCCATCTTCTTTGCGTTTCATCCTCTGCCATTTCCAACAGTGTGTCACAGATTAAGGTTCTGAGGAATACAGCTCTCCCTTTGGCTTGAAACTATTTGCGGAATATGAGCATGACATGAAACTTCTCCCATGTTCTGTACTGCACATTATCTGCGGACCTAAGCAAGGAAGTCAGTCAAGATGCTTATTAGGATAGGGGAAGTCCTGTATTAAAAGAGACATCATTATTTCAATCCTGCTGTCTACTTTCACTCTTGAAATTCACGTAATTTATCTAATCATTACTTTTCGGAATGGGAAATGAGAAAATGTCTTTTTACATATGTGATGTGGAGAACAGGTACTTTTTCCTTTTCTTCTCTTAAAGCTTTCCACTGAGCCAAGAACTCATGGACATTCATAATTAAATATTATTTTAGTTTTAAATTGGATATTAATGGGATATATGATTCATGCTCTGCAAATTGAATATTCCAGGGGGAGGGACTTCTGCTAAAAGGCACAATCAAGTAAGTATCAGGATAGAAGAAGATCTGTCTGTTACATGGAACAAGAAATAGATAGACAGCCTGAGGAGCTTTTCAGGTAGAGATGAAAGTCACAAGTATGTGTGTGAATTAAAAAGAACGGATCCATTCATCTCTGTCTCTTTACACCTGGGCTGAATGCTAAGAGCCATCTGTCAAAACTGCATGTGAGGCAACAAGAGCATTTTGTTTATCTTTGAATAAATTAACAGCCTCAGACAGGATTTCAGCAGCAGCATAGTAAGTTAAGTTGATTCCCTCACAATCCACCCTGGCAGTTGTCCTTTCTGAGAAACCCCAAGAGAGCTTTTGATGGGTATTCTCAGAGGAGGAAGCAGAAAATATAAAAGGCTTTCGAAAATTGGCTCTTCCCTTTCAGTATTGTCTTTCTAAATGTGTCAGTTCTCCTTTCAGAGCAGGCAGCTCTTGGGTTTCTTAAGCAAGAACAGGCTAACTGGATGTGGTGGGTTGACCCTGGCTGGATGCCAGGCACCCACTAAAGCTGCCCTATCACTTCCCTCCACAAGTGGGCAGGGAAAAGAAAATATAATTAATGGTTACTGAGTTGAGATAAAGACCAGAAGAGATCACTCACCAAACACTGTCACAGGAAAAACAGACTTGAATTAGAGATATTAACTGATTTGATTACTAATAAGAACAGAGCAGGATAATGAGAAGTAAAATAAGACCTTAAAAACACTTTCCCCCCACTCGTACCTCCTTCCCAGCTCTAATTCCTCCCCCTCAGTGGAGCAGGGAGATGGGGAATGGAGATTATGGTCAATTCATGACACATTGTTTCTGCTACTGCGCAGTGAGAAGAGTCCTTCCCCTGCTCCAGTATGAGGTCCCTCCTAGGGAGACGGTTCTCCATTAACTTCTCCAACGTGAGTCCACCACATGGGCAACAGTTCTCCACAAACAGCTCCCACATGGGGCACTTTTCCATGGTCCTTCAAGGACAGGCTGCTCCAGTGGGGGTCGCCCATGGGGTCACAAGTCCTACCAGGAAACCTGCTCCAATGTGGGCCCCTCTCTCCATGGGTCCGCAGGTCCCTGCCAGGACCCTGCTACAGCACGGGCCTCCCTTGGGGTCACAGCCTCCCCTCAGGTATCCACCTGCTCCAGCATGGGTCTCCTCCAGGGGCTGCAGGTGGATCTCAGCATCCTCATGGAACTCCATGGGCTGCAGGGGCGCAGCTGCCCCACCATGGTCGGCACCACGGGCTGCAGGGGAATCTCAGCTATGGCACACAGAGCACCTCCTCCTCTTCCTTCTCCACTGACCCTGGTGTCTCCAGAGCTGTTCCTCTCACATATTCTCACCCTGCTCTTCTCTGGCTGCAATTGCAACTGCACAGTAATTTTTTTTACCTTCTTAAATCTGTTATCCCACAGGCGTTACCACCATTTCTGATGGGCCCAGCCTTGGCCAGTGGCACATCCATCCTGAAGCCAGCTGGAATTGGTGCTGCTGGACATGGACGAAGCTTCTCATAGTTCCTCAGAGAAACCATCCCTCTAACATCCCCACTACCAAAACCTGGCCACACAAACCCAACACACTGGAGCTACTAGAAATTTCTGAGGATTCTCCCACTAAGAGATGAATTATTCTGGGAAGTAAAGAAGCTGCCAGATTTGACATATCTGTACATCACCCTGGCAAATATCACTGATGGAAAGAATGTTTCTACATTCTACAGCCAAGGGATCTATTACTGGAGAGATCCAAATATTCTCACAAGTGTGAAAATCCTTCAGCAGACCAGTCAGGCCACCAAAGAAGATAAATTAAATACCATTACTGGTGGTTGCAAACACAGGAACTGTAAATTAGTTATTACCTATCCTGTAAATTTTGTATGAATTAGGGCAAATTATTTAGCTTTCATACGTCTCTTGGAGAAAGTAGAAAAAATTGTTTCCATATCGTCTAGCAAATATTCTACTCGACTATTATATTTATCTGGTGCATTCCCTAACCTATATGCTAGGAATCTCTTCAATCAGTGACACAAAATGACAATGAACTCGAAATAATCCTGCAATCTAAAAATAAGCAATCCTGTGTATCAAAAGAAAATATTCCAAAGCTGCAGAATGGACCCAGGACCAATAAAAGACCAATAAACTTTGAAATAAGAGAGTTTTGGGTGGGAAGAGATGGGTAAAATTGCTTGGAGAAAAAACTGGAGAGGAAAAAGTGCCAAAGGAAATTTTGGGTATTCATCCTCCTGGAAGCATGACCTGTAATTACAGTACGGATCTCAAATGAGCTAAGCTGAGTTCCCGCCTCTTCCACAGACTTTTGGCACAGCCTTGACTAATTAAACAAACCTCTTTGTACCACAGAATAGGCAAGCATAACGGTAGCCTAGTCATGTCTAGACTGTTAAAATTAGTTGTTTCTTATAAAGTATGATTTATTCCTCTCTAAGCTTTTGTGCAGGGCACTTGACACAGCTGGTACAAAGGCTTTACGTTTCACAAGTAGAAAACAAGATGGAGAAGAATTTTATTGTGCCTTGTTATTATTCAAGTCTCTTGCTGGAGTGAGTGTAAGCATCCTTTCTTCTAAGGACAGATTTTGCAGAACGACACAAAATTCTCAGAAAGACTGGTTTTGCCTTCTCAGCAATGCAAATGAAAGGCAGAGGATTTGCACATGAAGTGGTAGGAGCAGCAGTACTGCTGGACCCTCCATGGAGAAGTGACACAGACTGAGAGTATCCTGGCACCCTTGACCCATTATCTGCTGTGCGATTCTGGTTATTTTTAGCAATCCCCTTGTGGGACGGTGGAGAATAAATTGTTGTTTGGCTGCTTATGACAGGAATTTCAGTAAATTACCATAAACTGAGGAGCACGGATATTGAGCACAGAGGGAGAGAGAGTATAAGGTTCCCTGCCTCATGCTCAGTGATGAAACTTCCCCAATGTGAGATGTAAGCAGAAAAAATCTGAGCTGCTAACAGAACTTCAAATATTTTTTCAGACTTAATCAATTAGGCTGACCCTACCTGGGGTCCTCACACAAATTAAGAACAGCCTCTGTTTGTGTGACCCCCACACAAATCTAGAAGGGTAGTTTGATCTGTCATTCTGCCTTTCTTGTTTACAAAATACCTGCCTTTTGCAGCCTCTGGGTACAGGTAAACTCTTCTGCTCTCTACTGAGCAGAAAAAAAAAAGCAAAAAGAGTACAAAACTATGTGTATGTACCTATTTATGCATTTTGACAGTAATAACTCACTCAATTAACCCCCTGTACTAGGGAAAGTATTTCATGGTGCTCTTTTTTCTACAGCCAACTATCGTTATATTGCTAGCTTACAACAGGCACATTTTTCTTTGTTCCTGAATGTGTAACCACAGAAAAATACCTGATTTGTTATTTACTGCTTTACTGATCATGTAATTTGCCTTCTTACCACAAGACTCAACTCCATAGTATTCTCTTGAATATTCCAGGTCTGAGCACCCTCATCTGAGGAGCCTTAAAAAAACTGACCTGCCAAAGACAAAATTTCAATTTCTGAATTTGAAATGTAAATTTAATCCTATTGAGTCCCCTCTGCATTTAGTGCTTCCAATTACTCGGAATTGTGTCAGCCTGGGGACGAGGAAAGAAAATTTCTCTTCTGAAGTCTGCACTAATAGTCTTGCCACACATAAAGGCTCAGAATCCACTGTTTTCTCCATCTGTCAGAGTAGATGAACAGTTTACATAGCTGAGCACAGGAAATTCCACACTCCTATCTCTTGAGTGACTTCTGGAACTTGAAGTGATTAACTATACACAAGATGAATGTGTGCTATATTTTTTTAATTTTTTTTTTCCAGTTTAATTTTTTCCTACTGCTGAAACTCTTTTCCATGGCTTCATGACAGGGGTGAGACCAACAGTCAGAAAACAGCTCACAACATACTTGGGAAGGGGTACTAAAGTAGCTGTAGGTCACCTTCACCTCTATGTCTGCTCAGTCCTGGACTGACAGCCTGAGAGAGGAGAGGCCTGTGGTGATGCTTAGAAAACCCCATATAAATTGCCACAGCCAAACTCTGGCTTTAGAGTTACAAAGTTCCCTCAGGATAACATGTACTGTGTCATAGCTCCTAATATATTCTAGCTTCTTTGTCAACAAGAAACTCAGCCCGAGATTTTTCCATCTTTCAGGTGTGATTCTGGCCAGTGATTGTCACAGGGAGGCTGGAGCAGTGCATTTGTGCATGGACAAGGTGTTGCCATGCTTTCATTAGCGATGTCATTACATACTCCATACAGGTGAGTAAGTGCACTGCTCCAAAGGGATTTTAAAGCAATCAGACTGTTTCAAAGGAGACCCTGGCCCATTATAGATAAGATTAGGCAGCTGATGGATTTTAGAAGAGAGAATAAATTGCACAAGCTGTCTCTTTTTGTCTTTCCAGGTATTTTTAAAGTGGCTTTTTCAACATGGCACAAATACATGAGAAGTATATATGGCAGGGTAATGGTACAGCACTGTTTCTTTAGTTGGCTCTTCCAGCTCTAAGAAGTGTTTTGATAAATATTCATAGCAGATCATAGTCTTTTCCCTGTTCTACTTGTATTCACACCTGCCTGGGTAAAGAACAGTGCTGATTATCATAAAGCCCAAGCCTTTCTCATCTGAGGAAAATAATCCCCTTAGAGATCAAACACTACAGGAGATTTAATATGAACATAGGTGGCAGTAATGCAGAAGGAACATGTAAAAAGACAGAATGACTTTGGATTTTAGAAGAAACATAATTTTTAAGGAGTTATACCAAAGATTAAACTTGTTTACTCTGAAGCTACTTTAGAGTTTGGTTGTAGACCTCTGTAAGAAAAAAACTAAAACTGATTTATTCTGACACAGATTGGGTGGTCCAAATATCCATTTTATTCCTAAATTGTTTAATCTATTCCTAATTTCAATAAATTATTCATTTAAAAGATATCATGTTTCATCAAATCCAATCCTTTTAGGCAATACGCACTACTTAAAAATTTTTTCAAGTAATTAAAATAAATAATTTGTTTTTTTATAAGGGTGCATTGCAAGCTGTCTTTTGGTGAGCTTCTAGTTAATCTAGTTAATGCAGGCAGTGCTAAATTTGAATCAACTTTGCCTTCCTCCCTTTACTAAACCCATTACAGATTCTCTACTCGGCTGCCTTTTGGCTTTTCTCCCTCATCTGAAGATCTTGTGGGCTTACTTAATAAAGAATTGGATACATGTCATATTCTTCCTTAAAATGTTCCAAAAAGGTTATAGGAAGGCTTTTCATTTCTGAGAAATGGTTTATTTTCTTAATTTCCCTAGAACCTCATTGGTCCTCTCTCAGTTAGGCTCTACAAGATTTAGTCATAAACACATTCATGTCAAAATCCTCCCTACCTTTTCCCCTTGAGCTGACTCAAATCATCTGAGCTGATGCAGATTCCAGGTGGAGTGATGGATGTATCAGAGACAAAGAATCAGGAGGAATGTAAGAGACTATGGAACTTAAAATTAAATTTCAAAAGCCAACAGTTTTTCCAAGCAGGTTTGTTGATTCTTCCAGTCCCAAAAGAATTTACATATAGCTACTCCAAAAAAAGGAAAAAATAATATTGCATGTAGACAATCTACTAGAACACTCATTTTGGGTCATAAGAAATGAGGTTATAATCTCTTTAAACATTATTTTCTACTTGTTTTTTAGTGCAGCTGAAAATCGGGGCAGGGGGTGTTGTCCGAGTTGGACACGTGGCGTTGTCATCTAGTGTTCAAAACCAGCAGTAATTAAAGTATATTTTATTTCAGATTTTGCTGGGTTTCTAGCAGGGCCCTATTTTATTGTTCTCACCACTGAAGCTTCAACATGCACAGAATGAACACAACCACTATGGCTGACAGGAATCTTGCTATGTCAGCCTCCTACACTCAGCTCTCCATCGCTGCTTGCACAGCTGTTACTCTATTCAGAAGAAAACACTTAGATCCAAAACATCTGTAGTTTTCCAAAAGCTGTTAAAAGTCAAAAATTTACTCTTATTATAACATATATTTGGAGGGTGAATAAGGAGGTTAAGGTGGCTTATGTGATAAGCTCAATAAAAAGACTTGCAAGACCAGCTTAATGCAATGCTACAAGTTATCTTATGCCAATGGAGTAACGTAAAAAGGAGGTAAGCCTTGAACCTCTCATCCATCCAGCCATTGATATTCCAAGAGGATGATGTTTCTGCAAAAACCCACGTGAATATGAAAAGCTTTTTAGCGCAGGATTTTTTTGTTGTTGTTTGTATTAATGGAGATTTATTTCTATTACTGTTCACCCAGTCTCTTTTCATATGCAGAAACAAGTATATTTGCATATGCAATAGAGGATTTGGCATGGATGGGTTTTTTTTTCTCCCATTATTGATAAGCCACAGCTTTTTAAAAGATACTTCCATGCAAGAAAGGAAAAGAAGTTGTGACAGTGAGGTGACCAGCCACTTCACAGAGAATTCAGACAGAAAGGATTGTAAATAGTCCATAACATAAAATGGGTTTGCTGTTTGGCAAATGCTTGCAATGATTGTTTCTGTAAAAGTCTGGATATGCTTATGAACAGGAAAGAAAAGGGCTACATTCATTCAGATAATTCACAGTAGTACTTTGACAGAGATAATAGAAAGTGTCATTACCCTTGAAAGAAACTACAATAGATGTGGTATTTTCTTGAGGATATAAACTGTTATTGCATTGTTCATATACTCCAGGAGCATTACAATTTTAACAGATCAAAAAGTTAAACAAATCTATCATAAATATCTTCCATGCCTAGAGGTAGGTCAGAAGTACACAAAAAAACAAAGCAAGCCAATCCAATTTTACAAGATTAACAAATTCCCTTTAATGAAAGAAAAAGCATGTAGATAAATTGCAAAAATGGATCAAATATGAATTGGTAAGACCTTAAGACCTGGGTTTTTTCTGCAGTTAAAAAAAAAGCAAGATAAAATTTTAAAGTATTGCTTGACCCAGTAAATTCTTCATTTTTAACACTGTTACTTTTTCTGGTCTCCATTAAAAGCAGACAGTTTTTTAGTTTCCAGTATTTATTTAAAGCAATTAAAATTGCCTAATCACTTGGAGTTGTGGCTAATCTATTATTAATACCTTATTAATTATATTTTATTCTATTCACACACTCTTCTTCAAAGATACATGTGCAAATAAAAATGTGCTTTGACCACAAACAACAGACACTCTCTGGGGTAAGTATTGCCACCATAACACCAAACAAATGAAGCCTCAGATCTCCTCTATCCAGCAAAATTAACAAATTCTGGCATCAAACTTTCAATAAAGTGTAAGAGAGAAAGTTCAGATTTAGGAAGGACATTGACCTGCTGGAGGGAGTCCAGAGGAGGGCCATGAAGATGATTAGAAGGATGGAGCACCTCTCATGTGAGGAGAGGCTGAGAGAATTGGGATTGTTCAGCCTGGAGAAGAGATGGCATAGGGGTGGCCTAATTGTGGCCTTCCAGTACCTGAAGGGAGCTGACAAGAAAGATGGGAAAAACTTTTTATGAGGTCATACAGTGATAGGACAAGGGGGAATGGCTTGAAACTGAGAGGAGGTTTAGATTAGATATTAGGAAGAAATCCTTTACTGTGAGGGTGGTGAGACACTGGAACAGTTGCCCAGAGAAGTTGTGGATGCCACACCCTGGGGAGTACTTAAGGTCAGGTTGGATGGGGCTGTGAGCAACCTCTCTAGTGAAGGGTGTCCCATGGCAAGGGGGTTGGAAGGAGATGATCTTTAAGGTCCCTTCCAACCCAAGCCATTCTATAATCTTATGATTCTATGAAAGTAATTTTCCCTTCATAAGAGTATATATTATACTGTCTGTTGATGTTACATGTAGAGTTTTACCATTGTTCTGAAAAAGATATTCCATCACATATGCATGGTAGTAGCAATTCATGAGATGTATTAGATAAAGAACAAACTAACATTGATAGTTTGTTTTTTTAAATAAGATTTGAAATGAAGCAGGGAATGAGAACTACCTAATTATTGATCTTACCTGCAACAGGTTTTCACGCAAGAAAAATCAATGGAGCTGTTCCCCTGTTTTAGGAAAAATTTTCTTTTGAAATGCACTCTCCAGTTAAATGGAGCTAACTCTCAACAAGTGTAAATGTAGCATTAAATCTATGTATTTATCAATACCTTAATTTTTAATATAATTTTATTTTCCTAGCTTCTTGGCTTTTACCTTCCTTTATCTTGTATTCTCAGTGCATTATTACATGTGCTTCTGAGAAGCATAAAGCCACTGTTGCAAACCTTAGTACATTGGGAGCATTCCTCATTAAGCCTCAAAATGCAGTAATTTAATATTTATACATAAATGTATATGTATTTATACATATATAATTTATATATATATGTTTGATCATAATAACAGAAGACTAGGTGAAACCCCTCTTTATGAATGAGCTGAACATAGATTGTGTCTTCTTGTTACACAGAGATAGTACAAATTCTTAACTGTTCCAAAAGTCTAGATAGCATATCAGAGAACTTCAGTGACCCAAGTTCCCAACTTTACATACTCTCTGAAAAAAAAAAAAAAAGAGTAGTTAATTTTTAAGGAGATGTGAGTGAGATGAACAACCCTAATCCAAAAGCAAAATTAAATTTGGTATTCAAGTGTCAAATGAAATCACTCTAATTTAGTGAATGCTTGTTGAAAAAACCCAGCTCACCAAAATATTCATAAATATCGTAGACTTTTCCTTCACCTTGTTGATGAGTGGGTCAGTATATGCAAATTACTTAATTATGTTCCATTGCCTTGGAAAATTTTCAGGAAGTAACCATTTTGTAAGCACCCCTACATGCTCATAATTTCTTAGAAGAGGGTGAAAGCTCAGGGAAAATGATGTAGCTCATCTTTCCTTATGCTCATAAATCCAAAAACTCATCTTTGGAGAGTACAAACTGAAAAAAAAATGTCCTCTTGGCCTCAGATACTCTGAGTATGACTGACCGGGTACTCCAAAGAATGAAGAGCACTGAGGAAAAAAACACAGCAGGAAGACCAGGGGGAAAGGGAACATTAATTTAATTTTGGGTTTCTTTATTTCAGAGTTTATTGTCAGCATAAGCTGGAACCAGGAGTCTGGCTTAACAGATCTGTCTGTTGTTACTCTCTTAGAAAGAAGGAAGGAAGGAAGGAAGCAAGCAAGCAAGCAAGCAAGCAAGCAAGCTCTCTGGTAAGCCAAACACAAGAGGTTAGAGTTCTTGCAAGCAGGGAGTGAAGCCATATGTATCAACCTGGACAGAGCGGCTTTTAGCACTGCTGTAGCTTGCCCACAGAGTCTTTCTACCCTCTTTGAAATGCTACTCCCATGTGTACGCAGTGGTATCTTGATGTAAAACCTTCTATACCCCAGAAGAGCACAATGTTACTGCATTCCTAAGTATTCCAACATTAAACGTAATATTTCAGTATTAATCTTCCATGTGAATTTCTACAGGAGCATCAGAAAGATGTGCAACTTCCAAGACAGAGTTAGAAAGTTAAATTTAGAAACCAGTCAAAGAATATCTTTATACAGAATCTGGAAAAAGTACACTAAATATGGGACTTCCATTGTCTTCACACATCTTTGTGTTCAACTAATTTCCCTGTGTCTTTTAAAAAGGCAGTCTTGCATTCCCCAAATGGATTAGCCTATCTCCAAGGTACTGCAAGAAAATGAGAGAACTTCACTCCAGCGCACAGCACCCTTCACTGCTTGGCTCTCCAGATTAAGAAGTACAGATAAGTACTTATCTGCTTTGTGGCAGCCATCAGAAAGCTGATTTTCTTCAAGAATATAGTACAGCAAATATGTACCTGAGGAACTAGCCATATTTGCAATTTGTTTCCTAACATAAATTATCAAAAACAGTTAAAAAAAAAAAAGAGAACGTTTTTTAAGTATCAGGTGTTATCCTCAATTAGCCTGTGGGTATTTTGAGTCATTCTGGTGCTGCAGATACACCTCTTTTTGAAGTATTGTGCACAGGGTAATATTTTCCTTGCGTTTCAACTTCATTGCTGCCCCATTGCTGCAAATTCCACATAACACCTACCTCCTATTCTCCCTAAACATTTTGGCAGGGGGCTCTAGTGGATGCTTTTCACTCATCTTTCCTGTACTCAGCCTGCCCTACCGTACCAGGTGTCATGAGGCCATTCATTCTCATCACCTTCAAAGACTCCACAAATTAAACAGCAGCTTTCTGTAAACTAACACTTTTAAATTACTTCTATTCACACTTTTCAGCATATTCTGCTTTGCTTAAGATTTCAGGACAGATATCAATAGTATGCCTGCCTGAACAAGTTACCTGTTCCTTCACAGCAAGATAACACCAGTGAAAAACACCACCCCACAGGAAATTTCTCTCAAAAAACAAGCCAGTGCACACTTACCTGAGTTTGTCACAAAAGAGATGCCTAGAAGGAAACCACAAGAAATGTTGTCTGAGAGCATCAAAACTGACTGAAGTGTTCTCTCATTTTGATGAAGTCAGAACATGCTGAAAATAGGTTCGCTTTGTTTTCAGAATAGACCAAATACAAGCAGAAAAAGGTTTACAGTACTCTAAAAAGTAACTATGTATTAGTGGATTTCATATGGACAGGCAGAAAAAGGTATAAAAGCAAGAACCTGGGCAAAAAATAAACAATAACTGTAGTTTCCCTTAGGTGTGTAAACCATGTCTCCAAACAAACATCTTGATTTGTCCACTTTCCATTGACACATTTCAAGTGAAATCCATGTAATGACTACTCCTCCTAAGGCTGAGCTACAAAGGAAAATAAAGAACAAAAATATTACTTAATTACTGAACTTGGAAAAAATGCATTATATATAATACAAAGGTGTTGTACACCCCATGTAAACTATGAGGAGCACTAGACAGCAAACAGGCTGCATTCATGCTCTGGAAACTGCAACTATAAAACTATAAAATATTGAGCATCTCTGGCAACTGCATCGCAGTAGCATCTCTGCTCAAATTCCCACATCCTTGCTCTGGATAGTCCTCTTTCTACGACTTCTACTAAGGAAATGATGTTGAAAAAGCGTTAGAACTTTAAAAAATATGTATTTCAGGGTTAGACTGCAAAAATAAACTGCATAAACAGCTCTGTTTCAGATATTCCAGAGGTTGTAGGTGCTGAAACTAAATGTTTGTAAGAGAAACACGGAAGCCATGAGACACACGACCACTGGAAGGGCACAGAGCAGTCCAATGTCATTTTATGCTGCTTTCTTTTGACCTCCAGGCTCTCAGATGCAAAGCACAGACTACCACCTCCTCTTTCAGCAAGGTTCATCATTACGTCCTGGAGCAGTTTTGTTTGCAGGCTTATACGGAACAAATATTTTATGATGTGTGTGGACATAAAAAAAAAAATGAAAAAAGTTAAATTTAATGAGAGTCTGGGCCACAAACCCTGAGTGACCTTTAGTTTAATTAGGATAATTTCGTTGTTCTCTTTTGTCATTGACGATAGCACAGTTGTTCAAAGAACATGATTTGGGTATGATAAAAGGTGGTTCAATGAGTCCAAAATCTACTTTATTCTTGGATTTACTGAAATAATGATTAGGCAAATATAGTACTTGACCTTCCTGTTTGTCACTGTAAACTAAATCTTGAGCCACAGTCAAAAGCGGAGAACAAGAATGAACCTCAGCACTTTCAGTGTTCTGAGCCCATGCCACATTAGGAGACATACTCAGTCAGAATTCCAATCGGAGGCCAGAAGCAGAGCATACAACATGCTATTTAATGGACCCCACAAGAACTTAAAGAAATAATACAAAAGAAACCAGCAGCAATGTTTTAGTAAGTGCTGCTTGGCTTTACAGGGAAAGAAAATTTAGTTGGTGGGATTGAAAGAGCACATTTGAGCAATGGCTGTCTCCAAGCCAGGGCAGCTATAAGAGGTTGATACTTCAGGAAAGAAAATCAGAGTGACAGTCCATGTACTGAATACATTGACAGTTAAAGAAAATGTTCTCGTGGACAGTTAAGTTCATGTTCACTGAGCAATAAGTAAGCAGAAAACAGACCTGACCTGGGACCTGTGAAACCACCTGTAAGAGTGGTGAACAGCAAATGTGACTGAGCATCAAAGAGGTGCTGCCAAATGATCCAGGGCCAGCATGAGTAATGCACTATGCCAGAAGGGAGTGACCTAAGTGGTTTTAAAAGTCTTCTATTATGTAATGAAAAATTAGAAAATAGCTGAGTTATAAGACTTTGAATAAAATAATCATTGCTGATTTTCAGACACTGTCTTTGGAGTCACAGCTATTAGTTACTGCTCTCAGCACTGCAAAGTTCCTTGATTGTAGTAGAAATTAATATTCACACACTGTCAACCCACCTAATAAAATATGAGAGAAAAGGAGGTCTTCTGTGAAGTGATTTTATGTGGGATAGTTAAAAGGAATGGTACAAAAAGTCACCACTGGTAACACCAGCAGATGCCAGGATTCACCTTTCATAGCTTGAGATGTCAAGAAATTGGGTCTCTGAACCCAAACTAAGTATCTTCAGCTTGTGTTATAATCAGTGGGGGAGAAATACAAGCACTATCCAGGTCCAATACATCTAAACTGTCTCACATATCTGCCTCAGGCATTGTCGCGAATGAGTGTTTTAGGTCACTCAAAAAATGAGATCTTTACATCCTGCAGCTACATGAATGAAAATTCTGGATTTTTCATTATAATTAATGCATCAATGCCTAAGTAAAAATATCAATTTCGTGATAATCTGATGTAATTTCATTTTCTTTTAATAAATGTTTACTTGATTGTTATGGGTTTATAAGCTCATGAAAAAGGAAGAATCAAGGAAAGCTTGTCTCCGTGATCTGTCGGAGGGCCTCTCCCTCTCATAAGATACTTATTGTGAAAGTAACATAATAGCAAAAACAGAAGTTCTGAAAAACTAAAATAATACCATAGTGGGCACCAGACAACTCACAAAAAGCATGAGTAGTTTGGAAGAGAGAAGTTGAAAATATGCTTAACTGTTCTGTACAGTATTTATTAATATTAAATTAGGCCGACAGTTAGATGAAGAAAGAAATAAAATATTTCCTCAAAATTAGCTTCTTAGTCTTCCTGCTTCAGTTTCCCTAGCCACATTTTTTAATTAAATACTGATAAAATTAAGAATGTTCTTTATAAGACAAATATAAAAGATGCTATGAATTCCATAGCAAATTGGTGTTTTCCCACCAAGAGTGAAAGAAAAATATACTTCTGCTGGCAAGTGGTTTATGAATAGTTCAGACCCTGGGTTAGGCAGGGTCTAATATATATATCATAAATATATATCATAAACTATATCATATATCATAAATAAATATCATAAATATATCATAAACTCCTACCTTCTTACATCCCAGTAGACATTGACACTATTTACTTTCCCTGTAATTTTAAAAATTACTAAAAATTTGAAAGCTCCTAGTGTTTTTTCAATCTATAAACTGTATGCTATAATCAGTGCATCATTTCAATAACACCCAATTATAAACCTACTTATACACAACATCTCAATTTTATGCTTTGGGAAGCTGGAAGCTTGAAAGTTTACTGGAATACTCTATTGTGATGCGCATTAGATGAGAAATACTTAAAACTTTTATATTATGGTCTGGTTTTCAGAAACTCAAAAGGTATTTAATCCCTTTGGTATTTCCTTTATAACTACTCGTGGCTATATATTATGTATTCTGAAATTAAAATTCTTCGCCCCACTCCTCAATGATTTTTTTTCATTTCTGCTACTGTTATTGCCTGAGGCAGAGACGTATACATGTGAAAGACTTATCACCAGCAGGTGCCACACTTCATTCCTTTTCCATACAAATATGTACACACACATACCTTTGAGGGTTTAATTGCTGATATCTAATGCACAGGCACATATCAACACACATCCTGAAAAATCAGCCTTGCTGAATTTCCTTCGCTCAGAGGACAGGACTTGAGGCAACCCACAGATTGACAATATTTCTTATACAGAAGAGATATATTTGCATATTTGGGAGTTTGATCTTACTCAACATGGTTGAATACATTTAAGACCTTCCCAGTTTCTCTTCTTGGTCAAAAGTAGGAGTCAATGCTGTAAAAAATCCATGTGGTAGACTAAAAATGATATTTTTTTATTCATGCCTTTGCTAGTTTTTTTTCATTCCAGAAGGTAAACTAAGTCTTTTTAAAACATTCTCTTATAGCTAGTCAGTAATATGACTTAGGTGCATACATAATTAGTGGTCACAGTTTACAACTTAATTTATTCCCCAAAGCCACCTTTTGAAAAACAGATATTAATGAGGTGAAGGGAGAGAAGTAAAATTAAAGGAGATGAGGTGGTAGAGCAAAAGCTGTATGCACTGGACTTTGTAAGAGTTATACACTGCTTTGTTTATTCATACCATAATCTTACATTTAAGTCTATTTAATGCTGTCTTATGGTTGATATTTTCCCTTTATAAAACTTCAATGTATTGGATATGCATACCACCTCCCTACATTTTTTTCTTATGTTCAGAAAACAAAAACTTCTAATTTTTGCATTTTCATCTTTGCAAAGATATTTTCAACTAAGCAACAAGAGGTGTTTCCCATGTTAATGATATGCTCAGAGTTCAGTCTTCTTGTTAGCAGAGCTTCCCATTGACACAGGTGTTTGTGTGGAAAGAAGTTTTATTTACTTCATACTGCAACATGCCCTTTTGTGTTTGTGGATGAAGACTTACCAAAGTGCATGAGAACATCTCTATTTCTATTTGCTTGCACATGGCACCCAGGAGATCTGGAACAATTAACAACCTGCAGGTTTCCACAAAGCCTCCTGCTTCACTCTGAGCTGATTTCAGCCAGGAGTGCAATTGGAAGAGGCTGGTCCCAAACCATTTCTCCCTTTCATCTTCTGCTGCATGTATGTGCCAGCTACTGGCACATCTATTTTGCACTTCAAACCCAGTGTACTCACACATATACAGCCACTTCTGGTGTTTCCCGCCCCCCCCCAACACACCTGGGGAGCGTGTAAGGGAGAATTTGATTTATACATTTCACAAATACGTTTTACTTACTGTATACTCATCCAGGGATTTCAAAACCCTTGAGGTTTTTATAGGAATCAACCAAGAATTTCTGGGGTTGTGTCACTTCTATGTGAGTCAGCATATGGAGGGAATCACAGACATTATAATAAAAAGGACTCTTTGTATTCTCTCTTCCCAAAGGATGAAATTTCCAGGGACTGTGGGGACAGCAGTCAGGTCTTTACCTTGCACTGGTTTCTGGTGGAGGGATGGTCTGCTAGATGTACTCACTGGAAATCAAATGATATTGAGTTGTGTTTCAGGGTTATTTGAAAGTTGAATACTTTCCTGAGGAATTGTTTCTGCAGTGATTGCCAATTTTCTGCTTGAGAGGTTTATGATCAAATAGTTTCTGGCAGGAGCTTTTTGTTGGGTTCTTTCAACTGCTGGTTTTCCGAGGACACTTGCTAGTGAATGTTCAAAATTCTTCTGCTGTTTCTATTAACATTTAGAGAACAAATTTCAGCACCTGCTAGAAGATGTGAAGCACTGATAACACTTAGATGGAGAAGATATGGGATCAGCTGTGGCAGGAAATAATAAATAGAGTACTTTAACTGCACAGCAGAAGATAAAGGTACAAGTCCAGAGACAGATGCTAAATAATTTAACATTAAAAATAAAAGGCTTGATATTTATTTTAAACTAACTTCAAAAGGGACCCAACTGGCTAGTAGGACACATCTGCCCCAAATATCCTTTCAGGGTGAGTTCTTTTCCAAAGCAATTTTCAAACCGTATCTGCTGAGGTCACTTTTCCACATCTGAGCATAGCCGTTATAAAAACAAATCTAAATTATAATATTTATGTTGAGATGCACTTGTGAATCAGGGGCAACAGAAAATCCTCAGTTAAATTGACAAAACTGGCACATAGCAGAGAGGAAAAAACTTATGTAGGCTGGGGGAGTCAATGTGACGTGAGACACACTGAATAACCTGGCACTCGCATGGACCAAAATTACAATAATAATAACTATTTGATTCCTCTGCTGCATGCAGCAGAAGGTTGAGTAAATGAGTCACGCTTAAGTTAATACTGGACATAAAAATAAGCCATTAAGAGACCATTCGTATATCATTTGGATTTACAAGGAAAGCTATTTTAAAATACACACACACACTTAGAAAATTAAGACTCACTGTGGAGACTTGAGATAAGCTGAAAAAGGTGTAGTTACCATTATTCTCTTGAGATAATCCCAGAAGCTGAGAAAGGGGGATAGCCATTACAGGAAAGCAAGGAACTTTATTCATTGTAGATTCCTCCTTTTGTCATTTGTTTTAAATTGGTTTTGGTGTTCTTCCTAATTGAATGTAATGCTTGTGAGAGTTGGGCTGACAAGTTTGGAAAATTAAGTCCAATATGCTCATTCCTGAAACCAGCAGAGCAAAGGCAGAAACTGTGCAGCCTTGCCCAGATAAATATGCCCTCTGTGTTGTGAGCTGGGGAAGAAACCAGTAATGTAAATCCTAAAATGCTCGTAATTCCTCTGGTGCAAAGGACTTGTTCCAGCAACTGCATTAAAACCATGTGTTTACTGGGTAAATATAGGTCTCATTCACTTTCAGAATCAATTATGTCTAACCTAGAGATCTATCAGTAAATCATTGACTATTACTATAATTATCAGCCTTATCTCTATTATTATCATCACTCCCTTCAGAGCCAACAGACTACTTTATGATAGGCTACGTACTGTGTGCATTTAGGGAGAGAGCATATGGGCTCCAGTGAAAGACAGACCCCACTCTCAGATGGACTAAGGCCACAGTTCAGGAATTCTGTATGCAAAAACCCATTACACACCAGGGAAAGTCCTTTCTCAAACAGTTATGGTTTGCTTTCAGGAACAAGATAGGCAACAGATGAAGCAGGGTCATTTTACAGAAGACTCAAAGCATAAAAAAATGAAGCAACTTTTCAGCACCTGCCCTGCGGTTGGAATAAAGTGCAGCCTTTTTGGAGTTTCTCAAACAGACCTTTGTCATATTTACTTTGTGTGGGTCATTTTCTCTTTTCCTTTCTGTCCGTGTTCAAATCTACTTTATTTCGTGTACTCTGCTTCTTCTAACATGGCAGAACCTGACTCCTGAGGAGCATCAGGTAGAGTTGAATGACACAGCCTAACTCCCTCTTCTGTCTTAAAGTCCCCAGCGGCAAGGTTTCCTCACCCTCTACTGATGCCATGATGATTTTTTGCCTTTTCTTTTAAACCCCTTTTACACCTTTTTACAACTTCTGTATTCTTAGTGCTTTTTGCCTACATTCTTGGACTTGTTTCTTAAGCTAGGAGACCAAACATTTTAGAAGCTTCGTAGTTAGGGATCAGTGTGCCCCAGACCCCAAGGTCCTCTCCAGAACATATTTTGTAAACTAAGATAGAGCCATCCAGGGGAAGGTTCCTTGGGGAGGAGGGCCTCCTTCGAGCCTCTCATTGGGGAATTTTTGATAGATATGCTAATTAGTAAGACCTAAAATTATATACCAAATCTTTGGTTGGGGATTGCAGTAGGAATTGAAGTGCATTCAACCTGGATGTAGTGCACCTAAGGATCCTTAAAATAAATACCAAGGTAAAATCCCTTTTTCCCTTCTAAACATGTTCTGGCTCTTGATTTTAAGACCAGGAAAAGGCATCACTACAAGCAGTCTCCTAGAAGAGAAAAACCTCAGTGCTTTAACTGTTTTGTCACCTTTCTCCTATATATTATTTCTTCATTCCTTTTTCAATGCACATTTTCATCTTTTCCATGCCAATATTGTCATAGAAAGCAGAAGAAAATTTACTGCCATTTCCTGCTTCTTATTCATGCCTTGTAGTTGTTTAAACAGTTTCTCTAGCCATACTACTGAGAGATCTATTTTAATTTTTGTGTAGTCATCACTTAAAGTATTTAGTTCCATTTTTGTGGCTTCTTACAGGAATCTATAGCTAGTCCTTGTGACACAGTTTCCACATCTTTGAGCAACTTTGCTTGGTTCACAAATAATATTGATAATTGCTTCAATAATCCTAAAGTGAGAGATCATTCACCTTACTGCACCTTACACTTTTCCAATATTTGGTATTTACTATTTCTAGCTCTCCATTCCAAATTTTTGGCTTAGCCAAACCAGATAAAAACAATTACAGAATCGTGGAATCACACAGAATCACATAATCAATTAGGTTGGAAAAGACCTCTGGGATCATCAGGTCCAACCTATGACCAAATGCCACCATGTCAACTTATTAATTAATTAACTAATCATTAGCTAATTAATGAGTTGATATAATAGAACATTTGCATTGTATCTTCAAATCTAAACCAGAGGGAGGATGACTTATAGATGCTAAGAGATAATTAGTGACAGGGCAAAGATGGCAGGAGCAACACTGAGCATTTCCAGTAGGAGAGCACATTTTGCCTTCCAAATAAAGGCTGAGGCAGTATTTCAATTAATTCTCCTCAACAGCAAAAATTCTTAATTCAAAATAAGCCAAACAAGAAAGCACAAGATCCCAGATGAATATACTTATTACTTTCTGCAACTTTCTCAACAAAGCTATCAAGGCTAATGGTAGCATTATTAGGAAAATGCAAATGAAAAGCAATCCCTGGAGCAATTTCTATCCAGTCAGCAAGAGGGAATGCAAGCTGGTCTCTGAAAATTAACAAATTGTCAGATGGGAGTAATGGTGAGGGAAACTCAGGATTGCAGTTTTGTGGTTAAGACTGTATACCAGGATACCCTGCATTTTCTTCACAGGTTCCCTTTTACAGTCCTACGTCTTTAATAAATGAGCAAGTCAAAGATCAGCCCCTGATAATTGGAATGTAGACACTTGCAGGTCTGACTGCTGCAGAGAGTCAGTAATTCTAAATTACTGCTTTCGAATTTGATGTTGGGAGTCATGGTTACAGCACCATGCATGAATCATAGAGGTTCAGAAGAGAGCACCTGTGAAGTCTGCTGTAATTCATGTAGCAGGGGAAAAAGAGGATACACTGCACGGCATATTTGCTCATAATTAAATTGGTATTATACCACTAGCCATGTGAACAAGAAAAATAAGCTTCTTAATGGCAATGATCTAATAAAATAAATCAGATATGCATTCAGTTCTGGGAACATGGAGATGGGTGCCCTAGTTACAATGTTAGCCCTCTGGCATGGTGTGAAAAATATTTTGTTTTGTGCATAACAGAAGTATTCACAGCTTTAATCTTAAGGACTGGGACAGGGTGTATAGGAAATGGCAGGACTCAGCCAATAATCTGAAACATAATAAATATCTCTGGGTCAGGAAATTAGATTTTAGAAGATTCCCACTTTTATTTTTTGTTTCTATATTTCTCTTGGCATTGTGTAAGCCTTTCTTGTTTTAAATTACTGAACCAACAGCTTTTCAATACAATCTTGATTCTTAGTGCTGCCTCTCCCACTAAAAATGCACGTTTTCTAGATGGCCATGTAGTCAAGCTTAACCATACCTACGAAGAGATGCCAAAAATTTATTTCATATCCTTCATAGATATTATACACATTTGCCTGTGTCTGTCTATCTCACCTCACTGTGCCAGGAACACAATTTTACCCTTGACAAAGATGAAACACCTCCCCTGTTACCTGCCATAAAAAGACAGGGAAATAATTTATTTAAATATTACTTTTACTGTACCTTTTTCTTGGTATTTCTAAAGGATCTTACAGGATTGCAGCATGCACTGCATGGTTATTGGTAGCCACTGATTCCAGAATCATAGAATCAGCCATGCAAACGAGTTTGCTGTACTCCCATCTACTCTATACCCCCCATCTTCTTGTCTACAATGCAAAATTTAAATTCAAGTGTATGTTCATAGGGCTTTTACTCAGATGCCTATAAATCAGCTGTATCACCTTTTTGTACTTTTTCTCCAAGGGAAAAAGCAGACTTGAGATCTATGATGTCTGCTGGCTATGACCATTGGCAAATGCACGCCTTGTAAACACATGGCTAGGCAACACCACAGCTCCATGAACATAGGAAACAGGGTTGAAGCCCAGCCCTGACTGGGGACACTTCTGCAGGAGATGATGTCACCAATCTCCCAGTTACTTCTGGACATTCTTCCCATCAGTCCTCAGCACCTCAGGTGTACCTGAGGAGGGCTGCAGAAGGGACAATCATCCCTTTTCTCAGGTCATTTGTCGTCACTGCCGCGGCCGCCCGGTGGCCTGGCAGGAGACAAGGCGGTGTCCTGGTCGATGGCACAGGGCACACAGTCCTCCCGGCTGGTGGAAGCCCTTTGCCCCAAGCGCACAAAGGAGCAGGCTGCAGCTTGGATGTTGCCTTAGCAACGGGGCAGCTGCGAAAGAGGTAGAGGGACCTCTCTGGTGCCCACAAATCCAGCTTTATTGGTAACAAAAGTAACAAGGAGATTCCAAGCTGAAAGGAGAGCACCAAGAAAAGGCTGGGGGAGGAACCAAACAAGCCTTTTTATGGTGCTCTAAAAGAGGGCGGAACTAAGGGAAACAGTCCAATAGGGAGATGATGGGGGTGACAAGTAACCAATAAGGAAAGGAACAGGGGAGAACTTTCTGGAACTTATACATAGGCAATTAAACTGATAAATATACATAAACAGACGAACCAATAAGGACTAAAGAAAAAAGGAAGGGTCTAGAAAGAGGGGAGGAGATGTGGCAGTGGCAACACCTAGAAGAGGATGGCCTTAGGTCTGGTGGCCATCCTCTGAGCTGGCCTCAGACCTGCCCTCGAGGTTGGAGTCAGGAGCAGGGAAACTGCTCCATTTAATGACCTCCAGCCCCGAGGTGGGCTGGGCCACCGCAGCAGTCATTCTGGCACTGTGCAAAGGGAGCTCATGACAGCTGCTGGAAGCTCATTGACTAATATCACAAATCCTTAGTTATCAGGATTTACTCAGGTTTTTAAGGCTGTATCTCAAGTCTATTCTGTGTGGATACCACAAACTGCATGTGCTCTTCCACAAGTTTAACCGGCAATCAATCCCATGCACTTTAAACTTTAACCAAGTGGTGTTCTATTTAATAATGATTTTTCCAAAAATCACCTACTGGCCCCCAACACACGTAGGTAAAAACTGAAATGCTGTTCTAATTGCTAGATTATTACTATTACTAAAATATTAATACAATATTTATTGCCAACTCTACCTCTTTAATAACAGATCTGGAAGTAATTCTGTAGAGATGGAAACAGGCTCACTGACCTGACATTTAGTACTACAAAGAGATAATAACAAGAGCCCAAGGAGCGTTCAATTTTTAAAGAAGAAAAATTATATGTGGCCATTATTTATTTACCAATATAAAATACAGGCACTTTTTAAAATGTTTTAAAATTGCAGCACTAGTATTATAAGTGCACAGAAGTGGCCATGATCCAGAGAGACCTCCTGGAGGATTCAAGGAGAAAAGAAGCAGACAGAATTGTTATCAGGTTATTTTTCCTACATAATGTGAGTCCTCCAGAAATTTTGTCTGTAGAAATTTTGAAATTTATGTGAACTGTCTATTGCCTCAGTGGTGCAATAGGATCCATTGGAACAGTAATTGAGGAACCTGTTGTGGTTAAAATGAAATTGCAAACCTTCAATATCAGTAAGTTTAACAGGAAAGTTTCCAGTCCAGAACTTATGTGCTCCCCTGAGTACAGCTGTGAAGGATACATATTTTTCAAAATACTATTATTTGGTGCAAGGAGCTTACAAGTGTAGCTTCTTGCCAAACCCTTCAAGCCAATACTTTCACGTCTTAAATACTACATCAGAGACACTACTCTATGAGCATAAAATTTATGTTTTCCTTTTTTTGGAGGGCAAGGGGGAGAAAAAAGACTATTTTTTTATGCTGCATATTCCAGAAATGCTCTGACTTGTGTGGAACCCTTACTGATTCTTGTTGCATGTTTGCAGAACAGGCATTTTATCTCAAGAAATCAAAACTCAGACATAGCAAACTTTTTATGCTTGACAAGATAGTCCTGTAACTTTATTTAGTGGCAAGGAAGAATAAGAACTTTCATTTGAAGATATTTTAACTTCATAATCTACTTAAAATGCCTTATCCTATCTCACAGTATCATTTTCACTGCATACAATCAGGGCATATTTAAACTAGATCTTGAAACAACATCTGTACACTACCATGCTCTGTCCAAGAAAAATACCTTTCTGTGTCTTCTCTGTATCCTGACACTTTCTAATTGGATTTTTGGAATCCACATATGAAGTAGGAAAGATTTGTAGGAATAACAGAAAGATTGATGGGATATAGGAAAGAATCATAACCACAGTTCATCCACCGAAGCTAAGAGGAATCAGGGAGCCCTGAGACTAGCGAAACAGTTCTTCAGACTGACACAAGCAAAGCTCTTGAGAGAGAAGAGTATTTATTGTTGTAATCATCATCTCCATTCGTAAAAATGATCATGACTCAATAATAATTTTTATTTTAGGAGCCTGGAGAGGCCTCTAGCAATTAGATACTATTGTGTTAGGCACTATGTAAACTTAAGTAGGTGTTAATGTCAGACATGAGAAATATGTCTACACTGATAAACAACAGGGATCATGGAACCAGGCTGAACATCATATCACTCATTGTGTGTGGATGGATATGCCTAAATTTTTTGAAGCACATAAGTTACAAGCATGCTTCTAAAGAATGAGGAAGAGACGTTGATATTCAGATAGTGCTGCAGACCCCAAACCCACCTGGTCAAATAATATGGCAGTGGAGGAACTGACAAAAAGCTGACCTTGTAACAAAGAGTGGTTTATTCATATTGAATCTCATTTACTGACAAGACAAGCTAGACAGAGGCAATTTCAAAGAGCACAGCATGTAGGAGAGCAAGGGGAGGGCTGATTGGCAGATGTGATGAAGCTCCTTGCTGGACCAAGAAATTGAATTCTGGGAAGCACTTACGAGTTTATAAACAAGACTGGCAGGGCAGGAGAATCAAAAGAAGAAAGAAACAAAGAAGACCTTCTTCTAGGGCAGGACAAGAACCAGGGACACAAGGAACAATATCAAAAAACAGACTGGACACAGCCTAGGAAGAGCCCAGGTCCAAGCACTACACTTTGGATACCTTTGTTCTCCAGAGGAACAGGCAGTGATAATAAACTGATTTGCCCTGTCCTTTATATATCTTTTAAAACAGTTTTCTCCAACATCTGAAACTGCCAATCAAACTGAAAGTTACCTGAGTTCTTTTGGATGGGATTACCTCTAGACCAGTCTCTCTGATGTTGCAGTTCAGCATAGACTAGTTTCAAAAGAGTTGAAAAGACGATGGAGAGAAAATGCAAAAATAATGAGGCGTCCATAGTGTCATGTTGAAACATGAACAGGGATATACATGTGTCGCTGTCCGCGGCACAAATGGCGAGAAATGACACAAGTTCTGGAGCAATAATAACTCATTTATTTAATTATAAATCGATTTATATAATTTGGGTCGCCAGCATGGCATAAGGTCATTGGTCACCGACCATCCGCCTCCCGAACCGGTTGGCTAAAACCTTTCAGAATATTTTCCCAGACAATATCACAACAATATTACACAACAGCTGCAGGTGCAAAATAAAGTTTTGCTTACAAAACTGTAGCACTGCTTTTCATAGTTTCTGTGAGAAACAGAGCTCTCACAGAGTGCTGCAGTAAGCTGGAAAATTTCTCTGCTAACACTTTTCAGTGTTCACATACATGCAGAACAGTTTCTATACAAACAGCCATAGAACATCCCCATCTTACAACACTGCCTGGCCAACAGACCTATGGAGCAGAGCAGGCCGGGGAAAAAAGGTGTAAAGCCTTTCTGTGAGTGTGTATGGACACTGTGTTCAGTGAATTAATTATTTTTAGGACTCTCATGTCAGGCAGAGGACACATTGGAAAACAAGTATAGGTTAGGAAAAAAAATATCTAAAAGAAAACCATACTGTGCTGTCGAATAAGAACATGGAATGCCTTGAGGTTAATTTTGTACACAACTTAATTTTTCATCAATCATCTGATGCACTACAAATCCTTGTGTTTGCATTTAATTTTCTTTTTTTTTAGTTTGTTGCACTTAAATCAGCTCTAATTTGTGCAAACATATTTACTTATTACCTACCATAAATTGTGAAACAAGGAGTGCTTGCAAGGCAGCAGTTAACAGAGCACTCCTTCTCTCTTGGGATACCATTACTTCTGTAAACATGGATTCAGCCTCTCACAGCATGTGGAAAATATGCCAAATAAATATAGTTAAACTCTAGTTTATTCTCTGGTGACTTTCTCCTTCATATCATAGGAACAGTAGGGGCCACCAAGGAAAAAAGGAGAGGTGCAAAAATATTTAAGTCACTTACAGACACACTTACAGGAATAACATCTAGAAGCAGTATTGTTTCATTATTCCGTGAAACAAGACAACTAGAAGTATTCCACATTTTTCCCTGCTTGTGCTATATTAGCCATTTGGTGGGTAGCAGCTGTGCAATACCACTGTAGTCTCATATTTGTCTGCATTCCAGTACCACCTTTTGTTGCAAATGGGGTTGTGCACTTCACTCATAAGAGAGAAAGAACAATAAACTTTATTGATATTACAAAGTTCAACAGTAAATGCACCAGTGGTTTGGCAAATTTAAATGGCCAGGTACTGCATTAGATTATTTACTGCATAGAGGGCATAGAGGGCAGGGTCGGACAGAATTGTCCGGGAGACCCTCTTGTTCAGTCATGAGCATAAGCACCCCCTCATGTTCTAAACTCCTTCTCAGAGGAAGTATAAGTGCAGCTGGATCCAGAGTTAGTCACAGACTTGGTCAATATTTTACATTTAAAGGATTAGATGTGCATATCACTATTTCACATCTTTTAGCTAAGATTTCAAAGTTTACCGTGCCATTAATCACGAAGAATCTGTTGTTGCAAGGGATCTCTCAGCCTCAAGGAATAAGCTTGAGGGATGTCTCTACTCAAGGAGAGATCCTGTCAAAGATGCTGCTGCATGCAGGAAAGCTCAATGGGTCCTGGGCCCTTCATGGAATAAGATAATTGACTCATACTCATATTTGCATGTCAACAAAGGATTTTAGTTTCTTCCACCTTGGCTTGAGTCCGACCTTGACCACCACTGTGGTTAGTTGGGTGCATTGCCCAAATTAGCCCTCGGCTATGGTGTTCCTATCTGTCTCCCCTGAATCCACTTTGAGATGGATGCAGTCATCACAAAAAGATGGATCCATAATGATCACCACTGGTGGTTACCACTTGAGCATAATTCTGGAAAATAAAGGTCAGTTTGAGGGAAAGAAGGAGGAGGACCATTACCATCACACATTTTCTTATACCATAACTTCCTTTAACTTTCCAGCATTTGCTGGAAGTTTTCCAGGCTTCTCTTTCTCTACATTTAAGAATAGTCAAAGGCAAACCAGTCATTTGCAAAGAGGAAGAGAATGACATGTAGTAAATGTTGTGAAAACCTATGGGAAAATAGTTACAAAAAAAAATTGTCGTAGTTTTTAAAATAACACTGGAAAAACTAAAAGTCTGAGCTACCAGGACACTCACGTTTTGATTCTTCATTCATTCATTTTTACATCACATACCTCCTCACCCCTTTTGTCTAATTGCACAGTTGGGACTGTCTTTCTTGTATATGAATTTTTTCTATAGAGTCTACTTGCATAGAGGGTTTGAATTTTTTCTGGTCTTTTAGAACTGAAATAAGCAAACAAGCAAACAAATAAATAATATAAGCACATTCAAGCTGGGAAATATCAACAGATATAATAGAGCAAATTACTTTAGTTATGGACATTTGCTGCTTAATTACACTGTAGCTTATTACATGTTAAGTAGGGTCCCACTGCCAACCCGTGATAAAGCAGCTGGGTAGGTTTAGATGACTGCAAAAAGCCTTTCTGAAATCTCTAGGGAAAGGCTAACACCAGAAAAAAACTCCCATCTTTGTAAATGAGGACATGATTTGCCATTGCAATCAGCAGTTCTACAGCACCAGCCATATTTGTGACCCAGGCTTGGTGTCACAGATAAAATATTTGAGGTTTGGATATTATTGGGGGGAATACCGAAAAATGGGAGTTGATCTGTTGCAGGTATTTTCATCAAAGTTTAACTTTGAAGGTTTTTGGAAGATACTGATACTTGAAAAAGTTTTAACTTGTCTATAAAAATTGTAATGATAGAAACCAGCAAGGTGCTGTAACTCCTTTTTTTTTCATATTCACGTCTGTGATCAATGAAGGGTAAGAGGAGATTTTTTTTCTTGTGGAAATTCTGAAATGAAACACCTCTATGAAAATTTTCATTTAATCAAAAGGAAATATTTTTTTGTGAATCCTTCACATTCATTCTTGCCAGCTCTACCTGTGTAGACCCAAGCTGAACTCGGTGTTAGCACAGAGATCCCTAAACAGTACTCATTGATCCATGCTCTGGTTTGTGTAAGCCAACTATATAGAAGTTGTTAAATGTGAAAACTACGTATCTGGCTACCCTGCGCTACACCAAGATGTGTGCCTACCTCTGTTAATTGTGCAAAAACACTGATGCACTGATGTTAGACAGCCACTCCTGGCATACATCAACCACTTAAAGTGAATCCTGAAGCAAAACTTACTTCCAGGAGTTATACTTAAGGAGTTACTATCAGGAGTTGGAAATAAAAAACTGAAGTGGTTATAAGCACCATAAAATAATTTTACACAGATGAGGCTTAAAAAAGGAGAAAAAAAAAATAGATAAAGAAATCAGTTCTTTTGAAACTAGTTTAAATAAACTAGTGTCCATAAATGGAAACAGGTCAATTACCTACCATTATTCAATAATCCTGAGGACAATGAAAAATAAATAGAAATGAAGAGTCCTGTGAGAGAGAAGGGAAAAATGAAATCAGAATATCGAAATAGGGCAAGTTAAAGGCTCTGAAGGAGTGGAAATGTCTTTGGCTTTGTACTACATCAATTCGGACTATACCGAAAAAAAAATCCAACAAACAAACAAGAAAGGAAAAATTAAAATCAAAATGAAATAAAAAGACAAAGCACCTAAAAAGTTATATAATTTATATCAATAGAAAAAATAGTAAATCTATATTTTTTATTAGGAGACACAACTTCAGTTTCTAATCAGCATAGTTGAACTGAGCTCTTTACGTTTTATGCTTGTGTTATAAAACTTTGATTGCTTTTTTAATTAGAAAGTTTACTTAGATAATAAAAAACCTACTGTTTTTGCATATAAATTAGACTCAAGAGAGAAACAAGATTGATCAAGTTGCTGTTATAATGAGACAGATTTTTAGTCTCAGTTTAACAAATTTTCTATTAATGTTTCTCTTACTAGCAAATATATATTCAAAAGAGGAGATCTGCATCTAGTACAAACTGGAATTGCTGTATTGTCTTCCTCACACTCACACTGATTTACACCATGTTAGCATCTGGCTTATTGTTTTAACTACCATTTTCTAGTACGTGATGTGCTTTCAATTTCCTACAAAGCACAAGAGATCTAAGTTCTAATGGGCAGTTACTTACGCTATTGGTAGACAGTAAAATAAAAATAAATGGTTCTAATGACTTCCACTCCACTTTATGGTCACTCAGCAAAGCAAAGACAAAGGTGTTACTCTAGTGAGATTGCAATCTACCTTGTATGTAGGCTAACACCATCCCCTGTTCAAATTTCCCAATACTTCTTTAGTCCTTTCTATTTCTACAAATAGTTTAGGCTGAAATGTTGTGAGGGAATGGTGACCCAAAGCTGAGATGGATCAAGGCAAACAGGACTTTGCTGAACAAGCAAAAAAGTTGGAAGAGATTCTGGGAGCTATAAAAAGACACAGAAGGTTATTCGTCTGGCTTGGACAAATGGTTAAAAAACTTGGAGAAGCTTGTTGCTAGAGCTTAAGCTATTTGGGACAGATGAATAGGAACTGGAGAAACAACAGGGAGAAGAACTGTGTGAGACGTGCCAGGATGCAAAAGGATGGGACCAGAGAGGAAGTGAGACTGCTGAAAGAGCCAAGAAGGGAGCATGGAGCTGATCTGAGACTGATGAAAAGGTTGGAGAGAGACTAGGATTGGGATCAAAGAGCAAGGAAAGTGGGCATCAAAGAGTTAAGGACCGTTGGACGTGGATGGGCAAGTGGGATTGGTATGACATACCTGAAGAGTGCAGGTTGAGACACTGCAGACAAAGAAAATGAGTGTAGGAAGAGGAATTTAGACAAGAGAAAACAGAGTGATTGAACAGGGCCAGGTGACAGAGATTTAAGGTTGGGGACATAGGTACTGTGCTGAAAAAACCACTACAGGGCTCCAGGGTAAAGCCACAGATCCCAGTTGTGTGATCTGCCAGTGGTTATGAACCTATTCTGTCCAGTAGCACAGGAAGCACTGACAAATAAATTCTCGCCAGAATTTCCCCCCATCCCCCAAAGCAGTCACTGTATATACCTCTCACACCCAGAAGCTTTAGCTCCCTGACCAAAATGGAAAATTATGTAATTTGGTCAGTTCTGAATGCACTTCTGAGGACAGGAAAGTTACAGAAATATTTCCTTCCTTCTACCTTCACGGAGGTACTATTGTTTCATTACAGTCAACATGAAATTTGCCACGGCCTATACCCATATGTTACACAGGAAAACAATATGCAAGATAAGAAAGGGAATTCTGTTTTAGTAAAGAAACTGTGTATAACACACCTGGCTAAACTCTGCTAATACTGTTCGGAAGAGTTGCAGCTGGAAAAGGCAAAAGTAAGGCATCAATTGTTTTACTGTTCAGCTTCTTGTTTTTGACTCAGCTCCTCCCTCATCTAAAACTGCTCCAGCCACTAGATCCTATCCCCATCAAAATCCCACTCTAAATCACAGCACCAAGGGAGTTCTCAGTTCACTCTGGGATCCACGACTTGCTCCTGTTGCGGTGAGCCATGGCCAGAGCCATGGTCAGCTGGACCAAGCCGACCAATAGGCCCAGTGGTTTGATGCCTCCACAGCACAAGGACAGTGAGCACCTAAAAGGCTGTGTGAAGCACGCTGACCATTGGCTGCTGCCCCCGCCTCCCCTTATGGTTCATATTTGGTTATTTCTCCAGAAAGTTCTATGTTCCTTGGTAGTTGATTGGCCCCTGTTACTCCTCTCCCCCAACTCCTTCTCCCATTTGCTCTAATCCCTTCTCCCCACCCTTGTAACACCCCCTAACTGGAATTTTATTGGTTATTATATGTTCTCCACGCCTATTATGTAGAGGTATAAAACCCCACGCCCACCTAATTTTATCGTCTTTCTTCGTGGTTTTTCCCCATGCTCCAATAACCCCTTCCCTGTCCCCACGAAGGAGTCCCTCTGCTTTTTTCCTTTCTCCTTTGCGCACCTTGCCATCGGTGGGCAAGGCGAACCCGAGCCGGAGCTTTGCCTGCCCTCCTGCGCCACGATCGGCTTCCGTCCCCCCACCCGGGGCAGGTGGGAGATTGCCCGGTGCTAGGGGCAGCGTGCTGGCCGGAGAGAGCACCGCAGCAGCCCCCACAGCACAATTTCTCTTCAGAAGCTGAGGACACAGTCTATGGATCCAAGCTTTCCCCCACAGCCCAACTGGCAGAATCACTCTCTTCCACCAGGCTTTCATGCCTGCAGGAGCCCTTAGGTGGCCTGGCCCCAGCTTGGTGCTCAAGTGACCAGGAGCCAGGATGCATTGCAGAATGCACCAGCTCAGTCCAGATGCAGTCTGTGAGAATCTATTTTACCAGTTTCACATCTGTTAATAGTCAACAGAGTAGTGATTTAACTCTCTCCCTTCTTGATGTTGGCATTGCTATTACTGTCTAACATTAACAGCATCTATCTCTTGGTAAAATAGAACGTCTTTCTTATAAGTTTGCTCCATTTAAAAACCAGGAACATTTCCAATTGTGGTCAAAATATCACATGTGAAAGGGTCTAGAAAACCCACACTGTTTTATTGAGAATGGATCTGGCTTATTACAGCCTTGTAGCTGTCAGTGTTTGGTGAGCAGCTTGGAAATTACTCTAAGTAAAAGGATAGTAAGGATCTAAGTGAAATAGGAACAGCTTCTGGTAACCACCATAATTGAATAAACAGCAAGTAAAATGGAGAGTGTCAGCAAAATGATTGAAAATTCATGGGGGAAAAATGTCTTGACAGCTTACCAGAAAAGTCCATTAAAAAACACAGCCCTTCAGATCAGCTACTCCTACACCTAAGCTCTGCAGCTCATAATTTTTTTGCCTTTGAAAACTTTCCAACCATCCATTAGAAAGTATGCTTTTGCCTTGTTGCTATGATTTCTTGAATTCTTAGAAAATATTATTTTTTAAAGAAGTTTTTCCTTCTTGTCAGCGTTTTTGGTATGTTTATTGGATGGTAAAACAAAATAAACTGGAAAAGTTTTGGTATGTTTTGCATACAATAGCGCTGAAATTTTTTTCCCTCCGCCAAACGGTCCGATGTGATTGAAATGCTGAAAATTGCTGTTTGTACTGGAGGAGAAGTGGAGGCTGGTTTGTTATAGAAGTACTTCGACAGACTCACTTGAAATAGAAGTGCTGTGCTGCTTTTGCAGCACCACAGCTTGAGTGACTGACAAACCTGTCACAGCACTTCCACTAGCAGCAGGGAAAGGCACACATTTCCAAGTGGATAGTTTTCACAGAAATCTTATACTGCAGCCCAATTATTTCTTTCTTAAAGAATAAAACTTGTTCTCCAGATATGACTGATACCCCTCTGAATTTTTTGGGGCTATATCTGAAGTTTAACAGCTTCCTTGTTTCTTTTTGCAAAATTCAATTGTGTTAATGACAAATCACATATTTTTGAGCCACTTGACATTTGTATATTATGTCCATTTTTATCTGTTTTACTTTGGAGTGGTTAATTCTTTGGCACAATGTGTTTCTCATAAATCCTTATGCTTTCTTTCATGAATTATATATAATATATAGATGGGTTTGAGGGGGGTGGTTAATGAGTTTGCATAAAAGGCTTTTATTTGTGAAAGGACTGACTGAAAAGGAGCAGAATATTAGGAAAAACTGCCATGTCCTCAAACTGAAGGTTTGGATTTATGGATGACAGAAGAGACAATACAGACTTTATTGCCCTCTGCCTTTAGGCTTGTTCTCCTTTCTCCCCTATTTCAACCAAAGCTCACAGCCTTCAAACCTTCTGACAATTTAGCAATCCCTTGCCAAGAGACTAAGGTGGTTTTAAGCTGCTGTACTTTGGGAGTCTGTTGAATCTATTTGGTCTCTTGACTGCTGTTGATGCTGAAAGGAAATTGCACTTTTAAGCAGCTTTTGTTTCATAATTCAAAGGTAATAGGAACTGAAACAACAAATTAAAAAGGTCTGAGACAAACAATAGATCAGAGAGATTACCCATATGGATAAAGAGTAAAAGAAAATGTACTAAAATACTCTGAATGAAAGGATGGAGGTGCTGGAAGCTCTATCAGAGTAGCCGAATCCCTTCAGAAATGTCAAAAAAAAAAAAGGAAGAACACTCAAAGGACATTTTCCTCTGAATGTAATAAGAAGCAGTAATGTAAAACGTCAGGTATTTTTCATGGTTGCCCCGTTCCACTGACTCTGATTTACCCAATAACTTGAAAGAAACTTTGGTAATATTATTCACTATTCTATAAATATATTTCACATGCATCTGATTTTTATCAGATGAGGCTAAGGCAGAGTGAAAAAACAGAGGACCATTTTACGGATCTGAAGCTGAAAAGTCCACCTTATGACTTCTAAAAACCCAGTTGCTAATTGACTTTAGAATAAAATAACTAAGAATAAGACTACATAAAGAACAAGATCTCGTAATCTGCCTTTTGCTGTATAACACAAGTTAAATGTTTCTGGGCAGACTCTGACCTTCCAACCATAAGTGAATCTCTAAAAGTAAATAAAAAAGCCCAAGTACATATGGCAGAAAGATCAAAAAACTGGGGTGCTCAAGAGGAACAAAATAATATACAATGTGGTATTTCTCTGACAGAGCACTGGCTTAGGCAATCCTAGAATATAGGGAACATGGAGTAGAATAAAAGGAACCACATTATTTCTTAGTTTCTGAGTGCTTCTAGCACACAGGCAAGAACTATGGCAGATAGGAGGTCCTCACAGAGCTATAAACAGTGCTTCCACAAAAGCTGAGTTGACAGCCCACACGGATGGGCGTTGGCATTTAAATCACTGTGTTGCCACAGGATATTTAGTTGTTCTGAAATTTGTGTTCTGGACACTACAAGATAATATCCAATAATTTCTCTTATATTTGATAAAATGTATAGCTATATCTTCATAAAAGGTATTTTTCCTGCTTTAAGTTATGCCAGTGCCTTGATCATTCTGTGTAGTACAAAGGATAATTTGAGGAAGCCATGGAGAAGGCAACAGTTTGGAAAACAAAATAAGGTGACTTTAAACTGTCCCAGGTCCCAAGGAGCTGGGACAGAAAAATGAACATCCTGTAGACAACAGATGTCCTCCAAGCAAGTGTGTTGCACATTCCTCTTTCAACATTAAAACTGAAAAAAAAGTAAACCTGCTTATTTGCAACAGAAGGAACCAAATAAGCCTGAGCAGACTGGTGTAAAAACTGCCCTGTCTGTTCCTTTGAGTGAATGTGGCTGTCTGAAACACAACAAAAAAGTCTTGCCAGCACTAGTACAGGACAGTGGCAAATTGTCCTAAGAACACAATCTTTTGCTTTTAGTTAAACACTATGGCTTACAACTCAAAAACAAGCTCAGGAGAACATTAATAGCTGCAAGCACATTCTCCATGATAAAAATGCAATTAAGTCTGATATAAAGAGAAATTGTTGGATAAACTGTAGATGGAGCCACATTTTAGAAAAGAGGAAACAATTAATCTGTTAACACAGGAAGGTTGGAAGCTCAAACTCAGAGGCACTACTATCAAGCCAAGGGAATCTCTGAAATCCAAAAGGAATTCTGATTAAAGACAACAGAGAGCAGTATGTTTAACAGAGTCTATAAGGGTGGCTTGAGAATGTGAAATTAAGAGAAAAAAAATCCAATAATCAAACCACGACAAAATAATGTTTTTTCTGGCCTCTACTGAATAGCCTGGAAGTTATCAAGACACATTATATATGCTAAAACAGAGGCCCAGGACAAGCACAAGAGTGTGTGTTGGAGATGAAGAAAAAAACCGACCCAAAATAAACCTACACATAACGAGTATGTGGAAAAACGTTTTCTTGCATCACTATTATTCAGTTTTCTGTGAAATAGTTTCTTCTGGAAGACAGAGTGACTGTGCATGTCAAAGATAATTTAATGTTAGGTGCAGTATACCTGATGTAATAGTAATGTTACAGTCAATATTTAATTTTAATGAGTATTAATTTAAATAGACTTCAGTAGCATTTATTTAGTTATTTTATTGAAAATAAACTTTCCTAATTTTCATTAGTCTCAAAACCCTGATGTGATGGATGGGTAAATTAAGGAGTAAAAAAGCTTACAGGGTAAGATGTCAATTATAGATAAAATTTTTCAGAGGTAGGGTGCCGAGCAGCTACAGTGAAGTTCTCATTGCCACCTTCTGACACTCATCTAACACAACACAGGGAACAAGGAGATCTTTGACATCAGACACTCAGGAAAGAAGAAATCAGTGTGTGAAAAAACATAAGGAAAAGTCAAACGACAACAAGAGTTAGCATAATACAGGGTACTGGAAGAAAAGATGGCTTCAGGTAAATGATGAAATATGAATTTCTGTCAAACAATGTGGCTGCAGGCAGCAACAGCTACCCAACATCTTGTTCACAGCCTTGAAAGGTTGTCGTTCCCCATGGACACATCCTGAGCAGGAAGGGACAGCTGCACTTTCACCAGCAAGCAGAAGATAAAAGAAAAGTCACTCAAATTTATCTACTAGGGTTGCATACAGACAGAAGCTGCAGATAGACAGGTATGTCCCAACACACTATAATGTCAGAAAAAATGAACTTAGTACCAGAGTCTCGATGCAATTCCAAGCAATCCAGTGCTTAAGGTCTAATTTTATAACACGACCTGTGTTTTGAGACAGAAGAAAAATGAGCAGCAAGAATAGCACAAACACAAGTATCACAGGAAAGCTGAGGATGGGAAAGCAGGGATTAAATCGTAAAAGTAGCAGATGCGAAAGTAGGAGATTTTCCTGTCCAAAATCATATTAAATATATTACCTTCATGCGCTAAGTTTTTTCTCAAAAGATGAGTGAGGCATAAAACACTGATACAGAGAGCAATTCAAGCCACAGAAGGGAAATATGTACTTAATTTTCAGTCATTTAATAAAAAAAAAATCAAATAAATGCTGATAAATGTTACTGCTCTGCTGTGTGCCCTTACAAGAAACCCTGTTGTTTGGACATATGTAACACAGAGGTTAACACATATAAATGAGCAAAGGGCTCCTTTTAAAGTCTGTTCCAATATTTCCCCTAAAGTGCAGAACGCGTATGGAAATATTGCTTTCTCACCTAATTCATGGGGTGTTTGGAGGATTAATTAGTTAATGTTTATACAGTGCTTGAGAGAACAAAAGCATAGGATAAGCACCAAGTACTATTGTAAGAAATCACAAGAAGCAGGAAATGAGAAACTTCCATTTCATAAAAGGAAAGAGTCTGGTGCTTGTTACTTATCAAGCATTCCTGACACTTGTCAGGTCTTTCATTTAGGAAGACCATTTTACCTTCTCCTTTATGTTGCTAAGGGTTACATTGCAACAGCTGTTAACTGGAACTAGAATCAACAGCTTTTCATACCACTGGGCTGCTGGGAAGGATATCATAATATTACTGGTACCCAGCTGCACCTTTTCTGCTTCTTTGAAGTGGAAGAAAAGGTAGGTAAAAAGGTTCACTAACAATATGTCTTGGTTATTATTATCCCACCATTGATGTAACCACCCAAAAGTCTAAAACTGTAGAATCAGGGAATGGTTTGTGTAGGAAGGGACCTGAAAAATTATCTAGTTTCAGCCCCCTTCCATGGTCAGGGACACCTTCCATTAGTCCAGTTTGCTCAGTTCCCCATGCAACTTGGCTTTGAACACTTCCAGAGATGGGGCATCCACAACTTCTCTGGGTAACCTGTTCCAGTGTCTCCCTACCCTCACAGTAAAAAAATTTCTTCTTAATACCTAATCTAAATCTCCCCTCTTTTGGATTGAAAATGTTCTCCACCCTTGTTCTATCACTATCTGCCCATGTAAAAAGTAACTCTTCCTCTTTATATATAGGCCCCAGCTAAGTCCTAGAAGGCTGCTACAAAGCCTTGTCTTCTCCAGGCTGAACAACCCCAGCTCTGTCAGACTGTGTTTGTAGCAGAGGTGCTCCAGCCCTCTGATCACCTCTGTGCTTCTTCCCTGGATACACTCCAACAGGTCCATATCTTTCTTGTGCTGATGGCCCCAGAGCTGGGTGCAGCACTCCAGGTAGGGTGACACCACAGTGGAATAGAGGGGCCAAATCACCTCCCCTGACCTGCTGGTCACTCCCCTTTTGATGCAGCCCAAGATGCAGTTGTCCGCCTGGGCTGCAAACACACACTGTTGGCTCATGTCCAGATTTTTATCCATGAAAATCCCCAAGTCCTTCTCCAGGTAGATATTAAATCATGGTAAAGCATAAATACCTCGTCAGAAGGTCATCTCTTCAGTAGAATATTCACCATAAGTCACAATTGTTTATCCTCTAAAAGATCAAGCACATTTTATTACCTTCTGAGCAAGCTGCTCTTCACCCTTATGGGCACGCTGGGGTCAAGCCCCAGAGCTGCAGGTGCACAGCAGCTACATCCAAGTTTTCTGATCTGTTATGAAAACCAGATGGTCAGAAATGCCGTTCAAAACCAGATAACATTTCCAGTTTAAAAGGGAGAACTTGTCCAAGAAATTTCAGAAATAAAAATACATTCCAACTTGGTTTATGGAAAAGGTCAGATTAGATAAATACTGTGGTCCAAGCTGGCCACACCTAAGGTGATGTTCCAGCCCTCATGGGGCTCATGTTACAAGAGTAGGAACTCCTTCAGTGATAATTGTCTCTCCTATGTAAACTGAGGTAAAGGATCCACAACTCTTTATAACTTTCTGGTCTTTTTAATTAAAATCTTTTAAAAGATGTCCCTGCTTTCTAATCTGCTCACAGTGAGGCATCACTTTTCAATTCCAGCATTTCAGTCTTTTGACTCAACTAAATATATTAGTTTAACTTCATATGGTGGGAAAAAAAGGGCAAAAGCATCATTAAAAGCCATTGGTATTTTATATTATTCCTCACACTACCTACTTTCCCAGTTGCATTTACTACTGGTTAAATTGCAGAACAGAATTCACACAGCTGTTGTGCTCAACCATGCAACACACAAATCTGAAGGAAAGACAAAGCACATGGCTATAAAATGCCTTCAGTGCAGTGTTTAGCACCTCTGTTGAGCTATCCCATTGCTTCACTTGCTTCATCAGAGTACCTCAAGTCAAACTGCTTCCTCCATAGGGAACATAAAAATCATCAGCTTTATCTGAGGAAAGTGAAGATCCTTGGGAAAGAAGTAAGATCACATGGATTTTAGTGAGCTTCCTAGGCTTCTGGGCTGGGCTCACTTTTAGCCTGCCTTGGACATCCTGTATATTTGGTTTAATGCATAAAGTGCAGAGTTCCTCCCTCTTGAAAAAAATTAATTTCCTGAGAAGAGACATTTTTATCCAGAAATAGAACAGGATTCTGTCAGAAACTTGCTATCCTGAAGCTACATCATAATTTTTTATGAACTGGATCATTGAAAAAAAAGATAAGAGTTCAGCAGCAGTTATTTTGGTGTTAAATGACTGGACTGTAAATGAATCTTTTGGATTAGACAAAACCCTACACTAACTTGACTGTCAGATGCATCATAACTTAGTTAATTAACACAAGGACATGGCAGAAAAAAAAGTGGTTTGCTTCATATCCCACTGCTCGAGTTCAAGACTCATTGGGGGCTATCAGAAAGACCTGCCCCTGTTTAAACTGGCTCCAGATAGAGATCAACAGACAGGAGGCTTAAACGTTGGTTTCATTACTCCTTTGAGCATAACTGGAAACAGGCACAACTCTACTTAAACCAAATTAATCTGTTAGGATGGCTGGCTTAGAGCAGCCTGCAGGTAGCCTTAAGCCTGTGAACAGTAGATGGGGAATTTGCTTAAAACTCTCTTTACCTGTCGACAACTCAGTAATTACTGATCTTATGGCAGCTATGAGTTACTAGAGAAGCCTGAGTGTTTCCCAGGCTAAGTTTATATAGGTTCCAAATCTTGTTCAGTGCAGAGGCACACCCTGGAAATAATGAATCTTTTCCAGTGCTAGAGGTAATAGCATTAAGATCCTTTTCTTCTTCTTCTTCTTCTTTCAATAAAACTGTGCCAGATTCACCAGTTTCTAAAACTTAGAGCGTTTTCACAGAACAAAAAAACATGTTGAAAAGGCAACCTTGTCCATCTCCCTCTGCCCTAGGAAGAGAAATCTTCTAAAAGGATTAATGGTTCCAAATGATTGTGGGGAAAGCTGTAATCTGCATTTAAATAGAAAAATTCCCAAGTGCCCAGGTATTCATTTTTCTTTTTATAGCAGGAGGCAGAGCATTTTTCATGTGTACAGTGTAAAGTTAAAAGGACACTGTGGTGCAGGTCTGTGGTTTATCTCACCAGTGCACAGCCAGCTGGGTATAACTTCACCTGCCAGAGTAATGCCGAATGTTTGTCCTGAGCAACATCCTAAGAAATGAATATAGCTAGAAGGCAGATTTGTGTGAGGCTTTTGATGTGCAGCTAATGTAGAAAACACACACAGTTATACAATGCAGTGGAAGGGTCTGGTTCATGGAAGCTCATGTGCAGTGGCAGTACCAAGAAAAGTGTAAATTGGAGTGAAGACCTGGGCAGAGCTCATCTGACCCATCAGATCCTGTCCCTTGCTAACACAGATACTTTGTGCCTTCTTCACATATGAAATGACAACCAAAAAAAAGCCAACCCCAAAACTCTAAGTATCCATAAGAAAATAAAATCCATTGAGGTCTTATACTAATGTACGCCAGAAAAATAAAGCAGAACAAAGTCTGTGCAATCCCTGGTCAAAAACCTGTGGAGGCCACATAAAATTGATAGGCACGAAACTCAAGGGATTTGAACGAATATGAGCAGATTTCCCTGAGTACCTAAAATCCCTCACTGCACTGCTGATGAGTTAATGTTCAGATAACTATATCAGGTGAAATTGCTTAATTAGAGCTCTAATTATTTTCCAGCCATCCAGGAAAAAAAAAAAAATCAAGCATTAAGAAGACTCTCCTATTTTAATTAAGAATTCATTTTGGATAATCAGGTGATTCTATCAGTCACTGACAGCTACATGGAGGATGGCATATTTGTGTGTTTATATGTTTGCATCATTATATATTCACACCCACATGCAGGTTGGATGTGTGACATATTTAAGGCTCAGTTCTGACAGATGCTTAATCGCATGAGTAATCCCATGGGTTTCCACGAGTAAATGTTTGTGGTGTAGAGCTCTATTTAGATTTCATTGATAGTGTGTGAATTTCCACTGTGACTATGATCACCCCTCAGAGTGGCTCAGGCCCCATGTGTTACATGTTTCATGTCTGGGCAAATCATCAGGGTCTTGTATAGAGTAGGAGGTCACAATTCCTCTTTTAATGCAATGAATCCCAGGAAGCTGATGGAAAGTGAAACAGCTTTTACAGATATTCTCTGCATGCAAAATACCTGTAACCCTCCTACTCACTGCTTTCTTCTGAAAGGTGAGAGATGTGGAGAGAAACAGCATGTAAGTGGCCTGTTTCTCTCCCCTTTTTAGCCAGCCTGTAGGAAAATAACCAGTACTGTTATATTTGGTATGGATCCTGGTGCAGTACTCACTCTCAGTGCTTACCTTTCAGTTGCCTTTCAGTTTGGACACTTTGGAGGGAAAGATAAAAGTGTGTACAGGAATACAAAAGGCTGAAGATAGCCAATCTAACACGCGTTCATATACACAGTGCCTCCCAGTAAACCAACCAACCAAACAACCAGCCAAAACTGAGACAACTTTGGTATTTAAATATCTATTGGACATGCAAGGAGTTTCTGGCTCACAGGTGCCTAAATGGTCCTTAAGGCTACTGCACAGCTTTGGATCCAGACTTGTTCTTCTATTTCTTCTGGGGAATGCCCAGAAGGCTTTTAGAAAGTATATTGCAGCAATGCTGCAACTTTTGGCTCTCCCCCAGGGCTTTTCTTTGAAAAGTCTTCCGGTTTCACTAGCTGCAAAAGTATTCACAAAACCTTTGGCCAAAACAGCTTCATAGGACTTAGCCAAAGTTACTATATTGTGAAACATAACACACTTCTATGTCTTAATCAAGGTGAAAGTCTAGCTTTGTATTTTTTAAGTTTTCCCTTTTGTTCTTTAAAAGTACAGCATTATTGAAAATTATGATTAAAGAGTTCATCCACTCTTTCCTCTTTCTCATTCTTGCATTGAACTTGCTCCTGACTGCTAAAACATTTAAAAATCATCAAAATACTCAGCACCTTATTAAAAAACACCTGTTCTTTCAAAACTTCTAAGATCCTGAAAAAGTGATGTCTAGCGGCATGAGTTTCACATACATGTTCATCCCAAATTTCTGCCCTACATCTGTGTTTTGGGGACAACTTGGTCAGAATCCCTCTGTAACTGAGCTTTCTGCTTATAGGTGTGATAAGACAATGGCAGCAATTAGACCCAAATATTTTTGAGGAGTCATGTGGACTTCAGTGCTGTTTGCAGAAGTCTTGTGCTCAAAACTGAAGCTTCTGGACATACTCTCAGGCCTAAAATAAGAATTTATGCTCCAAATACATTATAGCTGTTAATAAATATTTAAATATCAAAAATTCTAAAAACTCCGATGTTAATATCCATAATAATGAAGAATGTTGTTTTTTATACAGTAAGTAATGTGCAATTACTGTTCAATTTTAATTGCAATTAGGTGACATATGGAATTAAAATCAGTATTAAGCTAAGACTCCCTTCCTGGCCTGCCTCCAGCCTCCTTTGCAAAGTACAGAGGCTCCATCTGATCATTCAAGATACAAAACAACCCCAAACTTAGATCACTCATCACTAGTAAAAGCCCATGACTTCTGCCTGAGCCACATGAGGGCAAACATTCTTCCCTTCATTTCTCTGCTGCTTTCAAATCTCTCCTTGTTTTCTTCCAATAAAGAAAAATGCTTAAAAGGGAAGCAAAGGCACAAGACTGGAAAAACTGGCTGAGCACTGCAAGGATGACATCAGCCCAAGGTCTGGGCCAGATTTTGTTTTGCTGTAGGTGAATAGGCAACAGTGTTTATTTTAAAATCAGTTTGACTTCAGACCACTCCAGGTATATGCTATCACATATAAAAATTCAATACATACACCTCTGCCTTGGGTGTGCTGATCAGTAATATTTATCTGTGTCACTGTCCTTGCTGCAGCCTCCTCATATTTACCATAATATAATTCCATTTGGTGGTCACATCACTGGTTTTCTCTATTGTGCTCAGAGTACACGTGGAAAGTTTTGATTTTGAAGGTTATTTTGGTTTTTTCCTGTAAGTTTAAAACATATCCTGAGCAAAATGTATTTAAGGACTGACTTGAATCAGAGACTATCAAGGAAATATTGCAGTGATAAAGGTGGCAACTTTAAGTCATGTTTTGTATTGGGTGACCTCTGAGGCTTGCAGTCACTGATTCTGTGATTTTTTTGGTTTAATTGAGGAGAGTTTGTGGTGCCTCAAAGCCCTGGACCAAGCCCGTTGTATGTCACCATGTCCTGGGTGCTCTCTCAGCCATGTGGGGAAATGAAATCTGAGAATCCATGGAGAAGGCAGACAGTTTAGAAGGGACCATCTGACAGTGAATAAGTCTAATGCAGTTGTTGCAGAGGAACCTGAAAAATAGTAAACTCTTTCTTTGGTTGTAATACCCAGAATATGCAAAGCTTTATAAATGACACAAAAATCTTAGCAAATTGAATATTTCACACCTGTGAAGGGACATTTTGATATTCCACAGTGACATATCAATAGCTGAATTCTTCCCAAATGAGGCTGACAGCCTGTTCCTTGAGCAAGAAGAATATTAAATGCTGAATTGTGTGTTGTTGTACACTCCTGAGTTTAGTAAGCCCAGTTAAGCTTATCAGTCTGCTAGAAGCCCTTTTTACCACAGCTTGTATTATGGATTTCTTTAAACCCTTTGATTGCTATCAGACTGCCAGTCTCCAAGTGGATATAAGGAATTCCCTTGTATTTTAAACTTTGGTATCTGAATCCATGACTCAGTATGATCTCTTGGAAAAGGAAGTTTTATATAAATTAAAAACATATGCATGTTTTATAACTATGATAACTTCTTATGAAAAAGTGATATACTTTTATTATATAAGAAATTCTACTAGGTCATAAGAGATTCATAATGCTCAGTGATTCAATGCCTGTTATGTACTTAAAATGTTTTTTAGACTACTTCAGTGTGTTTGCCTAAGAAGTAAAAATTGCTATAAAAATGTAAGTTGCGGTAATGGTGTTATTGCAAGACATTTTTGCCAGCCACAATGAATGATTTCTAAATGCCACAGTGTGATTAAACTGCAAGGCACAACAGGCTATATTACAGTGTGAAGCCCTAGGTGTGCTGAAATTACCATTCAGCAGCTCACCTGGGAGTATCTCTGGGAGATTATAACATGACACCTTTACTGTTTTTTAAAAATGAAAAAATGAAGTCATTAAAAAGCATTTTTTTCCCAGATAAGTGAAGTGTCTTCCATCACCCAGCGTGCAGTCATTAGGCCTAATGTGCTTTTCTGCAGAAATATTTCAAAATGATCCAGGGTTCCCTTCTTTGCTATTGTGGCAGAGGGAAGATTTGTTACAGGAATCTTGTTTCTCTGTGAATGAAGTATGTACACACAATCACCCAACATACTCTGTTTCCAGTTTCTGCAAAACTGCCTTACCAACAAACCCACTATGTTTTCTAAAACATGTTTTGCTCCACATCTTTTTCTGCCCATAACTTTTTCTTCCCCATACCTTCCTTCAAAGAAAAAATAACACCAGAGCCCACACTAACTGATTGTCTTGTAGTATTGTTGATTCCCCAGAAGCTGTTTTAAGTGGAGAAACCTTTGAAAACTATACCATAAGGCCCACTAAGTGCTGATCATCATTTATCTTTTTTAGTTAAGCAACATGACACACCAGTCTTCCCCTTGCTTTGGGGAATACATGCTCTAGGAAACAAGAAAACATAAACTACATTTGTGTGTTGATTGCACAAAAAGACGCCATGCTGCGGTGATTCCAGCCCAGCAAACTGTAAGACCTTTGCACGATGTAGGTAATAGCTCAAGAGTATAACAAGAAAATGTAACTAAAAGCAGGGTAAGGTCTCTCCGTGCAGGCCAGGGTGGTGGTGCATCCTTCCCCACCTCCGGGCTGCACCATGATCTGAGAATTGCTTGTCAGGCCTCAGAGTTAGCCAACACCTGGGCTTAGCTCTTCTTGAGCTTATCAAAAACACTGTCTGCTCCCAGGAACTTATGCTGTCTAATGAGCTTCTGCTTTTTTTTTTAATGAATAGCTTGGAAACTTTTTTTTTGTCCAAATGGCAGTTGGATATTTTTGTTCTCACACTTTCAAAGAAAGTTTCCAACATAAAGGGTGGCTGGAAGGAAACACTGTTATGACTAAAGCCTGCTCACTTGCGGCCCTATAAATATTGGTCCAAAATGAGACCCTTTGAGCTCTCCTGGACCACAGCGGGCTGTGACCATCAACTTCCCTCTGAGTGGGGCCTCTTAGAGCCAGCAAACTCTCAGGTTTGCTGCACTCAGAGGATCGCCAAATGATGTCGGATCCTGGGCTGATACCCCCTCTCCTCAACGCTCAACCCTTCACCCATTAAGAAGATGCAAAGGCTTCCAAAGTGAGTATTTCAGTACCTTCAAGAGTAATTTTTCACAGGTACCTTGTACAGGCTCTTTATGTCTATGAGCACGCAAGTGTGCATATGATAGAGCAAATGTGGGAGAAATGCTGTTTTCCTAGATTCTTAAGTACTTGAGATTTGTGAGTAAGATACTGTAAATCCTATATGAATCCTTTGCTAAATTGTTTAACCAAAGTTATAAGTTGTTAGGTTAAACGCCGTTAAGTTTCTGGTGCTGTTAAATTTAAGTACTGTTAAGTTTAAATGATGTTAAATTAAGGGCTGTTGGGCCTTTAGGCTGCATTCCTACTTATCCGTACCTTTTCTATCCTTTTGTCTCATATACACACCACTCCCTGCCTCCCCTCTCCCCCGCACAGACTTTCCCTTGCCCCCTCACCTCCACATAGATATTTTTTAGCTTATTTCGGTTTCGGTTGATTGACTCTGGCTTTTTATTTGTTTCTTTTCCTCGGTGTGTTTTAACCACCTAGTCAGTAGTAGAGTAAACCTTGCCAATGAACTCTGTCACGCTGTTGCTTTTATACTAAATTTGTTTACCTTTGCCAGTGATTCCTTAAGCGATCTTAAAACACTCATTTGTGACTGAGCCACTGGGCTCTTTTCTGAGCAAGACATGCTGCTCTAAGCACAGCATGTCATACAGCTCTTCAGCACAGCACATCAACATTTGGTTCAGACCTCACCAATGAACCTCAAGAACAAAAATCTTTTCACCTCTTCCCTCTACTTTGACATTGGAGAGCTGCTGACTCTGGGGTGAGTTGAGACCTCAGATTTTGCGAACTAGTGTACAGCCCAGGCACTGGTCAAGCTTCAGGCATCATTTTTGCAGCCTCCATGGGGGAATACTTGACCTTCATCAGCCCCATAAAAAGACAACTGTCCCCTCTGCAGCTCTGCCTTAAAACACCTGCCTTCTCTGCAGCATCCTGTGCCCTGGAGAGACACTGAGATTTGTCTCATGGGAAAAATGTAAAAATAAGCTATTTAAGGCAAAGGGAATGATAGCAGTAAAGGCAAGCTTGAGGGCAACATGTAAAGATGTGAAGAGCTAAACCACAGAGGCAGCAGGTTTGGAGTCTTTCATTAAACCTACTTAACAAGTTAAAATACATCAAACCTATCCACTTCTGCACAGGCGAGATAAGCCACAGTGCTGTTGTAGTCTCCCCATGACTTCTTTTTGATCATGTCCAACTTTTCATTATACCTGCACATCAACTTTTAAGTATGCTGCAAAAGCTCTTAAAGAAGAGCAATGTCTGTGTCTGTAGTTTGTCCAACACCAGCGAGATCTTTGGGAGCTGGTATCCTGCACAATGAATACTCATTGCAGAGGCAGGAGTGCATCACTCTCTGTGGCCCTTGGAAAAAAAGTCCTAGCTGAATTCAATGAACAGGAACTTCTTCAACCTGTATGCAGGGTTGGAGAGTCTTAGGGTTAATACTCTACAGTAGTTACACTTTCTTCAGTTGTATACAGCTGCAGTAGGAAAAAATAAAATAAATAATGATCAATGTTTTCAAAGGTTCTGTCTTTAGGCAAAGCTGAGGAGTGTTTGTGGTAAGCACTTGGGTGCTGTCTAGCAAGCTGCAGCTTTCCCTGAGAGCTCAGCCGAGGCTCCTAGGACAGGGCAGAATTTCTCTGCCCTTCCACAGTCCATTTCCGACGGCTCGGCACTTTGCTCCGGCCAGCTGACAGCCTTACAAACACAGCGACGGCAAAGGAGGTGAGAAGGGGCTCTCCATGGGGGTATTAGAAGATGTTTAATTGTTGCACCTGGTCCATGCGACCCCCAAGGTAAAAAGAGAGAGAGACCTCCTAGCCAGGGAGCAGGGCCTTTTTCCCCAGGGCTCCGGGGCGGTACAAGGGCGGGGTTGGGGTACAGGACCCAAGAGGGAGAGCCTGAGGGAGTGGCCAGGACTAGGGGCAGGGGAAAAGGTAGGGGAGCAATGTTCTGAAACTGAAATTGAACCCCACAGGTGTTGTTATTTACCTTTCATGGTTTGTACTACAGGTGAACCCATAATTAAAAAACCACCACCATCTTTTCATGGTACAAATGGCAAGAGCTTATACTTAAGTTGGTGTCTGAATGGATCATACTTATGGTTGTGTTTTGGTAATGCTGCATTGGTGACAACACAAACACTATATCCAACTGACTTCTATTTCTACTTCTTTCTACAATAATTAAAGGTGATCAGCTATTTGCAAAATCCATAAACCATCACCTATAATTTAAATTTCCATTTTTTTGGAGAATAATCCAATTTGAATAAAATGAAAATAATGCTCCAGTATAAAGGAATAGAAAACTTAACACAGTGTGAAAATTAATTTGAGGATTTTTTTGTTGTTGTTGTAGCTCACATGCTGTTGCTAGAAAATGAAGCTGACATTAGTTTCCACTGCACAGGGTATTCCAAACCCAATTTTGGAAAAATACAGTTTACAGGCATTGAACTATATCACCTTTTACAGTTCACTTTGACCATTTTGAGGAACTGTACCTTTTCACATTTTATTTTGGCACCTAAATCTGATTGAATTATTTGTTTTGATGGAAAAGACTGTAAGAAGAAATTCCTCTACAGCGAAGAAAGGAATTGCCATAAATTTCATTACATATATGCAGCACATAAGTGGAAGTTTTTAATACAGTACATTGCTCCCTCTCCCAAGTGTAACAAAATAAGCCAGTTTGATTAGATGCACTGGATAAGTGAAAGGCAAGAGTGCTGTAGCTGTCCCAGACTCACTCTGCTGAGGACTGGAAAGAACATGGTTTGGTTTTTTTAGCTGTCCTCTGCCAAAAAAGACCTCTTCAATTTACGACATTTTCAAGTGGTTTAGCAAACTAGTTTTTAAATTATTCACTGCTGGAGTTTCTACTGCTTCCCTCTAGAGACTGTATCACTCTGATAGACGTCACCATTAGAAAGTGCATCAGCAGTCAGGCTAAATAGCTTTTGTCCAGTTTCATCTCAATATTACTTCATGGGCTACATTACAGAAATCCTGCTCCTCCTTGGCTGCCACATTACTCTTGGTTGCATTATTATGGTCTCTTGAAACTCACACCAGGACTGAAGTCTCCTTGAACCATGCTTTTAGTACAAATGCTTTATTAACTCTTGTTTCTACCTTGCCAGTTTGCAGTCTCCTCAGACAAGTAACTTGGCAAATACAAAGTGCTAAGCAGACAGAGGGACAGACATAATATAAAAACAAGCTTATGCAAATGTCTTGGTACTTATAAACAGACAAGCTCACTGACATTTAACCTACTTTTCCCTCCTTATTTATGCTATTTTCTCATCAGTGATCACAGGCTTGTTAGTTGTAAATTAGTAAAAAAAATTTTTAAGTGTGATTAGGGCCTTACACAATGGCATTTTTACAGCCTCAGATGCTGGATTTTGTAAATATTTTTTCTTGTACAGAACTACGAGAGCATATTCAGGTGTGTCACACAATACTAAATGGAAACAACAGAGGAACCTAAATTACCTGCTTGAATCGACAAAGAAGCACTCTTACAGGCTTCTCAGTAAAAATCTTGGTTCAATATACACTTGTCACAAAAGCTAAAGTGGTAGAATGTATACAAAAAATGACAAAAACCCATGATGAAATTATAGGATGCTGTTCAAAAGCAGTGGTGTCTCCTTATTTAGAATGCAGGATCCAAGTCACAGGAACTGGATGAAGGCAGCTGAAGAATTAAGAGGAGAAATTATGTGGTCCAGATAATAAAAGACTTGGAAAAGGCAAATAAGAGTTGGATGGTTAAACTTGCAAGAAATTTGATAAAACAACCCAGAAGAAAGGAATGAAAAATTGTATCAGGTGTAATTGCTTTCAGTCAGAGGATATGAAGGATGAGAGATCATAAAAAAGAAACAAAATAGTCCTACTCAAAAATACATTCCAATTTAGAATTAATATCTTTTTTTCACTTTTAGCCACACTTCCTTGACCTTCAAGATCAAGTATTTTCTCTCAAGATCTCAAAACAATCACTGAAATATAAATGGCTTTGCCACTCTTATAATGGGTGCGTGTTTTACTCTTTTGGTAAAAACTAATGGATCAAGTGAAAAATATTCTGAATACAGGTTTATTAATCCACAAGGGGGGCTTAGGTTCACGTGTCCATCAGTGTTGAACATGTTTCAGTAATTTTTTTTTTCTTTTGTAAATGAAAGAGTTTAATAAATACTAGAAAAAATAGCTGAAATGGTTGATTCTAATTCACCATATGTACAATGCTTTCTGCTGATTCTCTCAGGATAACAAGGGAAGAAATTTGTCAGCCTGTTTTATCTAATTAGCTAGCAGCCAGGACAAGGGTCAGTATAGTTGCCACCTGCCTGGGAAAAGCTGTCACAATGACCTAACTGCTGGCACTCTAGGGCAAAATGATGATGGCTTCTCAAACTCTCTTACTGTGTCTCTTCAACCACACATAAAATTGTTAAAAATTCATTGCACACAGATATTCCACCTCTCAAGCAAGTAGTCTACCTGCCAGGATGAAGCACCATTCCCAGGGATTCTCTGAGCTGATTAACATTTTAAATATTTTATTCAAAATCAAATAGCTCCAATAAGTGAGATCAAGGAAGAGCTGTTCATATGACCCTAGGAATACATTACTGTGGACCTTTCCTAGAGGTTTGGGATCTTTTTACATTCCCTGCTCACAATCAGCCATGAGCAAATCTGAGACGGTGTCTCTTTCACGGATGTCCTAGCTACCAGATTGTCGAGTCATTGATATTAATTTCATCCACTTTTGCATAAGGATATCAGCGCTTTATGCACAGTGGAATAAGATCAATGGGACAGTTGAGGGCACTTCAATCAGACCATTACTCCCCTGAGGAACTGAAGGTAAAATAGACGGTATTTAGAAGAGTCTGGGCTGATACAACCAGAATCTCTCTGGGTTTGCTCTCAAGATAAAACAAAAAGATCCTGTGTTTCTCAAACTACCAGATAATTTCTGCCTTATCTTTGTCCTGCACATCCCTCCCTAGAGGTGAGAGTTCAGGCTTTCAGTTCTTGGCAACACCACCATTCCCCAGGTGCCTGCCCTGCCACCTGTATCAGCTCGTGTGTCTGCATCCCTGTCGGATTGCAACTGAACTGAGAACCTGGCAACATTTACTGCAAGCCACAACCAGCCCCAGCCAGCTGCTGTCACCCTAGAGGAATCAGTACTTGATCCAAAGCCCACAGAATTCAATTAAAAGACAGCTGTCATTTGGATCCAAATAAGAAAATGTTTAGGGGAAAAAAATATTGGATTTTGAGGTTTCCTTTTCCAAAGCCAAATAAGTGAAATACAAATACTTCAGGGTGAAAAATAGTGGGTTTGACATTATACTTAACCAAATCAAGCAGAAACCATTTCCAAATGACAGGTTTTTCTCTTAACTCCAATGGTCAGAGTTCTTTGCCTGTTAAAATTGCAGGAACAATTGAGTCACCATCATCCTTACACCAAACTGTATGTGGATTCTTAAATACTTCTCTAAAAGGCAGTGGTTTTAATGTTATTTGCATTACAGCTGTTTTGGCTCCAAGTTGTTACAGGAAAATGTGTTTAAAAATTAATTCTTTATCACAACAGTAATTTTAGAGGTATTTGGTGCAATGTTCTACTGAAGCATTTTTACACAAGTGCATGTGAGTTTATAGAAGGGACAAACAGTCTGCCTTGTTTTTAAAACATGATTTGGCCCTGAAAGACAATACTGACTTTTGTTTGAATCTGGCATGGAGAAGATACAGAAAAGTGAAAATAAAAGCATCCCTATTCCTGCGGTTTTACATTCAGACCAGAATCGTGGATAATTTTGTCCTTATGTGCCTAAAGCTCTAGCGGTGTTGTCAATGCCCAAATATTGCTCTGTCATAATGGATAAATTCCTGCAGTGATTACACTGACAACTTCCAGGTAAGAGAAAGAGATTCTCTTCTCAAGCCCTTGCCTATTCACACACAATTTTCATCATCAAACAACCATCTCCTCTGTTTCTCAAAATTGAGGAGCATAACATGATGTTACAAACCAATGATTATCTTATTGTATTTTTTTAATTGGAATCCTTTTCTGAATTTATTTTAGCCTTAATATTCAGTTAGCATATTTTAGTGTGATTGAGATACAGAAGAATTTTATCTATGGTATACCGAAGATATAAGGTTGAGATATATTGTTAGAAACTCTCTACAACTTCCTGAAAGGTGGCTGTAGTCAGGGGGGGGTTGGTCTCTTTCTCCAGGCAACAACTGACAGACCGAGAGGACACAGTCTTAAGCTGTGCCAAGGAAAATTTAGGTTGGATATTAGGAAAAAGTTTTTCACGGAAAGAGTGGTGAAGTACTGGAGCTCTCTGCCTGGGGAGGTGGTGGAGTCACCATCCCTGGATGTGTTTAAAAAAAGATTGGCTGTGGCACTCAGTGCCATGGTTTAGTTGGGGTGGTGTTAGGGCATGGGTTGGACTCAGTGATCTTAGAGGTCTCTTCCAACCTGGTGATTCTGTGAAACTACTGCTTATCGTGTGCCTCAGCAGAAATTACAGTTCCTATCCACTTCAGAATCCTTAGCTATCCACTGTCTAAGACACTAAGGAATAGCCCTAGCCTTAGCTATGAGGACAAAAGGATTCAATGCATCCCATTATCTCACAGTGTCTGCCAAGCATCACCTGTATAAATAATTTCTCTTTGATTGGTATATTATTTTGGAGATGTAGAGCATAAACATGTAGCCTGAGTTCATTTCATAGTATTGTACTGTTTGGAATATACAGGCCATTGGGGTTTTTTTGATGCACACAGACTGAAATGCAATGTATTGTAATAACAAAAGTGTAGCCCAGATAATATTAAAATAAACTGTTATATCCTAGATTGAGGCAAAATAACTTTCAACAAAGTGCACTAATTAAAATGTACATCTCTGGGTTACTTAAACTCTAGTGATACTGTCATATGCATGACTCTGACATTAAAATTTCTTGCTAATGTCAGTAAGAAACAGTGATGTCATATTCAAAGCTGCTCTAAGTGACAAATCATTCTCCTTCACTTTCTGTATGAGCTTTTTGCAAGCATACCTCACAGCAAAATCACAAGCTGGATTTCACTGCTAGAGCTTTTTCTCCCAAACTCATATTTATTAGCCCACATAAAAATGCATGCATAAAAAGGATCTGACAGCACAGTGAGGCATGAATTTCAAGTATATTCCAGCATCAAAGGTCAGAAGCAGACTTCCTATTTGAGTAGCAATTATAAATAGCCATCAGAAGTGAAATCGAATTGACGTACTGGGTTATGTTGTGTTTCCTGTTGACTTTGAAAGGTTAACATTCTGAATGAAAGAAGAAAAACCCCTATTTCATCTCCTAAAAAAAATTAAATACTTTACAAAAAGGTAGAAATGGGATACCAGAGAACCCTTTATTTTTTTTTCCAAGAGAGGTATTCACAGACTCAGAGATTTAGGGACAGAAGGATAGTCCAAGGACACCTTTCTATTCATGTACTATTACTTTTTGTCTTCCTTGTCAGATGCTTTAATACACGTTTCACACCCCAAAGAGATTCACTGTATAGACTGAGAGGCAGATGGTCGCTGGTGTGCACCCTGGGGACCTCATCATGTACAGTAAGTTTAGGCTGTGCAAAATTTCTGTCTCCTGAAAGCCTCCTCTCAAAGTAGCTAAATCCAAGGTGTTGAGGGGAAAGGACCTCCAGAAGCATAGATTTCCAACAGTATGTATTGTTCTTCCAGGACATGACTACAGGTAATTACCCAAATTATTTTTTTTTTTTTCTCCATCCATATGTCACACTTGATTTAGTAACTCTCATCAGTATCTTTCCTTGGATATCACTCCTCTCTTTCTTTTCTTTGATTTCGGTATATAATCCACAATATTTTTGGTTTCACCTCTGTCCTTCTTTCCCATGTACCCCCCCCCCATCAGAAATATACCCAATTCCACCACTGTAACACTTGAACTCAATAATTATTGCTGGAGAAAAACTAATGATAAAAAATACTTTCCTATTCCTACCACATTTTTGATAATGTTTTACTTTTCAGCAAGAATGCTTTGGAGTATGTACAGCACTGAAGGGATAAAAAGACTCAGCACTGGGGCTCCTATCTGGAGTGAAAATCCTCATGGTTGTGAAATGTTTCATTAAGCAGCTGCTGTAACAATTCCATACTTTAGCATTTAGGGGAAATAACACAGATAGAAGCCTTTTGCTTAAGCTGATTTTGCACAGACCAACTATGAAGCTCTTCATTATAAATTAAATTACTTTGACAAGGAGCAGCCCTCACAGCTACTTTGTGCTAATGCTCTCAGTGAAGGTCTTTGGACTTGGGGTTTATCTAGGTGACATCATTGCGAAGCCAAAGAAGGAAATTAAACATATTCTAGGTCATTTCCTCTGAACAGGCTTTATGTGAAAGATGATAGAGCTCTGTATTTTGAACAGGAGGTTGTAGCAGGGGCAGCGCTGACAGGCTCCAGGCTTTGTGCCAAGGTATTTATTTACTTGTTGTGTCATGACAAATATTAAGCCACAATCTGAAGTCTCACTGAGCAGCAAAACCTCAGAGGGCCTGGCACAGAGAAACTTGCTCTGTCTCTGTGTCCTCTCTCTATGGGGAATGAGAAGTCCATGTGTTTCATCAATGTCCTGACCACCTGGGTTTATTCACCATGGGGATGAAAACTATTGCACTTTTGCCAATGAATAACTCAAGAGTTTTCCCCAGGACTGTCGAATTTGCACAAGGCTCCACATTTGTGAACAAGTCCAAAACAAAGCAGTTTTCATTTAACAACAGCAAAATATGTTTTAAATATTGAATGGCTGTGTTTGGGAGGAGTATTGGCTTGGATCTTTGTGTACCAGGAAATGGCTTCTGTCAGGCGTTTGCTAAATAGAAAACAAAAAAAAATTTAGAGATTATTGATAGAACTATGCAAAGCATTACTTAATTAAATGGTTAAAGACTGGTGACTGCAGACATTATCTTTTACTGAGAAAAGCTTGCAGGTTGTAAGAGCGATAGTGAAGAATAAGAACTATGAAATAGATACTTAATCAAAAAAATGGTTCTATCCATTTAGGAAAATTTACCTCTTTGGTTTGTGTAGTCACTGAAAATGGTTTCACATGGATGATAAAAGTATATTTTGATATGTAAGTTATCAGCCAGTCCAAATAATACATTGTTCCCTTTGCAGTCAGGATCTGAACAATACTCATAGGAATATTAGGAAGATGCCAGCACCAGGCAAGTGAGCTTCTGAACAAATCACATTTGATTAAATTGCCTCTCTTAGTCACTTCAGTAATAGCTTGGTGGTACACAGTGCAGCTTTATTCACAAAAGAGCCAGGTCACTCTGTTCTCTCCCTGGCCCTTTGATTCTCAAGCCTGGGAGAACAAAAAGCACCATGAAATGACTTTTCCTGAGACTGATTCCCCACTGCTTCCCCAGTGCCATAACAGGAAGAAGAAATCAGAGCTATTGTCTTCAAGCAGAGATTTTATTCCCGGTCGCCAATAGTAAAAGCCATTTTACAGCTCTTGAAGGAGGTGCCTCTGTGCCCTAAATGAACACAAAACATGGCACATAAACCAATGCTTGAAAACAAAGTGAGATTTGGACAATGAAATCTGTTTGACAGTGCATGAGATTGAAGGGGGCCCAGAACAAGACATCAAAAAGCTGCACTATTAGGTCTACAGAATCTGCGATGCAATTTTGCCAGGCTAAACATAAAGGCTTTGCACCATGCAACACATTATGAAAAGGCATCCACTTGCATCCATAAATCTACCTGAAGAACAGCATTCAGTCTTGGAGCTAGCCTGGATGTTAATCTGCAATCATCATGGACTCATATCTGGAGTGAGTAAAGAAAAGCATGAGGGTGAAGGAGACTGCTGCTTTCAGCAAGGGTCAATGGAATAGTTTTGCTGCCCTCCTCGCTGCCTCTCCCTGGTAATTCTGGAAGGAAAATGAAGGCTATGAAACAGCAGGGAAGTGGGAAAAACAGCATCCAGATACAGAGCCTTTGTTGTCAAATGTCTGCTGACATTGTTTTTGTATTCAGAGGAAAGCTGATGGGAGAAGAAAACTTTAACTTTCCCCTAACAATAATATTCTATTGAATAAAATCATATCTCCAGCCGTCTTCACGATGCATCACTGTTTTGCTGCCTGAAATGCAGTTCGTGGTATTGTATTGGTCTTCTCCAGACCTTATCAGGTTTGATACCAGAAACACTTGTACAGTTAATAACCCTCAATTATCTGTGATAAAAAATGAAGCTTGTATTATTCATACTCTCTCATCAAATTAATGTAATTGCATTGTCTTGTCTCTTCATCTGACAGTTTTTTCTAACTTTAGACACAGAAAAAATGCATAAAAAGAAACAATCAGAAAAACATGCTACTGAAGTAAGGCTAAGTGTGAAGTAGTGAGTCTAGAAAGATACCTCTGCCAATGGCTACAAGGATTAGTTCAAGTTGTCTCAAGATTTGTGATTTCATGTTTCATAGTGACTCCACTATTGAAATCAATTTCTGAGGATTTAGGAGGAAGGTTTCTCCAAGTATCTGTAGTGGAAATATAACAGTATAGAAATAGAAAAATGTAATCTAGAAGAGATGAGGGATGAGTTAAAATGAATGAAATTAGACAGCACTGCTGGACAAAAAATGAGCGGAACATGCACTACAAAACTCTCTGTCATCTATTTTCTGTGTGTGACTTTGTGTTTACATTGTAGAGTTCTTAACCCTTCTGCTTTTTAACCATTTCATTGCAACAAGCAAAGTGGGACTTATATGTGATACATGACAAGCCAGTCCTATTTCAGGGCTGTTGGACATGGATCTGACTGTCCTCCCAAACTGTGGGCTGCAGTTTTCATCTCATGCCAGTCCATGTAAGAAGAACCTGTGCCAGGCACCACAGATGGGTCAACAGCTGGCATATGTGAGCTTTGTGAATCACTGAGTATTTCCCACCCAACCAGATAGTTTTGGAAATTGTTCAGGAAAGACATTAGAAAGCTGTCCAGTGCCATTGATAATGAGAAAAATAATGCTCCACAGAAGACTTGCTGCCAGAGAAAAATGTTGGCATGTGATAAATATCACAAAACTTGCAACTTTTTCACAGCTAGCTCACCAGCCAAATGTCGCCCACTTCCAAGGAGGCTCTCACAGCTGCAGCTGTTTTATAAAAAATAGAAAAAGATAGTCACTGACACTAATAAACTCCCTGTACAACTGGCTCAGTGCTTGAACCAAATCCAATACTAGCACTCAGCCCCCAAATGTGACCCCATGTCTTAAGTCACGGTCAGGTTTGATAACATTCTCCAGCTGAGGGTAGATGGCATTTGCTGTGAAGTTTAAACAGATACCAGTAGTAATGTTCTCCATGACTTCATGGCACCTTTTGAAGCCATAATAGTTCTTGACTTTTTATGCCACCAACTCAGTACGCAAAGGCAGAGGAGGGGGACAACGTAGTTCTAAGGCTACACAAGATTGTCAATAACTTTTCTTCACACATTTGCTAACACTCAAAAGAAAAACCTGAAAACCCAAAGTTCTCATTCTCAGGACATGTGTAAATCCCATATTGACTGTTTATAGAAGGGACTACCATCTTCAGGCCCATTCTTAACTCATAGTCTATTAGTCACTGATGAAATGATAATTAAAATCCTATCGAAATATTTAGAAAGTGAGGCTAGTGAGGGATGCTAGTGCATGCATCTGACAAGCCACATGCTCAATGTAATTCCTCACAAAGTTTATCTAGGGTCCAAAGGCTTCTTACAAATAAATCCAGGGAAGTCTTCTCTGATGTAGGGCTTTACAAAACCCAACTACAGTTCAACAGATGAGTCACTGCCATCACTTTTTTCATACTGACCACCAACATCGTGCTTGTTCTTGTACTGCACTTCGCTGCGTTACTCACTTGCTGCTTACATTTACAATGCATTCCTCAAAGCAAGAGCCAGCCCCTTGTGTATATTTGTGCAGTGCCTTGCACAGTGGAGCTCTGGCCTCTAGGTGTTACCATAATATAAAGAATAAACAAAATCTCTGTTTTGGGATAACCATACATTTTCCAAGCACAAAGGTTTTGTGTTAGTAATATTTAATTAATAACCATCATTTTTCATAACAAGAAATAGCAGGGTGCAAAACCAATATTAGCCATAGAAAAAAGAATGTATTTTGCTTGTACCCATAAACACTTATTTCATGCTTCTTGGAAGTCTCCCTTTATCACAGATAATTTTTTTTTTTTCAGGTGAATAGCATGGCAGGGAAAATTGCCTGAGCTATTAACAGAGACCTGATCTAATTGTGAGGGGCTGAGACAGAGTGTTCTGCCAAAAGGTTCTGAACTCCAGAACTTTCTTTTCTCATCCTTCCACAAAGCTAGAATTAGTTGACCTCTAGGTCATGCTACAAAGGACACCTTTTTCTACAAGGCTCTTCTGGGAAACCGGGGCGAGTGGGTTGTGTTGGGTGGTGAGCAAAACCTTACTTTCAGTACTTTCATAAGGCTTTTATATTATGCCACTGATTTTGACTGTGTTTTACTTCACATACATTCTTTGACTTTTGGATAGGCTTGTTTTTCATGAAATCAAAACAACAAATAATGATGCAGTAGATCACTCTTGAAATTGCAACACTTACTCTTATAACAGTTTTACTGATTTCTGAACAGTTTGTTTCCAAAAGAAGTAGTTGGTAGAGAGAGGAAGGGACAGTCTTCCACTGACTGCTGTTGTGGAACACAATTTTCCTTGGATTTCTGGCCAGGGCTGACGCTGTAGCTACCTCGTGTTCTTGTAGCGGACATTACACCAGTAGTGCTGTCCAGGGCTGCAGAAGAATCTGCATCATTCCTCTTAACTAGAGCTCACATTGCATACCAAAGAAAGTCAGGAGAGAAATCTCAAGAGGCCAATCCCATAAATAGCTTTAAACTGTGACTTTTGCTATGGTTCTATATGAAAAAGAGCTCTGATTCCAGGGAAGCCACAACTTGTCCTCAGCTTCTAATAGTATGAATGGGACTATTTTTTCAGGTTTCATCTGCGTCCTGAGACTGGTTCAAGTTTCTCTAAGCTGGCTGAAATAAATGCAGTGGTTCCAGGTGTGCTGGATGAAAACAGAAATTTCAGATGCAATAGATATCCTGCCAATATTTATTTGTAAACAAACTAGAGTTTAGGACAGATTATTTTGTTAGGAACCCACAGTCAATATGTTTAACTACTAGAAGTCCTAGAGTATGTTGTGATGAGTAGGCACCCACCTTACTAAACAGCTGATCAGAGTGAGCCAAGAAGAAGAGTCCAATATCTTCATTCTGTGTGATCTAACTCCAAAACAGCATCTATAAAATATGAGCTCTGAAATGATTTTATTTTCCTAGGGTTTTTTTCCTTGGAGCTTGCCAAGATGAGTGGCTAGTGCAGTCCTATTCAAAGACAGAAAAAGTTTTGCCTTGTGAATAAATAAAATACTATCTAAACTAATCCCTTTATCTGAGAGACCTTCCGAAGTCACTTTTTGTCTAGGCTTTTCTCTGATGGAGGACATAGTTGCCTTTTACTTTGTAAATATTACTTCGGTGTAGCTAACACTCACCTTAGTGGGAATGACATAATTCAAAAACACCTTAAGTCCCTGTTTTTCTTCATTATTCAGGATAATAGACAGAGCGACAGAGAGCTTGGTGTGAGTTGGGAATTGCACGTGCAGTTGAAAACTTCTGTCCCTGACCACAAGAGAAAGAAATTCCTCTGAAAGTCCTTCCTTCCCCTAACAGTTTTTAGATCATCTGAATGTAACCAGGGAAGGTTTCTAGGTTTTTGTTTGACTTGAAGTATTCCTTTAGTTATTTCAAAAGTTTAATTTTCTTTACTCAGTGTTTGGGAAGAAGAGGGAAGCTTCACTCACTCCACTACTTCTCTTTTTATCATGTGTGGGCCTTCTGCTTTACTAAGAAAGCTATGCAAAACCCTCTAAACCCCTAAACAACAGATTTTTGAGGAGAGCTGTTAAAATAAAAATACCTATATATCATCATGCCACCAGAAACATTAGGCAGAAGATCTGAATTTTTAATCTGAATAATGGAACTTACAGATTTTTATGGTATTCAGCACAGTAAATAATATTAGGACTGAGGAAGATCTTTCTGCAGAGTCAAGGAACTGCTGGCAAACCTTGGTCCAGTTATGTTGATGTAATTCTTGAAACTACAGCCAGTTCTTTCCACCTGTAAGCACCTGACTCCATGGTGTACCATCGTCTCCATCGTGATGGAACACTGGCAATTGTGCTGCTGCTGGAGTTCTCCTGCTCCTGTATGCTCCCGTATGTCTTTGCCCCTCACCTCTGAACCAACTGGTATTGAAATTTCAGCCCTCTGCTGACTTGTTCTAATTGTCTGATGTTCAACAGCAGTTCCTCAACTTGTATGGAGCAAGAAAATAGTGAACAAAGGTTGGTATTTTTTAGACTCATAGGAAAAGGAGACCAATAGCATTTTCCCCAATGGCATTTTAGATAAACAAAATATATTTATACTCGGTGCAGTACTTAAAAGCTCTTAAAGTGCCAAGTCTAAACACAACTAGCTACTACTTAAGTAAACAGCTGAAAGACAGTCTCCCTCATGCCATGTATCCAACTCCTTGGGAAACGGAAATATTAAGATTATAAGATGTGCACAAATGAAAGGCATGATTCAAAAGCTGTACTTTTAAACCAGAACATATGCAAGTAAACCAAGCACCTTCTACCATGATGAAATAAGAGTACACCCCAGCAGATTTCATTGGCTTAAGTTCTGTCATTTGATGAAACCCTAATTAAATGGTGCAATTTACTTATACAGAATAAAGTCTTTGTTATGGCAAATGTCTTATAATCAAATTATAAGAGGATCGTGACTTTTCTCTCAACTAGTTTCAGCGTCACTAAAGGATGCAGCATCTCCAGGAAGCAGGAGTGGAGAAACCTTTACCAGACTTCTAGATGCTCAACCAGACATTACCTTCCTCTGTAAAGATGAGCTGTCTTTTGTATCACTTCACAGTAAGGCTGAGCATTTTCTAGGAACAAAAAATACTCCTGGTCAAGATATTTTCTTAGAAACACATGCCAGCGTAAGTCAAGCTTCAGGGCATGGTGCAACTTGGTTTCTCAAGAGGACAGAATTCATGAAAAGAGATAAAAACAGAAAGAAATACAAGAGCATAGCCCTCCTCCCACATCATCAAGCACCAGCCTTTGCTTCAAACAGGGATCAGCAAATCCCTGTGTGAGCAATGAGAAGAATGATAAATTTACCAAAGGGAATGAAATGGATTGTAATAGTAACTATTCCTACTGCTCAGAAAATGTTAGGCTGGATGTCTTTGGTTGTGGATTCAACCAAGAAATTAGTCCCTAGTGCTTTTAGCTACTAAAGTCTGGAAAAAAATTATTAATTGATCTGAAATAAAAACAAAAATTAAATCCTTTCTTTCACTTTTTGTACCAGGGCAGTGGAGCACAATTTCTTCCTGCTCCTCTTTTTGCCACCTTCTGGCCCTTTCCCTTGCACAGTAAAAAGTGTTTTGGAGAATTGGAAGCCCAATTAGTCCTGTCTTCTGTCTGAAAAAATGATCCCTGTGATTTAAAATATTGTCTTTGGGACTTGTCAACTTTGAATGCATCCATGGGCACAAGTAAATTTTTAGACAGCTGAAATATAGTGGGAAATTCCAAAACCAAAACCAAACCAAACAAACTAACAAAAAAAAAATATTCAATGGGAACAATAATGAGTCCAAAAATAAGAACTTCAAGCATTTGGGTTGCCTGAAGACAAAAAATTATGTGTTCTTTTGTTATTTCAAAATTAAAATAACATATATCCAAGCCTTTCCATTTAAGATTTTTTTCTAACAGAATGAACTATTTTTTAAAATTTCCTTTTAAATGTAGTAGTTTCATTTCAACACTAATAAAAAAGGAGTCAAAAATCTATGATATTAATAACACATTTTTGCCTCAGGCTGACCAAAATTGTAAATTTCAAGGGTTATTTTGTATTTTATTAATGTATTTAGCCCCTTTTTTTCTTTCATATTGATGCAAATAGATTTTTCCTGCTTACATTTTCTGTTCTACTTACCTATAAGCTGAAGTATTTAGCAAATATCTCACACTTTTGCTACATTCTCTATTTTATTTCCTATTAAAAACACATGCAATGTAGATCCCTCTGATAGTTGATTTAGACAATCTTCCCAGTAGGTCTCCCAGAGATCCACAGCTGTAGGAGTCACTTCCACCCATAAGACTGATATCCTCCTGGAATGCTCTCCGTTATTGGGATTCTCCTACCTGTCATTGTCCTTCTGGGTCTTTTTCCTTCCTTATTGAAAATGTTCATCAATCAAAAGAGGAAATAGGTGAAAAACCCATCTCTATTGTCAGATATTTTTTCAGTGGCTGAAGTATCAGAAACAGATGTCATCTGACACCTTTGGTTGGTGTGCTATGGGCATATTATCTTCTGTCACAAAATATGCACTATGTGTACCAGACTGCTCCACATCAATGTTGAACTGCTGATTCTTTGTAAAATGTATCTACAGTGCATTGTGGGGTGACAGTTGCCAGTTCTATTTTCATATTTTAAGCAGAAGCTTCTTTTACTGAAAATTTCCATTTTTGCAGCTTTTAGTTTCCCATAATCCCTCTTGTAACATCCATACTCTGAATCCTCCATGTTTACCAGTTTCTCTGCTGGAAATGGCTACAAGCACAGATGCCGCAGTGTTGGTGTAATTCTTCTGTCAGATCTAAAAAGAAGTCTTGTTTCTTCTGCTTTGGCAGAACTACAGGAAATATCGCAGTGGCTGGCCACTGAGCCAGGAAAATGAGAAGCGGTTTGCTGCAATACAAGATGAGAATTGCCAGGTGATGAAGGCAATCACTGACCAGCTACAGAGAGTGGAGTGGTGCCCCTGGACCTCTGAAACAGCTGAGAGTTCATAGCAATTCAAACTGAGTTATCAGCAAAACCATGAAAATTTTCCAGTACAGAAAATGAGACCTCTGGTGGCCCTACGTGGCAGGGTATCCAGTTCTGCTCAGGAGCAGCAGCATCAGAAGACAACCCCAAATTCTTCACCAGCTCTTTGCATTACGGTCAGGCTGCAACTCTTTCCTCTTGTCTAACAGTCTTGTTCGTTCATCTTTTTCTTGGCTTGTTCAGCACTTGAATAAGGATCACTAATTGCTGTATTTATTCAGGAGCTATGGTTACACTGTAGTTCTACTGAGGTAGGGTAACACATTTTTAGACCAACACACAGCCTGTGATTTTTTTTTAAAGGTATTTAAAAAAACGAGGGTGGGTTTTCTGTGATTCATTGCTCTCATCTGAATTTTGGTTGGCAACTTGTAAGCCAAGAAACAAAAACAATTAATCAAAATCCACTAAAGCTTGCTTATGTCTTGAGTCCTTTAGCCACTTCAATGACTGCATCCTGCTTTGGAAGGAAATTATCCATCTTACACATATAGCCATATTTCAGTATTTTTCCTGCATAGCTGCTAGTACCAGCAATGCTGCTCCCACACAAGACATTGTGCTGTGCCATAAGGGACTTATGTCATTATGGGAGGTCATCTGTATTTGAATGGCAGGAGCTAGAAGTTACTTACTGAACTCAAAATTGAGAATTGATGCACATGGGGTATAAACACAGATATAAACAGAGTTAAATATGCCAAATTTCCTATAATTTTTTATTTTGCACTGTACAAATATCAGCCAACTAAGCTTTCCACACACTTTCCCTTTACACCCTCAACTGTCAGGCAGTGAAAATACCAATTTTTCTGATCAAGTATGACATCATTACATTTATAAATTAAGACACACATGATTGAGTCTCTCTTTTCTGATCTGGAACTAGAATCTGCTTTATCTTCCCTTAAATGGTAGAAAAGATTTGGGTTTTGTTCGCTCATAATGGGTGTTTCTTTCCATCAAGACCTAAGGCATTTCTAATTTTGTCTATTTACTTTAATCACACAAATACAAATACAAACCTTTCCACATTATTTCGTCATTGAATTTGTATTGAAAAATCTCAGTTGTTTCTTTGTGTAACACCCATTTGCTCTTGGGTTGCAACACTTCCCTATGAAACAAAAAAAAGATTTTCTCATCAGTGAAAGGTGATGGATCTGCTTAATCATATACAACCCTTTGAGATTTCAAAGATTCTCATGAGAAAACACAAATTAAATATCCCCATAGCACCACCTGAGTCAGTGCCCTGTCTCACAATCTTAGTCAAAGATGATTTTCAGAGACTGGTTGCAATGTTCATCTCTTTATTTATTTCACTATTTTTTCACCCTTTTCATGACACGAAGTATGCACATTGCAGGGCTTGAGCCATGAGCAAGACTACTTTTATTCATGAGAATTATTATCAACCGCTGTTTATTGATGGTAGAGGCACTACTTTAATTTATGGAATCTATGCTGATACATGTCTACCACACCATGTTTTAATAGATGTTTTATATACCACCATGAATAATCATTTAAAATAATTTTCTGATACAGCCTTGGGAATTACTGACTTTAGTTCATGTAATCATTTGTTTTAATAATAGATTTTGTGGATTTAGTGCGGTAGAGTAGTTGATTATACTAAGACTGCAAAGACTGAAGATAACCTATCGTGTTACAGAAAATGGCTGATGGACATGGTAAGACACAAACTCCAGCGGAAGCTCTTCAGTGATTGAAGTGGAAGGAGGAAGAAGGAAAGAAGTTGAATTGAAACAAGGGTTCATTGCCAAAAAACAAAGTAGAAGAATAGCATATGATGGAGGGATAGGCACAAAAGGCTACAGCACAAAATGATACACAGCTGGAAGAAAACATAAAAGGCAATCAGGAAATGCTCTGAAATGCATTAGATGTAATAACAGGATGAGAGAAAGAAGGGCTTGTTAGTTAAAGGAAGAAGGCAAGCTACTGAAGAGGACAGAGTGTTCTTGCTTCAGTTTGGTTGCTTTATTCTATGTAGAGAAGTTAGTTCAGACCAGCCACTTAGTATGGTTAATACTGATAACAACGATGAAGAAAAGAGGCAATATTACAGGAAAAAGAACAGATCAATTATATTTAGATAACTTAGATTTTTCAAGTTATTCCCTGATGAGAATCACTTAAGGCAACTGGTTTAAGCAGTTTTCTTGGATGACTCGTAAAGACTCAGTTTACTTAAAAAAAGGCAACCAACCAGTATCCATTAGGGGAAAAGGGAGGGAGTAGGGAGAAGAAAGCTTAGAGGAGGTATAAGCCCCACAGAATATGTGATATTGATGCCTGTAAAAATGATAGGAGCCGTGTTATTAATCAGTTTGCAAGAACCTCAAGAATAATCAAGTAATAATGAACTGCCAACATTTGTTAGTCATTGCCAGGTTTTATTCAAAATGGTCTTGTTTCCTCTCAGCAGGACAAATTTCCTAGAAGACACAGGAAAAAGTAGATGCGATCTCTTTTGACTTTAGTAATGCTTAAGCTTGTTATCAAACTAATGCTAGTTTGATAGTAGTTTGAGTAGTCCTATAATGGTAAAAAAGAAAGAAAAGACAAAACCAAAACCAACTTGAAAAACTGAGTTTAGTTACTGAGTTTAGTCTCAAAGTAAAGAGAACATTTTAGCTCACACAGTGGTCTCACCTATTTGGTATTTATTATCCAATTACTATTTATGACAATGATATAAACAATGGAACAGGAAAGTACACATCTTAAAACTGGGCATGATACCAAACCACACAACAAAGACTTTGGAAGTGGTATAAGAATTCAAATTATGCTTATAAATTGAAGAAATTATAAATACAGTAAGTTACGTAATTACAAGGATAAAGAACTAATCTAAGTAGGAAAAGTCTTATATAAAAATTTATGTTAAGCAACAACTGTCTCGAAAACTGCAGTGTAGAAAAAATTCTGACACAGTGGAATGCACACATCACAAAAATATGTTACTGAAAATAGGACAAATGACATTTTAAGAGGCATTATTATTAGTTTTGTGTACACCACAAAAGGCAAGGAATTACACCTCTTCATTCAACACTGCTAAAGCTTCTAATGAAAGGTTATACCTAGAATAATTGGAGAAAAAAGTAAAATGCAAGAGTAAGAGTCTTAAGAAAAAAAGGAGAGAAGACTAGGAAAGGGATTATATACAAAAGGTTATTCCAAACAGGAGAGAGACATGACATTGTCTACAGCTATCAGGTTAGGAAACAAGTTGAGGGTCTAATCTAGAACTCAGAATAGAAATAAGGAGAGGCTGTCCAAGTAAAATAATGTTTAAACAACAGAATACAAACAGAATATGTGTTTTCAGAAAAGCTTCATACTAGCGATTCAGAGTTTCATCAACATCTGCCAAAATCTGTTACCCAATAGTAAGCATCAGCTGGGATGCTCAAACACAGTAGTATGATCTGTTTCTTCATAGCCTGTGAAAAGATCATCCTTGAGGTTTAAGAACCAGAACAGTACATTTGGATCCCCTAGAAATTTGCCACTGTATGATTCCTCCATTTTCTGATGGAAAAATATTAACAACTTATCTGCACTGATTCAGCAAAACATGTTTCCTTTGCCCCATCCTTTAGCAATCCCACAGGCAGTACAGCACTTCTCTGTTCTATGAGGCCTCCATTTACTGGGGAAAAGAAAAAAAGAAAAGAAAGGGTGACACTGAATTGAAAGAATGTATTGGCAAGACAGATAAGATCATTTCATTAATTCATCCATGTACTTCACACAGTCACTTCAGAAAAGTCCCTTCTCAACAGTAAGAATTGTGGGATAATATTGTTTTTAATCTATAATTAATCTCAAATACTCCATTGTTTCAGAGAAAGAGGACCCAAACTGACAATTGGACAGTTATTTTATACATATACGAGTAACTGGCCCAAAAATATGATTTTTTGTACAGAAGAACACACATTTTTATGGTGCTACTACACTTCATCAATGAATATTTATCTTTAAAACAATAACTGATGAGAGACTAGGACTAAAGTGTCAAAAATAAAGTGGAAAAAAATATTGCTTAATAAATATATACATGCACAATTAATTTACAGCACTAGAGAAAATTAGAACTACTTCTATTTGCCTAACCTCCCCCTGCTCCCTGACAGGGAATATCTTGATGTTCCAGTTTTATGTATGATCTGTTTATTCATAATTTTTCTTATTTTATATTTTTAACTGTGTTTTATACTTCCTCCCTTTGTGCTTTGACAAACAGCTATCAGCATAATCATGTTTGGAACTGACTGAATGCCAGGGAGCAGATGCTTGAAATGAAGTTTAGGCAACTAGAAACACAGAACAGTATGTTAGCTACAGTATCAGCCATTTAACTCTTTCTTGCCATCAGAGCCATGATTTGATTTTCTTTCTCATGCAGAAGCATAGGCTATAGGGACTGGTACCATGAGGTGAAATGATGTGACCCTAATACTGGGAGATCAGGATAGAGCTCAAGCTCAGTGGACTGAAGCACATCAATCTCAGGTAAATGCTGCAACAGAGTTTTGTTACTTGCTCAATTTAGTTGATTTTGATTCCTGTGCTGAATGCCTATGACCCAGTGATACTGCATCAAATTTTTCCACTGGACATTCCACAAGAATGAATTCACAACCATATTTTTCCTTAGTCTGCCATTGTCTCTTATTTAGTTTCACATCTGCTACAATCCAGTACTCTCTCCCTTCTCTTCCTCCCCTTTCACTTCTTAAGAAAACAGATAAAAGAATAACAGTGTCTGCTTCCTACAAAATACATCTCCAGCTAGAAACATTCCTCCTTTCATCTGTCAGCAGCTTTTAGGTAGAGAAGTGAGATTTTGCAACATGTCTTGAATAACTTTTGCTCACCCAGATATTATGAAGGCAACTTTTCCAACTTGGTATCTCATTATATAGTTCCTCTTTCCTGTGAGTTTTTATGGAGAGGGCACAGATGAAAAAAAGTCTACTTTTGCACTGCTACACAAACAATTATTTAAAAATGTCCAGGAGAACATCGACTAAGTTTACTTCAGCATTTGTGCCCTATCAGATGCTGAAAAGAGCTGATATATAACTATTTCTAGTCTGGGGCTAGGCTTGTGTCACTGTTTTTTTCTATCTCACCTTGATGCAATTCATTAGAAGCCCAGCCAAGCCATTTTTGCAACACCATTTTTTCAGTTTTAGGAAGATGTAACAGCTGCAAAGAGAGCAGATAAATAATGACAGAAGGCAACTTTAGAAGCGACCTGTTTACTGTTTTTTCTTTTATAAGATGTTGACAAGACAACTTTGAAAACTGAAGACTGCTTCAATTTTATCCTCCTCAGAGATTTGAAAAGAGAAGTAGAGTTTCATGACTATCTGGTGGAAAAAGGAAGACAGACCATTTCCACAAAATTTTTCAGAAGATTGCTGGTTTGTTGTTATGGGTTTGGTTTTTTGCACGCAAGTCCAAGACCCCATATCTTTCTGCTAAGTGGATCTACTGGTTCACCTGTAGAATTCTGCTCTCTCTCAAAAAAACCCAAAAATTGTCCTTGTGGGAAACAGATACCACAGTTCACAGATATCCTGATTTGGAAGGCACACACAAAGGATCATCAAGTCCAACTGTTAAGTGGAAGGCCCACACAGGGATCAAAACCACAACCTTAGCATTATTAGCACTGTGCTCTGACCAACAGAGCTGATCTCAGGATGCTGATTAGCTTGTAATAAATTTTTCATATGTCCCAATAAACGACCATTAACCATTCCTAGATTCCCATGCCCACAGGACAAGTCACAGAGCAGCCTACTGCTTGTCTTGCCCAGGACAGAAGCAAGTCTAGGATGAGTATCCAGAGAACTAGAGACCAGTATTATACATACTAATAGTTTTTCATCTGTGTTTAAGTGAACACAAAGAGGTGGCCATTATTCAAATTCACTGATAAAACAGCTGTCTCCAGAATCAGAATTCAGGTTCTGAGCACCACAGCTGTTCCTGGACAGGCAGTGCTTCCTCCTTATTTGGTGGAGGAGTAGGACCCAAGAGGCTGAATACTTGTGCAGGGGAGCAGAGTTCTCCTAGCCTAAATTATTCCACCAGTTATTTGAAGATCAGCTGATTGGAAGGTGATCCTTTTTGCTCAATCTTCATTGAAATACGTCAGATGAGATATCTGAAACTAATCAGTGATATGTAAAGTTAGTACATTCTTTAAAAATGAAAGCCACTATCTCAAAGATTAGTAGAAGTTTAAAAACTAAGACTATGGTGATTAGTAACTATCCATATACAACTAATTCTGGAAAAAGTAATGAGTTCATCTGCCAAGAGAAACACATTCCAGATTATAAGCATAGTTAAATATTCCAGTATATTTATCATAAGTGTCATTTAGATCAATTAATAAGGTCAGACTTTTTGATGGATGAATGAAGGAATCATGCTTTAAGTTTAGGTTTAAATTTCTTAGATGTGTCTACATTAAGAAAATAGTTGAGACTAGCCACTGAATTTATGTTTTAAGAACAAAACAAATGAACATGATAACCCAACCACACTGGCAGGTTTGGATACTATGGGCAAGAATTTATTTATTATAATTTATTATATTTTACTATGGATATGTTGTTTGGCAGGACTATTATCTCTTACATCAGTGACAAAGTGAGCAAACTTTTTTTTCATGAAGGAGGTAGGCACATGTAGCAGCTGGCATCAGGTAGTGCTTCTGGTCTTGTAATTTGGAGTAAGCTTCAAGAATCAGCTCTAACAACAACAGCAGCAGTAATGAGAGGCTGCTCAATTGGCTAAAATTTGTACAAAGTGTTCAAGTGAAACCATGGATTTCCTTGAATTTTATTGAAGCTGTTAACATAAGTTACTGAAATCAGACTAATTCACTTTATATCCATCCATTTTGCAGTTAATGAATGCTTTTTTGGCATAGACACAAAATAAACCCCCAAACCAATAAATCAATTTAAAAGAAAAAAGTAAATAAAGCCTTCAAATGAATAAAAATATAATTTGCATTAACTACAATCCTGATAAACAATGTGAAGAAAAGAAAAGTAAAATATGTGTTTCTGGCTTCTATGTAGCATATTCTGTATCTAAGAATGTAGATGAACTTCTAGCAACCACATGGCATAGAAAGGAAATTAAATTAGGTGTCAGAGATATTTAAATAAGGGGATATGATCACCACTTGTCTTAATTTACATCACGCAAATCTGTCTAAATTTCAGTAAAACTCAAGCAAATCATCAGTCAAGTCCCAGACCCAGGCACACCCAGGCCTGGCTGTTCCTGCCCAGCCCCCTTGTGCTTCCATTCCCCCCATCCATGGGCCAGGATCTCATTTTGGACCCCTGTGGCCATGGCTTCCTGTCCCAGCAATGCCACAGCACTGACCGTCCCCACCTGTATCCCCTGAATGAAGCACTTCCCTGTGAGTAGGGTAAGGAAAGAAGACTTACTCAACACAGGTTCATTAATAGGTCAATTTCATACACTGCAAGGAATGACATATAAAAGAAAGTTGAAGCTGGGATAAAGAGGAAAGAGTGTTTTGGTGCTGCTACACCTTTTGCTAGTGGAATCCATGTTGTTGACAATCCAAGAGAGACACTCATTAAAAAAATTAATTCTACATTCTACATCCCACATCTAAAAGGAGATTTCCAAAGCCAAGGCAAAGACAACTTGGTCAGGAGGCTTTTTTTGAACACCAGTTGTTCATGCTATTACTGCAAGCTAAAGAAAAGAAGAAAGGAAGAAAAAAAAGAAAAAAATTAGGAGTGCTAGTTGCTATTTAATGGGGGTTTTTAAGCACTAAAATCATGTTGGGAAAAATTACAATATTAGTTTATCACTTTGGGATACTTTTGAATGTAAAAAAAAAGGTGTCATATCTTTAAAAGAAAAGTGAGGTGCTTTTAATCTATGACTGAAGATACTGAAAGATATAATTATTTGCCTCCCTTGGCAATTTTGTTCTACAAAAAGAATAGTTTCACAGTTTCTACTTAAGCTCTCACTTCTTTTATTATGTTCTTCTCTTCCTGTTTCATCTCTCCCCCATATTACTCCACAGTACTATTTATCTCTCCCCCATGTCTAAGAAAGTGACAAATTTTGATAGGATTTTTTTTATTCTTTGTTGCGCTTTTTTTTCCCTTTTGTTACCTTATTTTCCCTTCATTTCCTTAACTCCTTCCCTCTAGACTTGTGCATAATTTTCAGCTCCCTTCCCTGATTCTATATTTGTTTCTCCCTTTTCTATCCATTCTTTCTTTTTGTCTTCCTAGAACCCAAGTTTTGATCACTTTTCTGCATATTTTGTCACTTGCTTCTTGATTTCTTATTTTTTTGCTCATGCCCTTCACCATCCCCAACACAAAAAAATCAGGCAAGGAAAGTAAGAGTTCAGCATGGCTGAGTCAGGACCTGCTAGTCAAATTAAAGGGCATGAAGCAAATGCACAGGCAATGGAAGCAAGGTATCCTGAGAAGGGTATAGGGACACAGTCCGGTTGTGTTGGGGTGGGGTGAGGAAGGCCAAGATGCAGCTGAATCTGAACTTGGCAAGGGATGCAAAAAATAGGAAGAAGGGTAGGTATGTCAGACAGAAGAGGAAGGTCAAAGAAGGCACCCATTGCCCCTCTCCCCCACCCCCCAATAAAAAAGGATGGCAAACTGGAAACAATGGATGAGGTACTCAACAACATTTTTGCCTCAGTTTTCAATGGGAACCTCTCTTTCCACACCTCTCAAGTGAGTGGAATGCAAGAAGGGGATTGGAAGAGCAAAGTGCTTCCCACTGCAAGTGAAGAAAGAACAGGTTCGTGACCACTTGAGGAATTTGATTGTACATAAGTCCATGGAACCTGGTGGGATGCATGCCAGAGTCCTGAGGGAATTGGCTGATGTCATTGCCAAGCTATTCTCCATCATATTCGAAAAGTCATAGCAATCAGGAGAAGTCCCAGATGACTGGAAAAAGAAACATAGTACCCATCTTTAAAAAGGGTAGAAAGGAGGATCCTGGGAACTACTAACCAATCAGCCTCCACTCTGTGCCCAAAAAGATCATGAAATAGATCCTTCTAGAGGTGGTGCTAAGGAGAGCTGTGCTAAGGCACATGGAGGACAGGGAAGTGATTTGGGACAGCTGTCATGGCTTCACCAAGGACAAGCCTTGCCTGATCAACCTAGTGGCCTTCTATGATGGAGTGACTACATCAGTGGGCAAGGGAAGGGCTGCAGTTGTCTCTTATCTGGATTTCTGAAAGGCCTTGAACACAGTCCTATACAACATCCTTTTCTCTAAATTGGAAAGAGAAGGACTTGATGGGTGGAATGTTTGGATGAGGAGTTGGTTGGATGGTTGCATCCAGAGGGGAGTGGTCGATTGCTCAGAGTCCTGACAGGTGTCAGTGACAAGTGGTGTCCCTCAGAGGTCTGTTTTGGGACTAGTGCTATTCCATGTCTGCATCAATGACAGAGACAAGTGCACCTTCAGCAAATTTGTAGATGATACCAAACTGAGTGGTGCAGTTGATACACCTGAAGGAGGGGATACCATCCACAGGGGCCTGGACAAGCTCGAGAAGTGGGCCCATGGAAACCTCATGAGACTAAAGGTCAAGTTCAAGGTGCTAGACCTGAGTTGGGGCAACATACCACCTGGGGTACTGCATCCAGCTTTGGGGTCCCCAGCACAGGAGGGACATGCACCTGTTGGAGCAAGTCCAGAGAAGGGACATGAAGATGATTAGAGGGACAGAACACCTCTCCTGTGGGGAAAGGCTGAGAGGCTGGATGGCATCTTGAGCAACCTGGTCTAGTAGAAGGTGCCCTGACCAGAGTGTATGTGTAATGGGTTGTTGGAACTAGAGGGTCATTAGGGTCCTTCCAACCCAAACCTTTCTATGATTCTCCAGCTGTAAAATCACTAGACATGATGAAAAAAGCATAAAATATAGAAAAGACAGAAGTCATAACTGCTGCAAGACCTGTCTGTCTCTCCTTTCCTCTGGCACCAGATAGCAGTAGTTATCAAGGGATTGTTTTTTTACAAAGGAGCCTTCCTCATCCATCTCCTGCCCATGGGATACAAAGAAGGAATCCTTCCTTTTACTAGAAAGATCTGCTTTTGTTGCCCCAAGAAGCAAAGCAAGAACACATGCTTGAAAACCATCTCAAATGTTGATATTCCTCCTGTTTGCAACAGCATCCATAGTCCCAGAAATTTCTTTGGGAGTAGGGGTGACATTTTCAAAATGACCTACTGTTGAATCTTTGCTTCTGCTTCTTCTGAGTTACATTATATATATGCAAGATTTTTTTGCTGAGTGCAATTGTCTAACCCCTTCAGGGAAAAAAATAAGAGGGAAAGAGCACCAAACACACCTTTCTGAAACACTTTAGTTTTGGGCATAACTACAAAATTAAAGAAGATAAATGTTTCCTGGTGGAGCAATTCTACTACTTAATATCAGTAATCAATCACTCACAAGACCATTGTGTGGGTGTTCTCAGCCCCAATTTCCAGCTAAGAACATCCCAATCCATCCCTGAAAGGAGCGCCTACTCCCAGCACAGGAGATTTTTTTCAAGCTGCCCTGCACTGATCAGCTTCATTTTTATGGACTTACAAAATGCCAATTCTGTCAAAGAGACACCTCCCCACTCTTTAGAGCAGAGGAGGGTAGACACCTGTGTTTTAATTGCTGGTCTGACCTGGCAGATTAATTTAAACCCTTCTCCCTCCTGAGAGCACCACACCATGAGAATACAAAAATACTCTCATTTACCTTCCACTTCATCACTGTTATCAATGAATGACTTTTTGCTGACTTGGGGCTTTAATAAGCTGCAATGTAATTATATTACTTCATTTTATAGTGTTATACTTTTATATTCTATACCATAATTATGCAGCACAGAATTAATTGCATGCAAATGTGTTAGCACGTCATTAATAAGATTTATTGTGCATTCTTCCAAGTATATTACAGGAAATGATCATAACATGGCAATGATGTGGTGTCACAGTTTTTGGAAAGTCTGAATTGGGAGGGTTAGGGCTGTTATACAATCATTGTTATGCTGCCTAATGCAATACCCCAAGAGTTGGTTCAGAAGATCTCATGCAATGCCACTGTTGCTTATTCAAGACCCACAGACACTGCTGAAACAAATGTGTTCTCAAGTGATGGCTTAAAGCGGAGTTTTCTCTGTACCAGGCCTTAAGCGCTCCATGTCTGTTAATATCACTCTACAAGCCTGTCTAATATATTGTACAACCTAGGCTTAATCTTGAGCAGTCTACAGTCTTAGAAATATCTGAAAAAGCTTACAGTGGTCTCTAATATTAAGAAATTAAATTTAAAGTATTTCATCTTCCTATAGTGCTTTAATTTGTGCCACAGATTTTCTCGTGTGGCTTACTGTCATTCCTCTAATGCTGCTATCAGGCACAGAGTTTTTTCAAGGCAGTCATAGATTTTCCATGTTCATCTCGAAGCCATTAAGTAGCATGGAAACCACACTACTTAACATTGTTAAGTAGCATGATTCTGCTACTTAAACCAGAGTAATATTAAGAAAAATGTACTGTTAACAAAACAGGGAGCATGCCGAAATGGGATGTCTGACACATGATCTATGGGGATCTTCTTCACACTCCAGTACCTTGCACATCCAGTGAACCATCCATACTGTAAAGTAGTAATTTAATTTCTCAAACAACAACATAAAGCAATATTTAATGAAGCAATGGCTAGCAAAATTCTTAATAAAATCCTTAATGTCAGTTCAGAGGAGGTTAACGCTTGTGACAACTCATTAGAAATATTAGCTGCGAAGTCTATGACAGCAAAATCAGATAATTTGTGGATTAAGGTAAGGACAGAACACACAGGTTTAGCTCTGCAAACTTATATGTTCAAATAGGTTCCACTTATAATTAAATTTCACAATGTTTCTGACAGGAGGAAAAAAACCAAATAGGCTCTACTGCTGTTAATATATTTGTCACACAATTTTGGCAGCTTTGATCAGCTTTGTCATTTTAGGCGGGCAGTAGTTTTTATATTGATTTGGGTATTAATCAGAACACATTTTTTATTTCAGAATTAGCATACCAGAAGAGTTTTGTGTGTTATCATGCTAATATGTTCTATCAAAGACTAAATTAACATTTTTCTGCTGCTAACCAGAGGCAATGCTTCATATACAATTCAGATGATGTTGCCAAACTTTTCACATTACCAGCTGTTTAAATTGAGGGTACTTAATATCTTTGGACCTAAAGAAAGATCTTTTGAAAATAACCTAACAAAGCCCCCCACAGTCCAGTACCAGTATTCCCAGAGCTAATGAAGCCCCATACTGTTCCTGATCTCTATTGTGCCTCCTGTAATGAGGCAAAGCACAATGTTCCAAACACCATTATGCAGCACCACTTTCCATCTTCACCTTCCTTTCATTTTTTCAAATATTTTTTAGTCTCAACGGTATTCTGAAAAAGGATAGGAGAGCAGAAGAGAGGAGGGAACTGCTAAACTGCTGCATCTGAATTGCTTTCATTTCCTGGGAGTAAAAGATAATGACACAGTGGTAAGTCTGTATTTTGCTGTTTTCCACCATCTTCACACAAAAACTGCTACTCTTCTTCTAAAGCAACCACCCAGTGTCAACAGTTACCATTATGCATTAGTGTTTTGCTGACAAAATTCCTCTCTGTCACCACAGAGGTTTCCTATGGCAAACATCCCAGTTTCATCCTACCTATAAATGCACAGATCATGCAGCAGCTACTGCTTGCCAGAGAGCAACCATTGATCACCACTCAAGTGAATTTTCTCGACTTTTGTGAGATCTGTATAACAAAATTCAGCATGGAATCTGTGAAATAGTGGCAGCAGAAGTTTGTATCTTCTACAGGGATGTAGAATTTTTTGCCAGGAATCTGATAGCAACAGTTGAAGGTAGATGGAAGTTTTCACTTTTTGTCTGAGAATAGTTCTTATCCACAATGAGGAACACAGTTTATGCATTCTGCTTAGACTTAGAATAAACATTATCTGGGTTTAAATTCAGATTTAAAGTGTCATTTAAAAGAACAAACCCTCATATGCATTTAGAAAAACAGATACACTGAATTATAGAATTTAACACAGAATCCTAGAATCACCCTTACATAACTAACTATGATTTAGAAATAATTAGATAGTGCCAAAATTGATTATCCAAGAAGCTGACTTGCTCCAAAGAATTACCCATCTCCTTTGTCACCTTTTGATACTCAAGAGCATTAAAATGACTTTTTCATCAAGGTGAGGACATCACCAAATTTTGGCAATGTCAGATTAGAGGTACCAAATTCCTGAGTACTGATACTGTCTCAGTAAATGATGTAAAGAAATACCAACCACAGCAATAATGGCAAAGAACAAGAGCTAGGCTGTTCCTCAAATATTATTTGCATTCACTCTGGAGTCTGCAGGAAGCCTGTACAAACCGAGGAGAACTGGCTCTCCCCAGAATCAAACTGCCATTAGCATCCCTCTATAAATGTCAAAGGTTTCACAATAATTTAATGTTTAAGAGGTTAGGACTTGGACGACACTGCCAGTGTCTGTATCCACAAGGGAGGTCACAGCTCCTTGGCCAAACACCAATAATTCAAGGCTGTGTGGGTTTCTGCTGTGATATAGTTGTCAAATAGCACCTGGGAGTTTACAATCACATCTTAGCTGTGGATACTCTTAACTAATGGTGGATACATTTCTTCCTACAGAGGAGCTAAGATTACTCCCTCTGTATCCTCTGGCTACTTTCCCAACCTATCATCACAACCTCAGTTAATCTGAGTTGATCCTCAGCCAGCTAATTTATATCTGTGCTTTGCTCTTATTTGTGAACAGAGCTGTTGCATCATCCATCATAAGGGGAAGATAGAGATTTATACTTGTTTTCTTTGTCAATAGATTAGAAATAAAAAGATCACATAATTCCTAAGGATGGTATTAATTTATTTTAACTTTTAGCCACCTGAAGCCCAATCTGGTTTCCCATACCNTGGGATTAATTTATTTTAACTTTTAGCCACCTGAAGCCCAATCCGGTTTCCCATACCTCCGGGGAAAAAAAAAAAAAAAAAAAAAGCAGGTCCAGAAGGCAAGTTATTAGACCTAGTTTAAGTTTATATTTATCCTGCTTTCAAAGCCTGCTTCTCTCTCTCTACACTGTGGGGATAGTCAAAGTGTCTAGCTCAGATTTGGTGAGATTTTTTTGACCCCAAGGTTAGATCCCACCCTAACTCCCAAATGGCCCCTTTTCTGTTTGAACAGAAGTGGAAACCAAACCTGTGACCAGCCCTATCCTCACTAGAATGATGTTTCTGGGAAAAAAATTATCCATACTCATCTCCTGAAATCTGTCTAAGAGGAAGAAAGAAGACATTGAAAAATAGAGTTTCATCCTAGTCTGATAAGAGATACCACTAAGTCACTTAACAGTCCTTCACAAGCAACAGTGGCGAAAGCAGCTGTAATCTTTAAAGCAAGTGAAAAAACATCTACTCCAAATCATCAACTACTCCTTACACAAACTATGTCAAACACCTCAATCTCTCTGGCAGAACCATCCTCAATTTTTACATCCCAGTGCGCCAAGAACTCAGTTTTAGAAGCTATGTAAGAATTCACTTCACCTATCAAGGCAGGCTGTAATCCCCTGAAGATGATGCAGCTTTTAATCAGCTTCCAGTTAGATTTTTTCCAAAGACCTTCTAAAATCATGGGTTTACAGAAAGAGAAAAAAAAAATCAAACAAATTCCAAATACTTGCTTAATTCCTCAAAGAGATATGAAAACGAGTACTTTTCTTACAATGAATAAATAATGTATTTGAAAAATACAGCTTTTACTCACAAATGTTTGATATTCAGAGTTAACTACTGTTAATGAGCATTCTCTTTTGGAAGACAGCATTTTTCACCTGTGTTGGTTTAACAGTTCAAAAAGAGACATTGCTACTTTCACAATATATTCAGTTTTTTAGAATCTGGGATCTGCAATGAAAAATTCACAGATTTAGGCTCTGTATGCTCATGTAGAAAAGTTATTTCCTTTCTAGGTTTCAGATGCCCTGGCTAAATAAATGTGTTTTCCTTTTCTCTCCACATCAACGGATCTTATACCAACGGCAAGTAAGAAAAAAAACTAAGAGAAAACTTTATTCTTAATACTTCGACTGTGACACAACTTCTGAGATTTTCTGGAAAGCTGGTGCCCAACAATGCAAAAAACTGAAAAAAAAAAACCCCAAACAAACCAAAAAATGACGACTTATTACCTAACATTTCTTTCTGTTTCTTCTTTAATTTTATGGAATGCATCTAACATTCAGAGAGAAATTTGAAGAACTTAGTGCCCATTCTCTGCACCTTTGGGAGGCCAACTACCATTGACAGTCTTGGTTTACATGTTTTCCAGCACAGATTACAATATCAATCTTGATCTAGCACAATGTAATTACCACTTGTTTATGAAACAAGCATGAAATACTACTACAGGCCTTCACATGTAAGATGCAACACAGCACACAGGGGATCAGTAACAGAGCATGCAGCATTTGACTAAAGAGCCAGGAGCCAAGGCTGCTTACTCCATCATTAGGGTGAAAAAGTGTCGGAGTAGTTCTATAATTTCTGCATCAGCTCATCACCCAAAATGCAAGGCAGCTTGCTGAAGCAATGAAGCCCAGAGACCTGATCCTTTCCAGCCTACTGAGCCATTTGTTATCAGTGTTGTGCTTTCAAAGACACAACAATTTCTCTGCCTGGGAAAGAGGTAAATTTGCGTTCTCAGAAGAAATCTGTTTTTTCATTGAGACACAAAAAGAATAAACCAAAACATTAATCAGGGTGTCACAGTAGTGAATCCGGTGGGAGGTGGGGATATTTAAAAAGGCTTTCTTTAACCCAGGAATGCAAATATTCTGAGTAATCCCTATAGAAGGAAAACATGCTCTCAGAAGTGCATTTGAGAGCAGGCTCTGAAATGCAGGTGCCCACCAAAGGAGCCTCTTGATTGTCAGATTTTCTTAAGCTCCCTGCAAGCCTGACCTTTTCTGGATTTCATTGCCTTTGTACTACTCCTTGTCCCCAAAGAGAGGAAAAGCTACTACCTTTGACTGATGCTAGCAACTCCTCTCCTAGGGAGTAAGGAAGAGAGAATAAGATGAAATTATTGGGAAGAACTTAGTTCATTTTTCACCCATCACATGGGAGCTAAGCCACTGCTGCAATTAGAGGTTGTTAGCTGTTCCCTGGCCAGTAGAAGCTAGTAACCAGCAGCTTCAGCTGCTTTGTACTACATTACACCGGAGAAACTGAGCTGCTGCTAGTAATAAATCAGCATAATTTAATTTGGATTTAATGTTTATCCTTTTTTCCTCTAGTAGCTAATAGTACTTTGATCCCTTTAAACACTCTTGTCTCTCACCATAATACTCATTTTGATAAACTGCTGCAGGCATATCAAACTTTAGTTTTGAACATACCCTTTTTTCCACAAACCTTCCGTCTGTAGAGCAGCACTGTATCTCCTCTAATATTTAAGTGATAAACCCATTCAATTACCAATATGTTGCTTGCAATCTTTGTTTCACTTGTGAAACTTCCTGTGACAGCTCAGCTCGGGGGAGAGAGGGGGAGTGTTATGTTTGCAGCAAGAGCAAGCTGTAATTACAAGCTGCAGATATATATGCACCTCCAAACCACACAGAAAGTGAGTTGCTTTAGCCATTAAAGTTATCCAGCAGTGTAAACAGTTGAAGACTGTAATGACAGCTTGTTCTCATTTCCTTGCTTACAGAAATTGGACTGCTTCTGGCTGCTATCAATTAGCACATCCCAACACTTTGCAGGAATGTGGCTGTCAGCGACCCCACATTCATGTGTCAAGACAGAAGTCATGTTCATCTGAATATCTGTCCTTGCCTTTCCTAAGCTTGATGACAGCTTGGGTTGCTAAAACACTCAGTCTGGCACTTCACTGAGCAACAGCTTGCAAGAGCAATAATAATAATAACAACATATCTTTATAATATGGTAATATGTTTGTCATAAATAGAATCTATTTCTAGCTGGAGAATAAAAGGTTACACTGGAACAAGATGGGTTTCAGCTTGATCTCTTTATCCAGTACCAAACACCTACACTAAGGCATCAAAAATAAGTCAAAGTCTCATATTTTATTTATAAGAGGCCCAAATTTTTAAAGAATTGTTAGAAATGGAAGAAGAGATGTATCAATGAATATTTTAACAGTCTAAATAAATAAAGCATAAGTGATGAAATGTGGAACTAGGTAATTTTTGAGTCTTCTTTAAGCAACCTCTTAGGTGCCTCAGAACCTAGAAAGGAGCAATCAATCTTTACATCTTTCATGTAAAGTATTTTCTCCAATGTCTTTGCTCCGAACATTTTCAGTAGGTAAGCTTATGTTTCCTATGTTACTGTTTCCTTCAAAAATTCATTTGAAATCTTTTGGTGGAGGTAGGCTGCCTTCTCCAAGCATTTTTGTCACCCTCCTTATTTTGGATGAGACAGTCAGATCTGGAAAAGTTATAGTTAGCCTAAGTCACTGCCTCTAGAGCTGGCCTTCCTCAGTGGCTCAGGTAATTTAGTGCATTGCTCTGGGTCGTGAGACATGACACAACCCTAAATGTTGGAAATTTACAAAGAACTAGCAGCAAACATTAAACCAAATTTTGCCTTTTTTAGGAATTACTCTTGGCTGCTTTAACTCATCCCCATTTCAGCTCGTACATGAATTTCCACAGTACTTAATTCCGACAATCAGTATCTTGAACTCAATTCCCAGAGCCTCCAGTCTGACACAATGTGACATTATCATAGTTAAAGGCATTTGAGAAGGTTCTGAGCTATTTAAATTCAGAAAAATCAGTTGTGTTTAAATAAGCTGTTTATTACATAGAATTAGATTTATTCTTTCCCATCTGCAGTATAGAAGTCTTTGATTTCTGTATTAGGGGGAAGTAACCACATATTCATGACCAAGTTAAGTCCGGCCTCCTGCTCCCTTGTTCAAAAGAAGCAAAAGTCAGTTGTCTTTCTTTCTTGACACACTGATAAACATTCAATTCCTTGAAACAAATGGGGTTCTCTGAGCATGCCAAAGCATTTCAATCAGTTGACAAGATCATTGCAACAGTTTGGACTGGGTTTCAGATCATCTGCCAGACTTAACACTCAAAATGCTACATCTCATAAAACAGTTATAGAATCATAGAATTCTTTGTGTCGAAAGGAACGTTTACAATCGTCTAGTTCCAACCTCCCTGCCATGGTCAGGGATACCTCCTACTAGACCAGGTTGCTCAGGCCCCCACCCAACTTGGTCCCGAACACTTCCAGAGATGGGGCACCCACAACTTCTCTGGGCAACCTGTTCCAGTGCCTCACCACCCTCACAGCCAATAACTTCCTCCTAATATCCTATCTGAATCTACTCTCTTTTAGCTTGAATCCATTTCCCCTTTTCCTGTCACTACATGCTCTTGTAAAAAGTCACTCTGTCTTTCCTGTAGGCTCCCTTCACGTCCCAGAGGGCTGCAGTTAGGTCACCCCTAAGACGGCTCTTTTCCAGGCTGAACAAATTCAATTCCCTCAGCCTTTCCTCACATGAGAGGTGTTCCATCCCTCTAATCATCTTGCTGACCCTCTTCTGGACTCTTTCCAACAGGTCCATGTTTTTCTTGTGCTGAGGTCTCCAGAGCTGGATTCAGTACTCCAGGTAGAGTCTCATCAGAGTGGAAAGCAAGTGGCTTAATGTTTGTCCACCCTATATTTGACTGCTACAATACAGTAAAGTTTCCTTCATTTTTGTTTCATTAATTCTTGTCAATAAATATTGAACTTGTTGAGAAGAAAATTTCAACTATTTTCAAATTATTTGAAAATTAATATCACATCAAAAGTTTTGGAGGAAGGAATAGGCTCACAAAACTAATGAAATGGTAGAGTTAGCATACCATGTCTAGAAATCTAGGTTTATTTCTTTTCTTCTTTTGAGTTCAGCTCTCATCATCACGTATTTTGGGTGAAAAATTTTATTTAAGCCCATGGGATAAACTAGGCAAAGAGAGGGTCTGAGCATCTACCTCTTCCTTGACTCCATGAGAACACAAGATAACTTGGAGGCAGTGGCTCTCACTCCTCCTTGCTGGAGTTGTGACACTTGAAGAAATTAGTCCCTATCCCAAAAAAAAGAATGCTCCAGATCAGTAGGAAGAACGGGACACTTTGGAGCCACTACCCATAGAGCCTGCTTGCTGATCCTGCAGATATTGACATTCTACTGTTTTTTACTAGGTTGATGCCTTTTCCTGGCCTTAAAATCAAGAGTCAAACATGGTTAGAAGGGAAAAAGGGATTTTACCTTGGTATTTATTTTAAGGATCCTTAGGTCCACAACGTCCAGGTCAAATGCACCTCCATGTACACTGCAATGAACACCCCCAAAAGATCAGGTACAACATTATAGGTCTTACTAATTAGCATATTTATCAAAAATTCCCCAGTGAGAGGCTCGAATGAGCCCCTCCTCCCCAAGGAACCTTCCCCTGGATGGCTCTATCCTAGTTTACAGAATGTGTTCTGGAGAGGACCTTGGGGTCTGGGGCACACTGATCCCAAAGCTTCTAAAATGTTTAGTCTCCTATCTTAAGAAATAAGTCCAAGAATGTAGGCAAAAAGCACTAAGAATACAGAAGTTGTAAAAAGGTATAAAAGAAAAGGCAAAAAATCGTCATGGCATCATTTCCCCCCTTTTAGAGACTAACAAAACTCTACCTTGTCTAGTCTCTACTCTACTCTACATTACCCACAGAACCAGTTTACACAACTGGCTGCTCCACAGGCTATTACACAGATAATAACTACAATTACAGCTATTATAAATGCTTCTTTCACCCAGGCCCAGTTTGGTAACCATGAGGTGGGGGAATCAAAAATATGATCAAATTTTAAGGTGTTATTTCTGGAAGCTACTTCATGTAGAATTTGAGTTCCCTTCCAAATTTCATCCAAATCTTTCTTAATTCTCCCACTTTGGTCCACATAAGAACCTTGGACACATTTTGGACTACAATCTTAAGCAAATCATGGGGTGAACCCTGAACCATGGTTACCAGTTGGGCAAATAGCAAGCATGTAAAAATCAGTTTAAACTGCATCCCTCTGATTTGTATCAGTCTCTGTCTTCTTGGAGGTTTTGGGAGTGGAAGCTTGCTTCACCCTGCAGTAGTGAATTCACAGTCCCTTGCCAGCAACCTTGACCACAGTAAAAGTGGTCAGCAAAACTTGGAATGGTCCCTTCCACTTGGCTTGCAAGGGGTCACTGTCCCACCACTTGATGTAGACCCACTCTCCAGGCTGGAATGGATGAGCAGGTGTGTCCAATCCTATTGGTTTGGATAACACGACGAATCTCTGGAGCTTCTGCAAAGTGGAACTCAGAGCCATTAAATACTTCTGCAAATCATTTTTACCTCTCATATGAATTTCCCCCGGGATGTGTGGAACCTGGTATGGCCTGCCATATAATATTTCATAGGGACTTATGTTGTCCCTTCGCCTTGGCTGTATGCGGACTCTCAGCAAGGCTATAGGCAGGGCTTGAACCCATGTCATTGCATGTCTCTTGACAAATCTTGCAAATCTGGGTTTTGAGGATCCCATTCATGTGTTCAACTTTACCACTTGCCTGGGGCCTGTGTGGTGTGTGCAGGTCCCAGGTAAGTCCTAAAATCCTGCTAACTTCCCCAACCACCATCGCAACAAAATGTGGTCCCCTATCTGATGACATTCCCAAAGGAACCCCAAATCTTGGTATTATATGATTGAGCAAAGCTTTCACTACTTCTTTTGCTGGGTTGGTGCGACAGGGGAATGCCTCAGGCCATCCACTGAAGGTGTCAACCAGTACCAGTATATACCTGCACCCCTCTTTGCGTGGCATCTCAGCAAAATCTATTTGCCCATAATCTCCCGGGAGATCTCCTGTTTTTGTCACTCCTAACACAACTGTCTTGCTTGTGTCAGGATTGTTTTTACAGCAGGTTTCACACTTGCTTGTTATAGATTGCACAATATCAGTCATCCCTCTCCCCATTACTACTTTCCTCAGATGCTTTAAAAGAGTTTCTGTTCCCCAATGGGTACTTTCATGCTCTCATTGGGCTAGTTCCCAGAGGAACACGGGTGGAACTACAACTTGTCCTACCAGGGTAACAGCCCACCCACCTTCTTTGATCTCAGCCTTAAGAAAATTAATCAATTTGTGATCCCTCTGATCATATTTTGGGGTAAATTCTGACAAATCTATCTCTTTCTGTGATACCACTGCAAAAATGCCTTTTTCTGCAATCCCCCTTGTTGTTTTGTCAGCAAAACAATTTCCCGGTTCAGGGGCTGTTTTCCCTTTTTGATGACCCTTGCAATGCATGGTAGCCACTTCTGTAGGCTTCCAAATGCTCTGTAAGAGTGCAAGAATCTGTTTAGCATGCTTAACTTCATTACCTTGAGCAGTCAGCAGGCCACATTCCTTCCAAATAGCTCCGTGGGCATGAACAACACTGAAGGCATATTTGGAATCAGTCCATATGTTCACCTGCTGCCCCTCGCTAAGTTCTAGAGCTCTCATTAGTGCAATGAGTTCAGCTTTCTGTGATGATACATCTGGAGGCAAGGCTTTGGTGGGGGCAACTGATCAGGTAATGACTTGGGAACAATCATAACCTTATCTACACCTTAGGGTTTTGGGAAGGAGCATGCAAAGTAACTAAATTCCCATTAGTGTATAAGGAGACTTAACCTCCTTATCTCATATTCTAGTTACCAAAAGCTTCACATTTTTTGTAAAAATATAGGTGAACTTCTATCACAGACAAAGTTAAAAAAAAGTTATATCACCAAATCAGGAAGCTGACAGGGAACACTTGCCTGTGAAAGCTAACAGTGTGCAGAGGAACAGAGAATGAAATGTTCTCTGCTCTAGACTTGTAATAAAACTTTCAGTGCTTCACAGTGCCTCTGGTAGCTCTTCAGACCCTCTCTAAGGAGCTGTGACTCATCAGCTGAAGAATGCTAGTCTGGGGCTCACTTTTTTTCCTGAGGCCATGCCACCTTTACTTTAGTGCCTACACCCATAGCAGAAGTTGAAAATGTTATGATTCTGCATTATTTGGCACATTCCACACTCCCAGGAATAAAATGGTTTTGCTGGAAAGAAGGGCAGATGTGATTATGTAAAACATTTTTACATTTGCAACAAGTTACTGCTCTGTTCTACACAAGTAGAACATGGTTAAAATTTCATGTTAATAGCATTGGGAAGTAGCAGGAGACAAAGCCAATGCAATGAAAGAAGCTAATAAAGCAAGGCATCTCTGGGCCTTCTGCCTCCCTGTGTTATCTGTACTGTATTTTAATTCAGCTGCACATCCTAAATTTTATGGTGATATAAACCTGAAAACTCTAATTGAGAACACTTTGGCTAACGTATATGTGTATCAAGAAGGCTTTTGATAAGATTGAAGAAGAAACAAGGGAAAACCCCATTGGATATGAGCCCTCCAGAATATTTTTATGTGGGTTTCTGGGTTGTGTGTATTCTTTACAGATCTTCATGCTCCAAAAAAATAATGTGGAACACATAGGGAAGGTAAATGTGGTCAGAAACCTTCCTATGAGTTTTAATTTTCTTTGAATGAAAAACAACTTCAAAAAGACCTGGAAAGTTTAAAAGATGGTATTGCGATGCCAGAATAATGACAACATTTGTGGCACTGTAAATGTGAATCAATATCAGAGTGACAGAATGTCAGTACAAATTATCCTACTATGGAAATAAACACATCAGGAAATTTAAGACCTAATTATGTAGTGTGTGGAAAACTTGTAGCAAGAGATACAAAGAAAAGTTTAGTTGGTGCTGTATCAGTAAATCTGAGGCCTAAATTAAAAAAAACCAAACATAAATACATTACTTAGTGACTCTTCCCCCTTGGAATAGCATACATAGCCATGAACAGCACTGGTTCCCTCTCCACACAGAATACTGTTCACCACAGGAAGGGAGAAGATAGAAAGAATGTGGGTCTATAAGTCCCCTCTGCCTGGCCAAATTCTAAGATTTCCAGAGAGTCTCTGACCCAGCCATAAATCAGAGCCTTACGCCATGAGGACTTTCAACTGGGGAAATAGGCTGACTTAATAGTACATTTATATGGCAAAAAAAAAGGCTACAGAAGAATGAAGAATGAGGCCTGTCATGTGCAAATAATGTAGGATGAGGTGAGAATTAGGATCTTGACAAGTAATAATAAGAGCTTTTAGGTGATAGTCAGCTGATTCTGTTGAGGAGAGAACTTTCAGCCTGAAAGAGCCACTGGGACCTTTCCTTACTAAGACCAATGCCCTGAAAGGATGTCGGCATTCAGAAGCATTTTTGTACAGCTCACTCCCAAATCCAGCTCACACGCTCTGATTAGCCACACTCTTTGCTCAGAGCCAGGTGTACAGCATGGTTGAAAACAATGAGGACGCAGATGGACTTGGATAGGAATACTGTTACCAAGAATAGTGGGAACATGACCCAGAAGATCAGAAACCAGCATTAGGTGCAAATTTTTAAATTGTGAGAATGCCAAAATTCATTACAAAAATGCTTGAACTGCATCGATGTTAGTGGATCAGGATCCATTTGAATATAAGAAAAAAATCAGGAAGCCTGCCAGAATAAAAAACCTGTGACACAGTCTCAATGTTATATACCAAAGAATCATTAAAGTAAAAGAGGAAACTATTGGAAGAGCTAAAGGGAAGACTATAAGGCATATGCTTTGCCTGTTTTAGTAATTTACAGAAGCTTTATTGTGGAGTTTTCTAACTTCATAACTGAAGGAGAACTTTATATAAGACCAGGTAACGGTTGCAGGACCATTTGGTTGAATAACCAAACCATCAAAAATTATTTCAATATCTTCTACAAAGCACTACAGAAGTAAAAAATATCTATATAATTGTCTACTGCTTATGCAAACTTAATTAAGCTGAACTCAAGAATCTGTACTAATGCAAACAGTTTAGGTCTTGGGCTCAAAATGTGCAACCAAGTGTTTATTATACTTATTATCTCCTTAGTGCACTTTTTACTTTCCCTTCTCTTCTGCTACCTGCTATGTATCACCAGCAATTTTTACCTTGATTTTTTCACTTGAAAAAATAAAATTTGGAATTTTACGAATAAATAAACCGAAACCACACACATTTCTGCAAGAATGCTCCTTAATGAAAAAGCAGACACACACGCACACACACCCCCTGCTCCCCCCCACCCCCGGGCCTGATTTTCTCTTATTGCCCTCCTGTGCTTCTGTAAACAGTTTCCTGTTCAGGCAGGCATTTTCAGCTGGAGTTATAAAAAAAATAGAGAGATCATTTAGGAAGCTGTAGGGCAGCTTCACCATATGGTATGCCCAAAGGATACACTAGCAACACAATAAACTGAAACTCATCATGTCATACTGCTGTATTAAACATCCCTCATTGCCTCCAATTGTAGCAGAGGTCTGAACCAGAAAATGTAACATAATGCATACATGACAGTTCTCATCCACGTAGGCCGTAGCAAAAATTATTTCTAAGGAAAAAAAATAAGAATGTGCAGGGAGAATAAAAACTCTGTTGAGCAGACCAAATATTACCTTTTCTCTTTCTGAATGGTTTCCAGGTCCTGTAACACGCAGGCCATCCAGTGCAGAAAAGTAAGGGTACTGCCCCAGTGCCTAAGTTGCTGTATTATTATATCAGAGTTAATATATTATGTTATGTTATGTTATGTTATGTTATGTTGTATTATATATTACATTATATGTATTGGAATAGTATATATTGTTATATCACAGTTATAATAAAAGCCCTCAGCTTTCTGATTCAACAGATGATCAACTATTGCCCTGCAATGTAAGAAGAATACAATCCAAATGCTTGTGAGGCCTTTGTACTGGTGTACAAGCACACAGAGGGTGCAAGGTACCTGACAGTCTGACCTAGAAATTCATCTGTTCTGAGGCCCCTTTAAATCCTTTGCACACTCTCTTTGGAGCCCTGAATGAAAATAAAAGCTTTTATCCTGGCTTCTTTTTTACAAAACTCTCCACTACCAACCACTGTTAAAGTTTCACACAGTGAAGTACCTGAAAAACCTCTGCTGAAACTCTATGATTTGGGAAAAACGCAAAAGAGAAAGAAGCAAGGAAAGAAGGAAGGAGAAAGAGAAAGACAGCTCACTTCTACTGTCTTTGAAAAAGAGGAGCAAGGTGGGATTAAAGCATCAGATGAGACAGTTCAGACACAAAGTACAACTGACCAAAAAAAGAGATTCATCACAGGTTAGAATCTCTGTGTCTGCTGGCTGATTTTTGGCAGCTGCTGCAAGAGCAACCACTTGCCACTGCTCTTCCGACCAGTGGCTGAGGACAAAACACAGCATCCATCACTTGCACAAAAAGCTCTTTATTGCCCATCAGCAATGCTCCTTCTGCTACAGCCCTGAAGGGTGGAGGGTGCATTCTCTAGCCTGTTTATTCTTAGCTAAACTGAACTACATTCAGGTGTCACTCAGAAGACACCTGACAGGAGAAAACCACAAAGGCTTTTGTTCAGCAATAATCAGGCCTGCAGATCACACCCACTGTCTTTTCCTTTCATAGAAACATAGAAGCATAGAACGGTTTGGGTTGAAAGGGACCCCTCTGCCATGGGCAGGGATGCCACACAGTAGACAAGGGTAATCAAATCCCCATCCAATTCAGCCTTGAACACTTCCAGGGATGGGACATGCACAGCTTCTCTGGGCAACTTGTTCCAATCCCTCCCCACTCCCACAGTGTGGGATTTTCTTCCTTAATCTAATCTAAACCCACTATCTTTCAGTTTAAAACCAACCCCCTTCTCCTACCCCTGCATACCCTTCTCAAATGTCCTTCTCCAGCTCTCTTGTGTACCTCCTTCAGTTACTGAAATGCTGCTATTAGGTCTCCCTGAAGCCTTCTCTTCCCCAGGCTGAACATTCCCAACTTTTTCAGCCTGTCTCCATAGGAAAGTTGCTCCAGCCCTCTGATCATCTTGGTGGCTTTTCTCTGGACTCATTCTAACAGGCCTATGCCCTTCCTGTTGGTGCTGGCCAACCCCAGGCTGGACGCAGTACTCCTGGTGGGGTGTCGTCAGAGCAGATTAGAGAGGGAGAATCCCCTCCCTTGCCCAGATGGCCCTGCTGCCTTTGATTCAGCCCAGGACATGTTTGGCTTTCTGGGCTGTGCACGAATCAAGTCATGCAGAGCTTTTCATTCACCAACACCCTCAAGTCCTCCTCCTTAGGGCTGTTCGAAATCCTTGTCCATCCAGCCTGTATTTGTGCTTGGGATTGTCCTGGCCCATGTGCAGGACCTTTCTCTCGGCCTTCTTGAACTTTATGAGGTTCATATGGACCCACTTGAGACTGAGACTGTCAAAGTCCCTCTGGATGACATCCCTTCCCTCCAATGTGTCGACTGCACCACACATCTTGGTGTCATCAGCAAACTTGATGAGGGTGCATGAAATCCCAACTGTTTAATTTGTATTTATAATTGTTTTATTTTATTTTTTCTTCACTTTTAAATATGAGTTGTCATTATTCAATTTAGAAATTACGACTCTAACTCAAAATCTACACCACAAGTCAAAGTGGGATGTAATTATAAACTATAGTATCATTATGAAATTAAATTTTAAGAACATCTTATGCAATTGCCATGAAACATTCTAAATAGATGGTAAAATTGCACTTTACTACTGCTAAGTGAAGCTGGAAACAGGATAGGGTGTTGATAGGAATCAGTTACAAATGTAAAATTGATCACTAATTGACCAAAACTTCACAGATAATCAACTTAATAACAGCTAATCAAAAAAGAGTTACAAGTTAAACAAATAAATCCTTCGCTCACAGTCCCTCCTTTTGATACCCTGCTCGCTATGAAGTGGGACTTTGCTCACTGATCATTTAAGAGACCAGACTTTTTAGAGTTCATCGTTGCTCAAATTGTAGACAGACTTGAGACCAATTTCGTAAAACAAAGCCTTCAGCACCAGTGGCTCCGGTCACAGCACATTATCTCCTCAGTAGTGCTGGCACAGCTGCCTGAGAGGCTTTGCTGTGAACCAGACCAAGGAATTGATAAAGCTGGCAGCAATCCCATGGATTTTTTAAAATTTTGTTTCTTCAAGTCAGATCACTTTCTCTGTCTAGATCTTGGCAGGAGTGGGAATATGCAGGGAGGTGGCAGTTATCAGCCGCCTGCTACATCAAAAATTCTAGGTCACAGTCTAACAACTTATTTTCTTAGTTTTTCCTTTTAAACAGTTGCAGTTTATACATGCAAAAGCAGTAATAAATACTCAGCATTTAGAACATGTCCCAGAATCTCAAACTTTGGAAAGAGGTATGTGGTGAAGCCTTAAAGCTGTGCACAACTGCACTTCTGCACAAGACTGAGTTATAGAACATTGATAATGTTGAAATTTCTTTTTTTCCCCCCACTTAAATATTTTCTTTACATTTTCCAAATATCTTCCATTTTCTTCTCTGTAGTACCAAGTTTGCAGCAGCTAGGCTCAGGCTGCTGGTCATTCTGGTCTCTGTCTCCAGTGGAGACGGGAGAACATGCGGGTGTGTTCAGTCCACTCTGCTGGCTGGAGCCTTGAACCAAACCATCCATGCTTGACTTGGAAAAGCTGAGCTGTAACAGAGTGTCCCACACCACCTCAGTCTATCTAGGACACTGCAGTGTCCTACACCTGTAATTAGGGGCCCCACGTGCAGAAAACTCCAAGCTTGGGCTTTGATGAGCAATAGTAAGTGGAAGTTGGAGGATTTATAATGTGCAGTTGTGAGGAAATCTCTCTTGAGGACATGTACTTAACTGATGGTATAGACATGCTGAGAGCTATTCTGCTGAGAGCAGTTTATTCCTGCAACGCTCAGTTATTGCTCCAGGGGACTTTAAATATCATTTCTTGTGGCCCAGATGATCACAGGTATTCAGGCACATACAAGAAATGTAAGCTTTCCAGAGTGCTATTTCACTGAGGCACAGATGGAGCTGTATGATTTATCTGAAGTCACCCAGGGATACAGCAGCAATCAACCTCACCAGGACTATTCCCCAAAGCACAGCCAGACTTCATAATAGATGCTGACTAAGTACACAGTCAGCGCAAGGACTGGAAATGGATTCCTCCACTGAATTCTGTTTATTGCTATAAACAATTTACATGGATAGCAGCTTGTTATGGGGTTGGTGATACATTGAGATGTCTTACTAGATCATACTTGCTGTATAACTTGAACTGCAGGTGCAACTAGTGTCTGTGAGGCTGGGCAGTTGCCTATGTGTTGGCTAACTTGTTGGCAATTCAAACAGGGGATTTTTAAACCATGACATCAGATTCAGTGGCAGGTGGCAGACAGCCCTGCATAGAGGGGAAGGAGTTGTGGAAAAAGGCATAGGAAGGAAGGAGTTGTGGAAAAAGGCATAGAGTTGTCAGCTGTGAGTTACACTCATAGTCTAAAGATGACATCACTGAAGCCACAGTGGCAGTTCTCATATCATCTCCACAGTCTGGCTTTACCTGAACTGATCTTTTAAGTTTCACTGATGGTGATCTCAGCACAGCTTCTCTTTTACACAATGATATTTTATACAACTTGACCATTACAAAGGTCTCGTATCTTTCATTGGCACCTACTGTAAGATTGTTTTTAATCAGCAGTGCAGACTGGAAAGATCTCAAGATAAATGGGATTCAGATCCCCGCTCTGCCCTGTTTACTGTGCTCTTGAACATATGTTGAGAAGCCCATAATGGTTTGCTGTAACAACCAACTCACTGTGTAATGGGTGACGAATGAGTTATAATATTTTACTGCGCTTGGCTAAGTACATGAAATGACATGTGCAGGGAGCATATTTCAGGATTTATTCAAGTGCAAGCATTGAAACATTCACATTCTTTGCAGGAGGCAAAAGGAAATAAAGACTTTGATTTTTTTTTTAATTTTTTTTCATTAAACTGAGGCATTCTTTGAAAGGGTTTGCTCTGGTTTTGCCATTTTGAAGTACTAAATACAAATCAATTTGGCAGAATTATGCATACATTATATTCTAACATTTGCCACTATGTATAACTTGAGAGGAAGAGGGCTGTTTGTGAGATTGTCAGATAAAGCTCTGTTAGATGCCACAGGGAAACGGCCTGAGTCAGGGAAGCAGGCAGAGACGATGACCAATGGAACAATCTGCCAAGAGCTGGACAACCCAACAGGCCTCGTCTGCGGGGTTTCTCCGCACATATTTGACTTAGGTCTGTGGTGTATCAGTGAGATATCATTGCTGACATTAACATCTGCTTACATTGTCACCTCAGGTTGCTCTTTGCCATTTAGTTTCCTTCCTCTTATAGAAAGTGGGTTTTTCTAAGTGGAGGAACTGCACCATACCTGTCCTATATAATAGAGGACAGTTGTAATATTATGGTATTGATAATTGGAAAACAAGCTGTGGACTGATGCAGTAACCACAATTTGCCCTCCCATCTGTTTTAAGCCAGAGATTTTTTCCTAAATCTAAATAACTTCACTCCCAATACACAGCTGCTTAAGGAATGAAGCACTCTTTTAAGCTCTCTTTTAGCTTAGCATCATGAGATTTCTATTAAAAGCTGCCATTTGGCTGGTTTTCGCCCACAAGTAGAAAGTAATCATCATGCTCTGTCACTCTGTCCCTCTTTCCAAACCTGATGTCCACTTTCTCCTGTTTGAGTCAACACCAGGATGAGGACACTGAATGTCTTCTATTTGAATTTAATGTCAGATTGCCGCCTGGTCCTTATTCAATTGGTACCAGACAACAGCAAAACTCAATCTATGTGGAAGTCAAACAAGGGAAATTCAGTTGTGGGAGAGAAAACAAAGCAAAGCAAAATCAAATAAACCAAAACAAAACCACTACAACAAAACAAACAAAAACAAATCCAGTTTTTTATGTGTGTCTAATAATACTAAAAATACATCGTAAGGGCTTCAACACAGTCCCACACATCATCTTTACCTCCAGCTGGAGAGATATGGATTTGAAGGGTGGACTATTCAGTGAATAAGAAATTGTCAGGATGGGCACTGCCAGAGAGTTGTGGTCAGTGGCTCAGTGTCCAGCTGGAGGCTGGTGAATAGGCTTTGTCTTGGGACTGGTGTTCTTCAATATTTTCATCAATGATATGGACAGTGAGATCGAGTGCACACACAGCAAGTTGGCAGATGACATGGAGCTGAACAATGCAGCTGACACTCCTGAAGGATGGGATGCCACCCAGTGGGACCTGGACAAACTTAAGAAGTGAGCCCACGAGACCTTCGGGAAGCTGAAAATGTATAAGGCCAAGGTGCCGCACCTGGGACAGGGCAATCCCAGACATCAATATTGACTGGGAGAAGAACACATAAGAAGCAGCCTTGAGGAGAAGGACTTGGAGGTTCTCACGGATAAAAAGTCGGACGTGACCCAGCATTGTGCGCTTGCAGCCAGGCAGCCAACTGGATCCTGGGCTGCATCAAAAGAGGAGTAGCCAGCAGGTCAAGGGAGGTGATTCTGCCCCTCTGCTCTGCCCTCATGAGACCCCCCCTGGGAGTAACTGCATCCAGCTCTGGACTCCTCAGCACAAGAAAGATGTGGACCTGTTAAAGCAGGCCCAGAAGAATGTCATCAAGATGATCAGAGGGCTGGAGCACCTCTCCTACAAACACAGGTTGACAGAGCTGGAGATGTTCAGCCTGGAGAAAAGAATGCTACAGGGACACCTCATTGCCGCTTTCCAGTGCCTAAAGAGTCTTATAAAAAAGAGGAATACAGATATTTCACATGAGCAGATAGTGATAAGTCAGGGGAGAACATTTTCAAACTAAATGAAGAGAAATTTAGATTAGGTGTTAGGAAAAAATCTTTCCTGTAATGAGACACTCAACAGTTTGCCCAGAAAAGTTGTGGATGCCCCATCCCTGGCAGTGTTCAAGGCCAGGCTGGATGCAGCTTTGAGCAACCCGGTGTAGTGGGTGGCATCCCCATTTGTGGCAGAGAGGTTGGAACTGGCTGAACTTTAAGGTTCCTTCCAAGTCAGGCCATTGTATGATTTTATGGGAGGGTGTATATTTCCCCTGATATCAGATACATGTATTGGTTTTGTTTTAATCAGAGTGAATCCTCATCTACACTACTGTGCCACCTTAGCTTTACAGGGACTACACAGCCACATATTCGTCACACAATGAGAATTCTGGGAGTCAGGTTTTATGCTTCAAAAGCCAGGACAAGCCATCAACAAAGGACAGAAAAACAAAAGTGATTGAAGCAAAACTGCACTGTCAGCTGCATTTTCCTCTTGATTCTTAATCTGCAAATGACCACATAACTACACAATTCACACATTTTCATGGAAGACAATTATATGCATTGTCTTGCACAGTAAATTATAGAACCCTGGCCAGTGTACACCTTTCCTGGCAATTAATCACACTGATATAATTTAAAGATGCTTTCTCCAATTTGTTTTTTCACCAACAACCAGAAGATGAAAGCCTGGAAAACATACTTAGCTGAGTGCTTTCCTATTGATTTATTTTATCCTATTAAAGCCTTTTTTTTTCTTAATACAAAGTAGGGAAAATACTTAAAATGTTTATGACAGAAATCCAGAGTCACAATAAACTTTTTTTAAAGTGATAACTCCACAGATACTCCACACTGCCTTTAATGCTATAAAAATAAGCTGAATTTGTATAGGTGTTAAATAATATTAAACTACTGACTCACAGGTATGGATAGTCATAAGACACCACAGGCAACAATGTGTTTTTTGCCTGTTCACCTTGATCATGACAGCAGCAATTTCCTGTGTCTCCAAGCAATGTCAGATGTTGTCCAGGACAAAATATTGTCTACAAGGATTAGGTTAAAACCCGTAAAGTTAGACATTCAGTTTCAAATATGCAAGGTTTTAAAAGGTACCCTGTTTGGAGCACAGAGCAAGAGAAAAGCATGTGCTACAGGCATGATGCTCCCCATGAACCATGACAAGAAACCAGAAGATGCTGCAGGAAGTTGTTTGCTGTGCAGGAGATCTCAGAGAGATTTGCTGTCTCTGTCCAACCCTACAGGCTCTGCAGCCTCTCCTTCAATGCCTCCACAGAGGTGCTGACTGCCTGCTTCCAGGGCCAGCTCCCACGTGGCCGAGCAGTGCAACCTCAGAGCACACTGATGTGTAAACCTCCAAGCTGGTAGAAAGAGATGTGAAAAGCTTTGTCTGGAGCTACTGCACCTTGTCCCAGGAGTTGCCCTTGTCTCAGACCTGTCTTCCAGCTGTGTGTTGGCTGTTCTGGAATTCAAATATCGGTCATGAATTATTCTCACCAATGCCATCTGCAGAGCTCCCCCTTCCTTTTCAGAGTCATTTTAGGATATTTGACCTTCCTTGTTCAACTCTGTCTTGTCCCTCACGAACACTATTTATGAGTCAAGCCTCCAGGACTGTTCCAGCTTCCTAGAGACTTTTCAAGATAGCCTTACTGAAAACCATCTGGATCAGTTCCAGCTTGTTTTAATGGAGCATGAGAGTATAGACATTCAAATAGTAGCAATGGGTTAGGGCCAGGCAGCCTACTGTATTACTACAGGGTTGCAGTAACTGGTTGCAAAATAATCATTTATCTCAAACAATTTGAGATAAAAATTACTTCTGACACAGCTTGGGCTTAGGACATATACTGAAATAATATTATAAATATGAGGCTGTCCTTGTTCTGGTCAGGATAGGGTTAATTTTTGCAGTAGACAGAAGGGGGCATGGCTAGGACTACAAGGTTATTCTATACCCCCTCATATCATTTTCTGGGGACGGGGGAAGGACTCCCTTCCAGGCCAGGATAACGTGGTGGAGGGAGCAGTCAGGTATTGTCAGGGGGTTTCCACAGGGTGAGAAATAATTTTTCTTTTCTTGTACCCTCTGCCATTAGTATTATCACTGTTACTGTTCATTGTCTTATCTCATTGCTGTTTCCAGTAAATTGTTCTCATCTCAACCCATAATCTTAACCTTTTGTGCCTCCATTTCTCCTCTCCAGCCCACTGCAGGGGAGGCAGAGGAGGAGTGAATGAGTGGCACATGGTTTGGAGTAATTTCAAGTGGGAGCATTAAATTGGAGAATACCATTCTTAAACCACAGCAGGGGCATTGTTTTTACATATAAAAAGTGTGGCTGTTATGTAGACATCATAATATCAAGGTATTAACAGCCATGGAAATTCTAGTTTCACAGTATTTGTAGTGTTCATAAGGTTAAGTGTTCATTCACCAGGAATGAAAAAAAAACACAAAAGGACAAATTGTCTAATTTAGGTAAACTAGTTCTTATTGCTTAGCAGATATATGAAAATATTCCCAGAAAGGTGTCACTGCACAATTTTATGTCTCAGGCTGTACTCAGTTCTACAGGATCCATATATGGGTAATTAATGAATCTTCTCTAACTAGCCAGCCACATGCCCATTACCAAGCCCGTGAGTCAGCATTACTAATTCACGACAACTTCAGCTGGTGGCTGGGGATTGCCCCTCACAGTGCGTGCCACTGTTTAACTCGTGTGCATGACACTAATTACACCGGCATATGCTGAATAATTCAAGCTTCCTTGGACTCAAACACAGATGTCAGTAAGGCTTATTCATGCCCCCTAAGCACTGTCCCACACTGGAAGCTGTGCACGGTGCATTCTGTCCCTATTTTCAACATAGAAAATGGCAATTCCTGATATAGCTGAGGCTGCCAGACATGTTGGTTTTTCTGGGCTTGTCTTTTTTCCTGATGAGAAATATTTTCCAAGTGGAATCTGGAAACTCTGCACTGTAATTTGTGGTGCCCAGGCACGATCATGGATGAAGCACCCAGCGTGCAATATGCATGACACATGTCCTCATTGCCATGCTTGTAGGATGGATGCAGCAGACAGAAAGCAGATGTAAAGAGGGCAAAATACATTTTAGATTTCCTGGATATGCTGGACATCCTGAAAATGTGCTGAACCAATGGCCTATACATTTGCAGTAAATCTGATGTACAGAAGAGCTGGAAACTCATGTGCATTTGGGGGTCACCTGGAGAGTACATACACACGGGCTGGGAACTGCAATTACCTCTATTAGGGTGACATACAACACAGTCTGACAGATGTTTGTGAAAATGAAATGGTGCTGCCATTTGGAAAATGGCATTGCCAGAGTCAAATCACTTTCACAGGTCTGTTGAGCTACTTACTTGCTGCAAAGAAGAAATGGAAGAGGAAACTGAGCTCCATGGCTGGTATCTGAGTGCAGAAGTAGTGCAGATATGGTGAGTGATAAGGACCTTTTCTAAAAGGTTGGGTTACCGTCTGTCTTACAAACAGTGAGAGAAGCAAGTACTGGTAATGAGGAAATTGGACCTATTTTCATTCATCCCTATTAGTAGCGTTCCTAACTACTAATCTCTGCACATTTCAAAAAACTGGATAAAACATAGGTCCAACAGAGAATGACTGAGTCCAAAGGTCATTTAATAGTTTATATTTAAAGTGTTTGGTGCAATGACAGCTTTGTTTAAAGGAAAAAATTTCAGTCTGGCAAGGTTTGAGATAGGGATCTCGAAATTACACTAAAATAACCCTACATTAGTGAAGGAATAAATTATTTATTGATGTTTTTCTTTCAGCTATATCAATTGTCATTTATGCACTCAGAACAGAGCACAGATCTTCAACTCTATGAAAAGTTTAGATAAGATTCAAGACCATCAAGACAGCAGAGAGGAAATAGCTCAAAAATATATTAAAGACAATTGCATCAGCCTTTAAATATGCAATAATTTAATTAAGAATAGGAAAGCTAAATTTCAGCCACCAGCCCACACATTTGAACTATATTAAAGCAAGAACTCAGGCTCTCTTTTAATTTTTCATCATAATAGAATGTTTGGTACCTGCTCTTCTGCCTATGTGATATCTTTACTGGAAAGTTAAATCTTGGCTGAAATTAAATCCCTTTTGAAATAAGGTATAATTTCATTGCCATGTTCCGAACAACTGACCTCACACAGGCCTCAAAGAGGGGTTTTTACTCAGGAAAGAGATAGTGAAAGAATAAAATAAAACTACCAAGACAGGTGTTACTCACCTGTAGGAGTTTGCATCTGAATCTCAAAATGGCAGTCACTACTCTTTCCCCTGAAGCAGGGAGGAAAATGCTTTTTCAATGAAAGAACCGCACACACACAACTAAATGTCATTCTCAGTCAGGCATTTATATTCCATTTCCCTTGACTAATTTATTATGTTTTTCTTTAATTTCATGATGGATGATTTTAGACTTTGGGAGAGTATATGCAACAATGCTGTGGCCAGATGTGTGTATCAAAAGAGAAAATTGTCATGTGTTCTTCCTCGTTTACACCTCTAGATTTGCCATCTGCCTCCTGGCATTGGAAGAGAGTCAATGAAATATTTCTGTTCTTCAAACAGTGAACAACGAACTTGAATAGTAAAAGGAACATTGTATTAACCTCAAAGCTACTGTTCTCCTTTTTCCATTTCACTGCAGAGTTTGTGCATAAAATTCCTCTGTGCCTGGCTTCTTACTGCAAGCCAAGATAAATAGTTTACAACATTGTCACAGCAACCAGTGCACTCTTACATTTACATTGCCTTTAGGCTGATAAGAAGTGTGATCATTTTCTATTTTGTAATTAGTCACATTTCCTTCATTTGGCATTTGAAAGTTGTTTCTTCTAACTGAGCAATTGTTAATCAGTCAAAAGGTTCTTTCATTAATGCACTTAATACTTCCTCCTAGCATATTTTTATTACTTTTCTCCTTCAAATATTGCTTCATTTTTAAGTTAATATTCAAACCCTCTGATCTGAACATAAAGCCCTAGGAGTCTTTATTATTATTGCAGTTATTCTTTTCTCTGTGTTTTGACCTATCCAACGTTTTTACTGAATCTAGTAATTTGATCTAGCAAATCAAATCTAGATTGTAACAAACATTTTAGAAATCAGGTTTCTGGAGCTTTTGGCACAACATAGGATTTGCTGTATGGAGTTTCATGGGCATTTTTGCCCTGTTACATATCTTTGAAGTACATTTTGGGATCCTATTGAGAACTATAAAGAGAGGGGTTTATTTCCAGCTATGTTCTTTCAGCTTTGACTTAAACTGGAGTGGGATCGAGTCTTTAATCCTGAATTTATTCTGAGAAATTAAAGATCAGAAATTAAGAGTTGTTATCTTAGACAACATCCTCAGATACTTTCAAGCAGTAAACAGCATACAGTACTTATATTGCAGGATCATTTTTCACGTGTACTCTTTCTGGCCATTGGAAATTAGTACAATCAGAAGTAGCCTATTTTACCTCTTGCATAATTTCTTCAGAATCAGTATGTGGCCTCTGCTAGAATTTGCTGATCCTGTTTTAAATACAGTTCCTTGCTTTAGTAATCTATAAGAAATCTATCTAACAGTTTTACACCATCAGACACAAAACTGCACGCACACACAAATATGGTTTTTTTCTGTGGTTTCAGGAACATCTACATCATTATGTTATGTTAGAGTGAGTGTAATGGTAATTTTTATTATGACACACAATTCCAGTGGTTCAGGAAAATACAGGCTTTGTCTTTCAGAACAAGCCAGGCTGATGAAATATCTTCCTCTTCTTGGGACATTTCCAGACAGAAAATAGTTAACATATTGGAATCACCATTATCCGCAACATGCAGCAAATCCTAATTATCCTGGAAGATTAACAGCTCACTTGTTTTACACGGAAGAGTTTAGCAAGTTTTATTATTCTGCTTAGGACAGGCACAGAGAAATAGGCAAAAGCCCAACATCATGCACAGTACAAAACAGAGCAATGCAATGACTGCAGCTCTCACTGGTCCTAAATGAGCAACTCAATCAGGTAACTGTCCTCGTTCCTATACTCCAGATTCAAAGTACAACTCTTCCGTTTTCCAGTAATGACTAATTAGGATACCTTTCCTACTTTCAGTTCACCTTGGACATGCTTTGAGGTATAATTCTTTCTCTTCTTCCTCTCCTAAACAAAAAATATATCTTCCTTATTGATATTCTGGTTTTGTCTTAAAATAGAAAACATTGTCATTACTTAGCAACCTGCACTCCTCAGTCACCTTTCTTTTGTTTGTTTTGTCTGTTATCCAGTTTGCTGAACTTGATCCTCCAAGACTATGTCAAATAGCTATCGGTGAACATTCTCTCTGATTTTACGTTTCCCAAAGGTGTGAAAATAAGTTGTTAACTTGAATAAAAAAATATATACTATCTATAGAAAATATCAAGGATGAATACAGTCCTGTTACAGGATCCAGATAATACAGAATCTTTTATAGAAATCATGCTGCATCTGAACACAAAATAATGCTTAAGTAACCTCTCCTGGATATATAAATAAAGATTTCTAGAAGCCCAACAAAAATTAAAAAAAAAAAAAAAAAAAGGACTATTGCAAAATTCAGGGATTACTCTTAGAATGTCATTGCTGATGCACACACACACACCTTGTGAATGAAGTTGCAGGACACTCAGGGAGTTGTGACTCTCTCATTCTGCCTTGTGGGCCACCTTTCGTGCCCATCCCATGCTTTGGCAGCTTTGGGAGGAGCCAGGTAAATCCCCATAGAGGGTTATTACCAAGGAGAAACATAACCTGTGGTGTTGAGCTCACTGTCAGCAGGAATATCCACATATGTAGCATAGGATGGAAAAGACTCAGAAAGGTCTTACTAAAACCTTTACGGGTAGGTTACTAGTCAGAATGGACCTCTATATCCCCAAGGCAAGAGCTGCCTAAAATCAGTTTTTCTTGCAAGAACCTAAAAGGCTTTTCCTTATGGCCAATGCCTCATTCAATACATCACTGAGCACAGTTCCCTGAAATAATCCATCTTTCTGAGATGCAGGGAGACTGAATCCATTTGCATCAGATGTGTGCAGTTTCTCCAGTTACAACCTGGGGATAATATTTTTTGCTTCTAAAAATCCTTAGGACTGTTCTTTTAACACTTTTAGCATTGTTTTTTCTAGCACCTTAATTATTTGGCAATTGCACACATAAAAAGTGTTGCTATCATTACGGAGGAAGGAAGGGAGGAGGCTCATATACCTGAGTGCCATACTTTTACTTGCTTTTAATTTGTCTGAGCCTTTCTTGAAATTTTAAAAGAAATCCAACACTGTGTGGAAGATTCAAATTTTAATGAATAACTAGTGATATTAAAAAACTTACCTAGAATAAATGTGTACAGCAATTACATATTTACTTTGCATTCACTAAAGTCTTTCAGGGTGATCACTTCAAATAATCTTGAAGAAATGATTGGAGTTTAACATCTCCATTAATAAATCACATAAGAAAAATCTTGCTTGATTGAACAGTGTAATTATTGTCAAAATGAAACCTTTTCAGACACTATTTTTTTCCTAAGTATTCTATCAAATTAAAAATTGTAAGAAATGCATGATACACTGAAGAACATTATGTGATACAAAACAGTGCAGTGGAGAAAAGCAATGGTATTATACAGGCTGTGCCACTTACCAAACAAAAGATAATAACAGTTAGTCAAAAAGTTGGCAAATAAACTCCACACTTATTGGAACATATGCACTTCCAAAGAGCAGTTTATTCCAAAGTAAAAAGTGACAAGAGTAGTCTAGTTGAACTGGTTTTTAAAAACTTCTATTAGTTTTTATTCACTATGGAGAAAAGCAAGATTATTAGTTTAAATACCTAAATCCCAGACAACTATGGTAGGTGGGATGACTGTCACCTAGAATTTCTGGGTCCTAAAGTCCAGGTATCTACCTTTGGAGCCGCATACATTTATTTTTAAAACCCCACAAAACTCTCTTGCATGTATTTCAGTCATGGATACATACATTTACAGGTAACTCAGGAATAAAAATCTTGAAATGATGATGTAGAATTTAAAAAATTCTCTGAATTTCTGGAAAACATATTATTATCAACTACACAGTACAAAGAGGTGAGGTAAGACTCTTCAGCTGTCAGAAAAAATGTATTAGTGACTAGCCAGTTCAGCATTCAAGAAATTGACAATTATATGGAATATCACAACAGTAATTGGCCGTTGTGATAAAAATTAATTTTAAAAACTAAAATTAAACTAGCTGTGAGAAAACAAAACGAAACAAAACAAAACAAAATTAGAACAAAAATATATAGAAAAACAATTGTCTCAGCAGATAAAAATACAATATATCAGTATTTTAAATTATCATACTGACATGAACTATGTAGTTATCAAAAACAGTCTACCTATTCTTTAAATAAATTCTCCAAAGATTTTCCAAAACTTGGATTTGTGCCCCTGAAGCCACATACTCTCACTTCAGAAAGGCTAGTGATGAATATACAAGCTTTGAGAGAATTTTCTTTTAGTATCATTTAACACAGGAAAAGGTGCACTATACAAGTGCAAAGTGAAAAATTACTGGCACAGAACTGCATCCTAAAATTCTGGGAGTTACAGTGTTTCTTACACAGTGTTGTGGCTAATCTTTAAGGTACTTTTCACTTTTAGAACTTGAGACCTCTATGCCCAAATACAACATATTTCCCCTTTGCCACCAGACAATCTAATGCCTAACAGAGTGTGTATTCCTGTGACATGAAAAAGCAGTTTTTATTTTACTTTGAGAAAGAAGTTTCTGATTTGCATTAGTGAAAATTAAGTGAAGAATAGAAAGTTTAACTAGTGATCAGGGAAAATTGGGAAAATCTAATATTGGGATTTAAAAAATAAATTTCAGGTCAGTCCACTGACGAATAACACGTGGTGAATGCAATTTATGCGACAAAGGATGCTGTCATATGGAAACGTAGGATAAAAACTAGGAGATCATATATTCATTATTAAACATACATAAATGAAAGGTGCAAGTCAGACATTTTTATTTTAATGTGATAAATTCAAGCAACAAGCACCAAAATACCAAGAAACAGGTGCTTTTCAGGCTGAGGCATATTAGCTGAAAAAAAATAAAAAAATATTTTCAGTCTAAGCTGAAAAACCTCTTATTTGCTATTCTGTAGTTAACAGGTTTCAATTCTGAGAATCATCCATTCTCAGGCAAAGTTCCAATAGATATTAAAGTATCTTCAGAGATTTCTTCTGATTGACAATTTAGTTATGGTTCAGCTTTGCCTCATTTGATTGCATGGTTGATCAAGGGAAGGTTAACTTGACACTCTCCTCTAAAGAATGATTCAGTCCAGATTCCCTTCATTATTTTTCACTAGATAATCAGGCATTTGCAAAAGCTGAAGACTAAATAATCAATCAGTCAAAGAGCTGAAAACATGGAAAACTAATGAATCAGGGTTTATGTAAGAGTCACAACTCCTGTATGATGGAATATGTGTAGGACCAATTTATATTTTTATTTAGACTTCACCTTTACAGGTACTCAAAATTAATGTCTATAGCCATTTTAAAGGTCAACAGGATTGAGTATACTGATGATTTTGTATACCAATCTGAATTATTTTTAAAGCTGCACCTGGTGTGAGTGACTTTTGAATCATTCTGTGATCTTTACTGAAATAGATCAGTTAGCAACAGAAATTGCATTTCTCTGAAAATCCCATCTAATATATGGAGATTTCAATCTCTCTTGGAAAGGTTACAAGACACCTGCTTGTGTTAATCCTTATGTAGAATAAATTCTTTTTTTTAATTCCAAGCAAAATAGGCAATACTTTCCTACTAACTTTAAGTAAACATGGATTGCTGACAATCTGCGTCTTTAGAGATTTAACCAACTTTTATTGCAAAACCAGATGTCATGTATTTTATTCGAAAGTCCTGCAAGGAAATGGAAATGAAAAGGACCACACATCCAGCAGAAAAAGACCAGAAGGAAAACATGACACTGAAAGATGAAAATGACAGTGAGGTCAGGGGAATTGCCCTGAATATGCCAGAATATAAAGAGCAGTGCAAGAGGGTACTGTAATGTATCGACACCGCATGAAGAGGTTGACCGTCCCTCTTTGCTCTGTGCCATGTGTTTGTCTATTCTGACTGCTCAAAGCAGATTTGTTCCCTGGTAAAGACAGTCCAATCCTGCAATAAATGTCCCAAACTTTGTGCTGTGAAGGTGGAAGGCTCTTGGGATGTTTCTCATCTAACACACTGGTAAGAATCCTTTTGGATGATTTTCAAGGGTTGTCAAAAAGACATAAACAGACACCTGGAGAGTTTTAAAAGCCTAAAGAGGAGAGGAGATTTTTTGGTTTTTTCCCCCCTATTTATAGTGACACGTTGGCTACCTCTATAGCAGCACAATAAAGAGCACACAGTCTCCTGCCTGAGGATTGCTGTGACGGCAATTAAACTGTTACTAGGAGCCCTGTTCCAAATAGAAACCTCTCAAACAAATCCTGGACATGCATCAAGGGTTTGTATGGGCCAGGAATCACTTCCACCAGGCTGTCTGACTAAGGTCAACCTCTTTAGGTGGGTAAGAGCATTAATGGTATGGACATAGATTGTATCGTGCCAGCCAGACACAAAGAACTATCCTGGACTGGGTTTTTGTTGCTGTTTTTAAACTTGGTAAATGTAACCATTGGATTGATCCAGTCCAATAGCTTGTCTATGGCAAGGACAAATAGAAAATGTTTAGGGAAAGCATATAAAAAGCAGGAAAGGTACAGAGTGATATATCCCTTGGTGTATCCTGCTTTCTTCCAGCAATCAAAGACCTAGGGGATTTAATGAGTCACAAACTGCAACCAGATGCATTGATTTTAATAGTTCTGTCTTCTTCCTTCCAGCCATTTCCAGCTTTGTATTTTCCATTTTCCTTAGGTTTAGTTTTAAATTGAAATATCCGGCCAAGAGGGGAGCATGGCCTCCCTGTCTTCCAGTTTATGAGATCAGCTATGCACAAGCTGCATTGGGTCACATCAGCTCCAGTGGATGCAATGGGCTGAATCCAGAAAAACCAGTTCTGGAAAGATCCAAGTACCTGCCTAATCTGTTTGATTTCTCAACCAGTGGTCTGCTTTGGGCTCCCATGCTGAAGAGAAACAGTCTCTCCCTATGACAAAGTGGCAGAAGTTCCATAATGCAGTAGCACTTAAATACTTGAATACTTGCACACTTGAAATTCACATGAGCAATTCCTGATTTTATTTCAAAATTGGATATTTTATTTCCAAATTTAATCAGCACTATTTCATCATCTGTTTTCTGGGTTTTGTGGATTTTTCATGAGCTCTTCCAAAGCTTCCTTGGCTGATAAACTTGTATAGATAATTAAAGGCTTTCATATAAATAATTTATTTTGAAGATAACCTGTTCTTCAGTTTAATTAACATCTCTGTATGGAGTTGAAAGTGTGACATCCGCCTGTAAAATATATGATTTTTCTTAAGTTCAGGAGTTGGTGCCATTGCAGAGAGAGGGAAGGGACCTTAGAAGAGGAAAGCAAGCAAGAGACCTTTTGAATATCTGAGAGGAGAAAGTAGTCTAGGAGAAGAGCAGAGGTTGATAGTCTGAAAGGAGCAGTAAAGTCACAGTCCATCATCAACTACTTCTTAGAGAAGATAAATGTAATATGAAAAATACATTTGACCATAGTTCCCATAAGATTTATATTAAAGCAGTTTCTAATACTCTTTAAAACCTAGATTGGGTCTTAGCATCAGATGCAAGAGTCCGTGACAAAGAGGGACCTAGCAGAGATAAAGTACTACAGGCCCCTGGACGTGAACAGTGTAAGCAGCAGGTAACACTGCTGGTGGAGGCAGCCCCCGTCTGTGTGTCTGATCACTGCAGGGGGATTAACGTGCCACCTGTGGCACATGTGCTACTGTTTAGAAATCTATGATCCAGTGCAAAACAGATTTTTTAAACAAAGAGACAAAAAACTGTGCCTTAACAGAAACCTCAGCTCTGCATAGTTGTTCTTTTAGTTGTGTTAAAACCCAGTTTTGTTAACAGTTTTTAAATGTTTTTTCCAAACGTTGTGTCTTTGCTCTTCTAGATGTAATATTTTGTGTCATACTTCCTAGTACAAAAGAAATCAAATTTTAAGTAAATCATTCCAGGCAATTATGTTACTTACAGACTTCTTCTTCATGACAAATAACAAATAAACCTGTTACTAGCCATATTCTAATTATTCTTAAGAAAATATAGTAACATAGGCTAAGATGAATACTACACTTGCCTAATGAGGAATGTTGATTGGTGTTATGGCCTACGCTGTGAAACCTTTATTTTACCAGCAATGTCATTA